>MIEF01007374.1:0-355082 GCA_001870725.1 Taenia solium | reverse complement strand
TTGTCTTTTAACTAATAAATGCGTTATCATTTATGCGGTTTGTTACCAATACCCCATACCGAATGCTGCATTGCGCTTTTTTACATGTGGTCGGGCTATGCATTTGCCTCTTTTACCGTCTCAGTGAAACAGGTTCTGCAGACTTTAGGAGCTTTGCGTGTTTTATGTACAAACTGTTGAAGGGAATGTTTTATGTGGAAAGACATCCTATTTCTCTCTTAAACTATTGTGTTATTTTTCGTTATCCAAGTAAAACCTCTAACAATGCTAATTTTAAAATAAAATTTTTGTTACTGCGCTTTATTCATTGTTTAATTTGAAAATTGCTGCCTACCACTTGCGATTCTGTTTCATTCAAATAGTCATCATGTAAATCACTGGGGATTGAGAATCAGGGAAAAGGTGATCGTTTTTCATGCTTGAAAACAGTAATACGTGAATTAGATTTCAGCCATTGTTTGTCGCCAGATGTCCTCATCGTAGAATCTGCGGCGAGGGATGGTAGGTGGAGCTGTGGCTTCCTTTTTCGCAATTGCCATATTCATCAACCCTTGGCCTTCACTTATGGGGAGCCCTGGTCTTGGCACACTTACCATTATCTCGGTCTCCGCTGCCTTGGGGGCGGGAGTGGTGGATTCTTTGACCAAGCGCCTCTCCTCTACCATTAGTATCACACGGATGATATCACGCAGCTTGTGCTTCTCCAGCAATGCTGTGATCATCTTCTGTTCCATCGTGGTGAAGCCCGGTGGAGGTGGACTCATGGGCACCGCGACTGCCAAAGCGGCGACGAAAAGAAGGAAAGCACAGGGGAGGTAGTACATACTTTGAATTAGGCCGAAAAGTTGCACCGTTAATAAACCTTTTATACACTAGTTTTCCATTAAGTGCGACCTTTGGACGAAGGAGCAAGCGGACTATGTGCATTTCAAAAGAGCAAATGACCAAGGTTCATTTGTTTTTGGCTGGAGTAGTAATGAATGTGGCGCCGAAGCCGCGGGTTGAAATGCACACTAACCTGTGATCAATTGACGGTTCACACTAACTGGATCAACTAGGCGCAAAGTGTATGGCAGACTTTTTATTCACAAAACTTGAAATTATCCATTCATCAAAAGTGTGTGCTTAACATCATGCATTATTTTTTGCCATCCTTTTAGCAAAAGTTGACCTCGTCAAAGATATTATCTTTGTGCTCATTTGCGAATGGTTCACTGAGGATGTAAACACAGTTTAAGGGTGTACAAAAGTCGGGTTTTCACATTGTTCCTTTTTAAATAAAGGCCAAAGCATAGCTATGCTATTAAAACAGAAGCACTTTTAGATTTTGTATAACTTCTTTCTCCCAAGTGGTACATTGAAATGCCACTTAAAAGTGAATCTTTTTTCTTAATTTTCAAGAATATTCAGCCACTTTAAAACCGCAAAATTTTATTTGTAGTCTTTTGATGGAAAGCCACGTTTAACAGGGAACTCATTTCTTGTTTTAGAGTGTCTCAACCACAGATAAATGGCCTTGTCGCAGAAGCTAGACGAATCCACTAAGATGCTTCGCGTCAAATCCGATCCAGGTGATCCTTCTTCCAAGTTCTTTCCAAGTGGGTAGTCTCAGTCTTTTAGTGAGTTTTGAGTCTTTTCTTTTACTTTGTGGCCTAATGCCATAATGTTATTTAAACAACTTAGTAATGTTGTGGCCCTAGTAACCCAGCGTTACTATATTCGTCTACCTCAAGCATGTCAACTGTGAAGCGTGGCCAATTTAACTCATGAAATTTTGCCTAATGAATGAGTCTATCGCAAGTTCTGTACCATTCTAGAGTGAAGCAGTTAACCGCTTTAACACAAAAATTGGCTAAATTAGTGTCGAGTTTGACTAAGCGTTTGGAGTTCCGAACAAATTTTCTTATCCATTCCAGCTATTGGTGGCAGCGAGTGATGAGACACATGTTTCCAAAATAGGCATGGAATGTCGTCGAAGATGTCGATGTATTTGCATTTCACCCCATGATAAGGCGGTGGATTGCTTAAAATTTGGTGTTTTGTGTGCAAACCAATCCACCGTTAATTTTGAAATTTGTCAAACCGTTAAGGCCATCGACTCTCTATGTGAGCATTTTGTCATTTAAAAGGGTGATTAAATGCAGTTACTGAATAACCAGTAAGTAGAGCTACTAATGTGTCCCATTTCGAGCCTCATCTCGAGGTCGTAATTTGTTCATAGAATGAGAACAATTTGGGAAATGTCTCCACTAAGATCTTCTATACAACTTACTCGCATGGAAAAATCGGCACTAGGTAATAGATTAAGTACACCTTATGAATAAAGGAGAACCATGCATATAAACGAGGCCGAAGGTGGCAATGGATTTTTATGTTTTTCACCATTGCATCCGCCATAGCAGCACTCTGTAGTGCCACATTATTTTTACCTTTTTTTCCTTTGTCACAAGACTTAGCGTGGGTGAAGAACGCATTCTGGATGCAGACCTCATCATCCCATGAATACCTGGGTGGAAATATTGCCCTTTTCACGTTTAAAGGCTGCATCAGTTGTTGTCCCCTTCATGCGAGGAGTCCTTTGTCCCAACGGTTCATCAAGAACTGTTTTCATCTCAAATGATCATGTTCGGTAAATCACCATAGCTTTCCCCACTGTTAAAACAACTTCACTAGATAATCTGCGTAGGGAATTGAAACGATGCTACAACTATTGCGTTCACTAAAAGGCAGTATTTTAGTTTAAATAAAGCAACAATTTGAATAGATCTAAGTGGATAGGCATAACTAAGAGTAAATTGATGCGTCCAATTAAATATACCTTTGGATTTGTGCTAGTAATGGAATCTTAGTAATCATCCCAACATCGTTTTACCACATCTGATTCATTTAATTTAGCCAAACTTTTGGCTTTGTAGCCGGCTAAATTGATGAGAATTCAACATGTTTTGTCGTAATACGTCCTGAAGAAGGTGCAGCTAGCATGCCCTTGTCATGCTAATCGGGAACTGTGATTTGCCTGCCGAGCCCACATCGCCTTATGTAATTTCAGCGTCCGGAAAAAAAGTTGCGTCGAAATTCAAGCTTACTGGTAATGTTAAGGCTTATTACTGTCCCCTACCAAAGTTCTGAAGAACATAATGAGTGCTTTATTTGAGTTTGTAAATATTGCTAATGATGTTTTCTGTTCTTCATGCTTCGCATTCACCGAATCCACATATTTTGTTCCCACAAAAGGGAGGATAAGGTTTGCTCTTGGGGATTATCTATTCGCCAAACTATGAATAAAACCAAAGTAGTATAAATCTCAAGAGCGCTTGATACCACATCGACAAGTAGCGACCGCCATGACGGAGACGACGAGGCTGGAGGCCCAAGCGGTGACGGCGAGGAGGTAGGACCAATCCTCACCCAGGATGGCGACGTATACCAGCACCCCGATGATGCTGAGCGCGGTACCAAAGTAAAGGGTGAAGAGATAGCATAATCCCACGCCTCGCCGACCGATCAGCTCTTCGTGGCTGCAGAAGCGTAGGAGGCCGAGAATGAGGGCGGCAGTCCAGAGCACCACGCCGGTGATGAGAAGGGCCGCGCAGGCCTGTGCCGTCGTCGCGCCCTGCAGCTCCTCGTACTGAAGGAGGTTGCCGCCGCGCCAGTGGCTTAAGCACACCGCCAGTACCATGAAACAGAGCGCGAAGCCCAATAGCAGCGATGAAGTGATTAGAGCAATTGGCACCATAGCGACCGGCTTTGATGGGGGCTGGGCAGAGACCAGCGATAGAGGCAATAGGCGCCTATGTCAAAGACTTAAAAATAATGGAATAAACAGATTGAAAGGAAGAATATAGATTGAATGGGTGTGTAAATGTCATGAAAAACTGGTGAAATTGATGAATACACGTTCGGTAAAATTTTAAGAAACGCTATGCTGACATCGGGTTTGAGAGTAATAGGCAGTCAAATGCCCAACGCTGACATTAAGTGGCATCGAACAGTTGCACACCGATTTACATGTCTCGGATAGCGGCTCACGTAATAAGGTAAATATTCAACTCCCCTTATTACCACCATAAAGCCTTTTCACTAGCCTACGTGCATTGCATTGATATCCATAAGTGGTTCACCACCAAAACCTGCTTTAATTTGGAAAGAACCCAACGAATCACCGGTCTCGTAGGTAATCTTTGGACTATTCACCCTAAACAAGCCCTTCATTCCTCAGTCACGCAGAGATACATCAATTTTGATCAAGACCTACGTGCATTGCTTGCAAGCAAGGCACCCATCAAAACCTGTCCTCAACATGAAGTAAGTAAATAAGTTCGAGTACTTTCAAATTGAGATTTTTAAGGGTTTCAAAAAGGAGACCTACACTGTGCAGATATGCCAGTCTCTCACACAAGTGCTACCTGGCACGATTATTGAACTCATGCGAGTCCACATGCTGGTGCCTTCACACGGACCAATCAGCCTCCCGCCTTTGCCAGTGTGATTAACCAGCATTTCGTGGTGCCTTCCTTCGCCAACCAGAAACACAAACTCAGCCACTCACTCACTTACCCGCACATACACACCGGCAGGGAGACAAACGAACACCAACATGGCGCAGAAGTTGGTGGAGGTTAGTCGTTTACCAGTGGTTCTTTTGGGTCTCGCCTTTGTCCTCTCAGCCGTTGCAGTGGGAACACCGTACTGGCAAGGGAAGAATCTTTTCACCTCACGGAATTTGCATTGGGAGCAACTGTGTGCGGCGGTGGGGGCTCTTCTGATCATTGGCTGCATCGGCATGGGTCTTGCCTTCTTCCTCAGCATCTATTGGACCATCTATCCTGACACTGTGGGGCCTATGCTCCTGGCCTTCTATATCACTCTCTATGTGGGTGCGATAGCGCTGAGCATTGCAGTTCTTGTCTTCACCACCATGATCACTAGGACGTGGTCCTTTTTCATAGCCATTATGGCCTGCTTCTTCGCAACTTTAGTCATTTGGATCGATCTACCGCTGCTCTCTGTTACTCCGCTGCCATGGAGAGGTCGACAGGTTCCTGCCAATTTGTAGTTTGTATAGCCCAGTCATGTGTAAAGATGTACTCCAATTTTCTGTATAGGGAGACAGCATTTCCATGTATCGAATTAAGCTACCTATACCCCTATTCAGCCCAGAAATTCATTTTATCGCAAACATCCGCGTTAATTTTAAATGTCGAAGTATGCGTGAGAAATACCGGTAAATAATGAGAATCCTCAAAAACCAATTTTTACGTTTTAAGTAGAGCGAATGAAAAATTATTCAAATCAAACTCCCAATAGTGCCGCAAACTGATGATTAAGGATAGATTGTGGCTTAGGTGTATGTTCTCATCGCTGTCCAGACATTTAATAAGCTTCATTGGGGCTTAATAATCTTAAGTGAGATTGTTGCAGTTAATTTTTGCTAGCTTAAGTTTTGAAAATATGACATTCCTGCGCAGTCAGGAGAGCCCGGACATGGATGATGTGTTGAAGTAGCTAAAGCATACGAATGCGAGTTTTGCACGAATTCACTATCAGAAAGTATTAGTATCGTAAGATACATCTTCATGGATTGGTACTAAAACTGTAGCATGTAATGTGCTTTCCACTCCTCAGCAATGACAATGAATCCATAAACGAGCCTCATTCTACTCGTTCTGCTAGTTATCGACGGTCAAAATTAGTCGCCGACTTTTTAATGAATGCATTGCAGTTTTTACAGGAATGAACGTAAAGGTAATGGGCTACATATTACTGGCAAGATTGTCGTAAGGATCTACTTCGTTCAAATTGGTAAGGACAAGATCCTAAAATTGTCTTGCATAAGACCTGCCCCGGATAACCGCGGTAATGTTGCTGCAGCAATAGCTTGCGGCGCTAAAATCCAGAATCAATTATAATAAGTTTTTCTGCTATTCCAACACAACTAATCGTAAAATTAATGAAGGAGTGGAAATTTGCACTTGATTTATTGTATTGTCTGTTGGTCTAGACCAATGCTCAAAGTTCTAGGCACGAACTGACTCCGTCTTTGGCCATCAGAGCACCTTCTAACTTGACTGTGGCCACCGGACGCTTCTTGCCATCCCGCATGGCAGGGTCGACGCTAAAATGAAGTAGATCATTTTTCAAAACAGTGCCTCCTCTATTCTCCAATGTCTATATTGAGGAATTCTCACGAAATACCAAATCACTTACACAGCATAGTGAAAATCGGCAATCCACTTTCAAATAACTCTGAGAGCTGGATTAGTGCGGTCGACGAATTTAAGGCAAGAAAATTGTGGATTTTGGATTTAGACTTACATGAGGTTGTGCTTGTTGTTGATGATGAGGAGGCTGTTGGGTTTTGACATAATCTTTTCATTAACTGACAGGTTCTCCAAGTACTGAGCAACCAAGGACTTCAAATGACGGTTTTCTACTTCCAAAATTTGACGTTCTTTAAGCAGAGCCAACTTTTCAAGCTGAACTTTGCTGAAGCGACGCCAAAATATATCGAGCGGTTCGTAAAGCTTTAGCATCTAGATGGGAACAGACAAATTTGAACGTATATTTAAGGTGCAGAACCAGATGATTTGATTAAATTAACAAAGTTTCACCATTATGTCCTGCTTTTTAAAGTAGAAAATGTTGTTTGAAGTACGTGTCTTTTGTATTTATCTTGGATAGAGATTCAAGCCCCATTCCCCTTGTAAGATTTAAAAAAAGTTCATGCGAAAATGAACCACTTACTGCATTCGGCACAAACGCAAGTAAATTATTCAGAACTCTTGACGTCTGTTTAAATAAAATGCCTAATTTGGGTAAACTTTGTAATCAAAAGGATCGTGTAATCCATTTTACATCAGACTACAAGATTTTCGTAGCCTTGTCATGGCTGACATGCTTAACCTGGATCAAATGAAAGGTCGATGTAGCCAAAAATCTGGGATCTACCTACCGCTCTAACTTCCGCATCTTCTTCAGCTTCACATGTATCAGCAAGTTGTCTCTCATCCTCCTGCGTCAGACAGGAAACGTAGAAGGGAAGAACTTTTTCCTCCTCCGATTCCAAGTAACGACACTTTTCTCCAAGCCCAATTATTATGTTGGCCTGCTTGACCATCTCGCTAATAGCGTTGTGAACTGAGTTGCTCACATTGACCATATCCGTCAGTTTCAGCAGTTGTCGATCACGTAGCTCATTTATTTGGCGTTTCAGATCAAGAAAGTGAGCTGATAAACGCTCGCGCTCATCTCCTAGTAAGCGGTTTTTTTCCTTGAATTCTTCCTGGATCTTCCCTAGTTGGGTTTTTACTGCGACAATTTTGAAATTAACCGTTTTTAGGTGGGACATTTGATTTTCGATGTCTTTGAGAGATTGGCAGTTGCGCTTTTTCAGCACCTCGTAGTAGGCACGACGCCCTTCTGTGGCCTTCATGTAATTTGTCTTAAGCGTGGTAAATTCTGTCCAAAGAGCATTCACCTTCTTCTCAAGCGTCATCCGCAGAGCATGCTTATTTTCAATCGACTATTGACAAATGTTACTTATGTTAGGTATTAGAGTGGTAAGGTTTGAAAAGATAAGGTCGCATTTCAAAAACTGAAGCATTGCCTTTCAACAGGAAAATTTATGTCATCATGAAGAATTAGCCTAGATAAAACCACACAAGGATTAGGTTCGATCAACCGTTGTCACAAAAATTGAGTCCCAAACCCTACGTAATCTTTTACTACAAATAAACGAGGGTGGATGTCTCCTCTCCAGGCAAAGCATGATGTGGCTGAAAGGGTGTATCCTTACATCGGTAGACTAGGTATTAAACTAGTGTTGGCCTCATTTTCGTGATATTTATATTGCCACCGCAAAAAAGGAATAAAGCAACTGGAAAATTAAATTATTTCTGCACAAGTTGAGCTTTGCAAGACGGGAAAAATGAAGTTTGGTATTTAAATGGGATAAGTGGATTAGGTTTAATTTGAACCAATAAAAGGTACAACAATGCAGAATTGGACGGAATCATTTAAATTCGTCTGCATCAAACCAAGATCTTAACAGCAATACAATTTGAGAAAACTAAGAACAATCCTATTAGAGTAAGATTTTGACACATTTCTGGGAGTACTTGCCCTGTTTTTCATCTCGTCTCGGATGCTGGCATACTCACACCTCGCGGTTTGCTCCTTTTGCAAAAAATATTTGTCAAAAGCTACATAGGTGTCTTTAAGTTCATCTATCTGCTGCCGATGGCGCGTCACCATGTACGTTTTCTCTATTTTAAGCTGTATATCAGCGATTGTAATGTACCCGCATCATATTCTCTTCTCATCATTGCAAGCTCTTCATCGAACGAGTTTTTCATGCGTTCCAGGCGCTGATTTTGAACTTCTATACAATAAAAACCATACGCAAAGCATTTATGTCCAACATAAGTACATAATGTTGCAAAGTATTTCAAAATTGGTAATGTAAAAGACATTATTAAAGGCTAGATTTGATCTTAAGGGTGACAAAGGACTCTTCAATAGCAACAAGCAAAATAACTATTAGAGTCAATCCAAGTTATTTGCATGTACTAAATAGAGAATCATTCTTTGCAAGAATACAACTCCGTCTCTGTACGAACCAACAAACAAATGTAAATTGCGTAGGTGGTCGCGCAAAGACATCATGTATTGTTCCTCCGATTGAGCCAGCTCAATATTCAATGTCTTCAGTATTTGATTCTTCCTTTAAGGAAAAGACATACTTGTGCATATGGTTTTACCTATCTTTAACTCGCTCAAATGTACTTTTTAATATTTGCAGATCTTTTTTCATTTCATCCGATTTGGCTTGACGCAGTAGTGCCCTCCACTGGTGGTTAATTCTAAATGTATTTATCTTTGTCATTTTCTCCTCCTTCTCTAGTTTATTCTATAATGTTGTTATTATTATTAGTGGAAACTTTTAGGTAATGCTGTAACAAATCAGTCTTCTTCTTTGCCGCAGCTGCGGCTGCCAGCCGCTGTTTTTCTGAATGTGCTGTTTTTTCGATTTCTGTTGCATCCTTCAGCTTTTTCTTTGCCATCTTGACTTCGGCCTAATATGACCTTCACTCCAAAATGCGGGACGAGTTAATCGCTATGCAACGAAATAGACAAACGAAGGACTAAGCTTACCATAGTATCTTAAAAGCTTGTCATAAGTTTTAGCGCTGCAATGCCTTCTTATAATTAAGGCATGGTTATAAACAAATTAAAACATCATAATAAATGACATCTCGGAAAAGAGAAAAATATGCAGAACTTTTCTGAAAAATTTGAGACATTGACTAACAGCGACAGATTAATAATTTGCCCAGGGTTAAACTAGTAGATTCCTGAATTTTGCATTATTTAGGTCAAAACTTTCATGTTCCTAGTTAACTCTTAATTTTGTTTGATGATTAAAACAACAAGAAAATAAAAATTGCCAACCTCTGATTATTTGTTTATCATTTTGTTGTAAGCATTTTTTAGATCTTGGGCCTGGTGCTTTAATAATACAAATGATATAATTGTACCTGTAGGGTCCTGAGACTTTCTTCCTTTATGGCATGACCCGGAGGCCAGCCAACCGGCTAATGCAATATGGCCGCCAAAGTGATCGAAACCGGTAGTCCGTACAATCGAAGTATTGCAGTGCCTCAACGAAGGTATAGTGCTCACGTAGACTGCGTATCGCCTACCCTTTGGCGTTACTGGCTTGGGTCAGAGGCCAGTCTTCTCTGTGAATGTACAGTGGCGGGGCTCCTAATTGTTCCCTTTAACAAAGCCGTGAGCTAAACCAACGATTGACGCTTTACATACCCCTCTCCTCTTTTGAGCCTCATTCCCAGAGCTTCCTTTCACTGCTCACCTATGCCATCCATCAAAAGATGGTCGACGTTGTAAAAATGCCCAAGAACCAACCGTCTTAGTCATCGGTCTTCTATGCATTTGAAAAGTTATTCGAACGCAAAGTCACAAATTTCTCTTGGCTATCCCCCTAGACTTATAGTTTCGTTCTTTACAAGCATTGGATTTGAGGGTAGGAGCATGGGAACATGGGGTGGGCACTACGCATGTCCATAGCTAGTCGTGGAAACACTGACCCAAATCAGAGCCAAATAACAGAAATTGAGACTTAAGATCGCTTTACAGGGGCAGGATTCGTGTCTGTCCCATTGCATAGCTGCTCAATTATACATACCTAGGTTCTACCTGGCTAATCGGCAACTGTGGGAGGTATCACGACTTCACATTATTGCTAGCTTCATACAGCTCTGTAACGACCTTATTCAGATGGTTCATGGCTAATGCCAGTTCAATTGCTTGTGGTTTTCCTCCAAAACACGGGACTGGGGTGGCTGCTGAGGCTGAACTTAATGCAGGGCCTTCTCTTTGAAATTGCCACGGATACTCCCATATTGTAGCATGTGTACTTTTTCCCACCAAGGTTTGTCACTTAGCCTTAAAATGCAGGGTAGCTGCCCCGTAGAATCAAGTTCCCTTTCCGATGCCTCCCTAAGCACTAAAGAGGACATAATATTAGGGCAGAATATATACCTTTGAAGAACGGATGGGGTTGGAACTACTGGAATGACCTGGAGGCCAGTCCAGCCAGAGCACCAAAATGGTCTCTACCAAATCCAAGTGTCCATCAATATGACATTGCCCTTTACAAATGAAGCGGTTAGTAAGAAGTATTGTGTCGCATTTGAAAATCCACGAAAGTGGAGGCCACTTTAACGCTACTCACATTAGACCTATTCTCCTAATATGCATAAATGGTGCGCTCTTGGAAGAAAGCGTCGTCTGAGGCCCTCATTCATTACGAATTTGCCATTTTAATCAACAAATGCATTTTGATATTCATTACCTCATCAAGACAATTGGTTAGAGTAAGACATTTCGTACTGAAGTAGTGAGATATTTAAAACATAAAGAAATTTTGTAGGAAAATTAGCTTATTTCCCCACCCCTCCCCCTCCCCCCCGGGGAGTCGGTGTCACCTTGGGCGCAAGGATGGAGCCTCACCTGCCGTCTAGCTACCAAGATTAAATATATTCAATTGACCATGCATTTCAGCAGGAACCAGAACTTGTTGCTTGTTTGATTGGTGGATGATAATCATAGTGGGACCAAGTAGTTGCTTTGGTTCTTTCCGGATACAGTAGAGCTAAAATATACTTTAATTAAAATCGCTCTACTTATGCAGAGGGTTTGCAATTCCCTTCTTTTTGTGAATTCGATTTCGAAGTCTTAAACAGGAAGTAAGGTGATGGAACGACAATGTTTTTTTCTAAATCTAACCACCCATTTATGATAAGCAAACGACCGAATCATAATGCCACTAGAGAGCGAGATCATTGATGTTTCCTGTTCCATACCGCAGGCACTTAACTTCATGAACGCGACAGCATCCAACTATTCATCAATCATTTTCCCCGTATCACTCTAACTGCACTGTCTTTGCTCAAATGCAAATCATTTGTAGAGTTATGCAAGGGCCATTCAAAAGTGCCTTTATTAGTGGACTACCGAAGCTGGGATAAAAAGAGTGCCTGTCTTTGTGATAAAGATTCTCCTAGTAAGGTTAAAAGAGACCAATTTGCTGGCAGTAGAGATGAGTGCTTGAGCATCCACGCTTTTTGCTAAATCTGTTTATGCGCTGTTTTAGCTTTCAGTGTGCCCTACGGATGCATGCGCCGCAAAAGAGACTTCCTTGAAGAGGAAGGAGGAGGTAACAGTTGGGTAGGACGCGTATTTTTGAAGGGATTGGGGCTAGAAGACTAAGATGGCTGGCATAGGTACGCTGGCGGATCCCCTAAGTGGTCCGTTGCCAAGACCAAGAGTTAAATAAAAAGATGGTATCTCACAGTACCTCGAATAAACCATAGTATTGAATGGTTTAAGCGTAAATTTCGTAGAAATTTGATTCACCAACATCTTTATTCACTGTAATGCACGTATCCCTTTGATAGATGCAAATTTTCAAGGACAAAACTTGAATGCCTTCTCATTACCATTAATGACTGGTGTATGTAGTAAGTTAAAATGCATGAAAGCGTGATGATGACATCTCATCCATTGCACGCTTTTAAAAAGCCTTATTCAATGCATTTCACGGCGTGACCGAAGTGTACAAAATAGCACAGGCTCTCCATCCAAACAGCAATGAACGCGTTGCAACGAATCCTCGCTATCCCAACTGGCAGTGGGCTCACGGAGCAGGATCGCACAGCATTGAAACGGCACAACATTGGGCCAGCGATTTGGAACAGGGTTTACAATCCACTGTGTATGTACCTTTGTGCTCGAGTTGTCAAATTGCAACGTCAACTGTTAGTCAAGATCAAAGGAGAGCCTGCATTTATCAAAGAATTACTGTCATACCTTCCCTCCTATTAGTTCAGCATTTGTAAACTTTAGAAAATGATAGCCAACTTAGGCGCCGCCCTTCGTGTTCATCAAAGTAAGACAGAATGCATGTTGTTAAGGTTGCATGCCTACCACGTGACGCAGAACAAGCAGCATTTTTACATTTCCACTTTAATTGATCTTAAATTAGCTAATACCTTTTGTTTGAAAAGTGGTAACCAAGGTGGTACAAAAGCTGTTAAAAAAGCTCCTATAGGCTCCGATAATCAAGTCAGTTTTAAGCGCTCCTTACCGTCAGTGGGTTTGTCGATTTAACTGGTTATTTGGTCAGGTGACCTTTCCAACGAAAAAAGAAGTAGTGCTCGGACAGATTATGTGTTGCTGACCTGCAGACAGCTTTGGAGCTACTGGCCTGGCCTCCAACCCAGTCCGCCGAAGAAAGGCACAATGACCTCTACCAAAACCGAGCGACAAATAAAATTAAAGTATTACACTGGTTCGAATCCCGTTAGTTACAAGATCAGGCAAACTGTTGTTTATTTAATGAGAATATTTAAAATATCGGTTATGCAATGTTAATTGGCTATTGCACCATCTGAACAGCGCTTTGACAATCAGTTCCAAAATAAGACGCCAGTGTGGAGGGTAAAATTGTGCACCTGTCTACATGCAGTTCCTTCTTAATAATGCAAGCTTCTTCGAAATCAGACCTTGCATTTGCAGTGATCACACGCAAATGGAAAGTGTTTACAACGAGTTATGTTGTCTTCACTTAAGCTCTAGTGGGTCGCGTGTATCAATTCTAATTGCACCGAAATATCGAGGTCCACTAGAAGAGTTTAATTAAAAAACTCTGGTAAAGAAAATTTTATTTTACAGTGGCATTTTGTTTATCGATTGTCTCAGTGGCAGCATCCCAACGTAACTCTCAGAGGCCGATGAACTTGACAGTCAAGCCTGATGAAACATGGGTGAGTCACGAGATGGCATTTTAGTTACTTTTGGATGGGGTTTAGGTCTCGTGATCCACTCTAAGGTGGGCTCTGCGCAAACATGGGCAAAAAGATGGAAATGTGGGGGTAATGTGATTTGGTAGTGGTTTTCTGCTTGGCAGACAACATCCTCCCTCGCACACTTAGGAGATTTCGGCCAGTTGAGGTAAGGAGGTCAAAATGGTGCTGGCGCCATTGGTCTCATAAAGACGCCTCCACACCCACCATCTACATGCATACATACATTCATACACACACACACGCATAGAGCAAACAGTGAAAGTGAATTTGCGTGCTCGACCATGTGTCTGTAGCGTGCACAGACGCCGCCATCGTCGCCGCTTCGGCGGATGGCGCCTGTCCACGAAAGCGTGCGTTTGAGTGCGCGCGTACGCCAGGCCGATCCGACGCTATGTCGCGCTGTGCTGCAACTCCTTCAGATCAACCAATGAGCGACAGCTCCATCAGGCACAAGGTGATGGATCCATTTCACCACAACAATTATGCCAACTCGGTGAGGACTGAAAAGAGCTTGGGTTAGTTAAAAATTTTAATTGCATTTCTTCGCCATCATTTCTATTAACTCTTCATTTTGAATGTATGCGAACATATGTAGTATGATTGCCTTTGGAATCCAACAACAGACTTTTAGCTACATTTCGATGGGATTCTAAGATCGCCGCGCTATCAAAGCTCCCAATTTATGGTGGGAAATGCCATTCATGATTTGTTGATTTGTTGCATCAATTCGGATACCACAAACAGGATCGCGATGTCCATACTTAACTTATCAGCTTAATTTCCTCTTCTCCTGTGTGTCTACCTGAGCATCTCCCTAAGATCATCAAACTTCCTTTCCATTATCGTATTTCGCAAAGATTATGATGAACTCTGCTGGAAAATGGATGGGTCTAGTGGATATGATTCGCGTGTTGCAGGAAACAGTGTAGAAGTGAAGTAGTAAAAAACAGAAAATTTTACATCACCGATCGCATTTGAATTGGGGGGAGGGGAGGAAGGGGTCAGTTAAATCCTCCATTCTGACCTCAACATTCTAACTCGACGTTAACCAGGATTGGGTGAGGTTGATTATTCAATTTCAAATACTTTCTCCTTTGAAGCATCTCCCACTACATCCTCAAAAGTTGACAATCAAACTTATAAGGTTTACTTCCCTGATCTGTGCTATTTTAAAGGCATTTTAATTACAGCTATTAGTACAAGCCACTAGCAATCCTCTTTGCTCAGTAAAATACTTTTGAAGCTTTGATTTATAAACAAATCGCGTATTTTTTCCCAACTTGCTACTCGTTTAAACCAAGGTAGTTGCTTAGATTAACCTATAAATTAATAATTGAGTAAGCATTTGTTGTCCCACCTCGCCGGCAGCATCACTAACGCTCTCGAGTCTGAGATATGCTTCCTTATGGCCGCAGTAGAATTAGGTGTGGTTAGTTTGTCATCATAACCGTACAAAAAGTATTCTTTCTTCTCTCGAGCATGTGGCAACCTATGCAGAACGAGTTCTTTACGTACCCACTGTGCATTACGTGTGCGAAAGTAATGATGATCTTCCCCTCCCCCCTACTCCTAGATGGAATTCATTTTGGTTGGAAATCCAAACGCTAAATGGCTTCACTCCCCCGAGTGGATATACACCCTGTTCCGCATAGAGGAGAAGCATTAAGATAACCTACGAAGCTTTTATGGCTGCGTCAAAAAGTTTTCCTTTTTGTCCTTCTCACACTCCGCTCAACTTGCCACTTTTCGCGGAAGTGGCGTCGTCTCAGGCCTGGCGTCAGCACAATTAGGCCTCGGGCATGGGATGGAAGGGGCAGACTCACAAAAAGCCGCCTCGCCATCTCACTCCCTCAGGCTTCCTGTGCACGTGTGTATATGAATACATGCATACATAATTGACGGCAATTAGAAGCAACAACAACAACGCAGACGACAACGACTACACCAGGAGCAGGAGTGGAGGCAGAAGGAGTAACAGAAACGTCAAAACAAAGGCGTCCCCTTCCACTAACACCACCACCGGCTAATTTGTCCGGTGCCAAACACGCTGTGTGTGTGCGTGATAAGCGCTGCGGAGGAGGGATGGATGGCATCCTCTACTTCTACCTTTTTTCGTTTCTGCTCTGTTCCCTCTATATTAGCCTATCTTTTGTATCATGATGGCGATTAGTCTAGTTGGCGACTGCGATGCCTTCCTCCTTAGTTTATTGTGACATTAATCCAACTTTTGGTAGGTGCTAAGTAAAGCCTTGTGACTGCAGCCATGGCTCTACTTGTCCTTTTAAAGAGATATACAAGAGTCAAAACTCGTTCATTTTTTCCGACTTAGTGTTATCAGTTTGAATTCAACTAACGACTGAAAATGAGGCAATGGCTTTGTATGCGTGGTTGTCTTGTCTAGACAATGTAAGCCATTGTAGTAATTCCTTAAATTAATGCTAAAAACCACCTTAGGTCACACGATTACTCTCTAAAATAGTGAACTACGCAATCACGGTCCACTTTTTAATTGAAGTCAACATCGTGGTCAAATGGAATGGTATTGGGGACTTTTAATAGCCAGAGTAAATGTAGCTACTTTCCTTGAAATATTTCACCTTTTCCCATTTTTAACCCCCCCTGGATTCGAAGTGTCCTCAGCTGAAATTTTCTTGTAGGCCTTTACGCTACCATGTCAGTAATCACCTTGGAACAGCTACCACAGCAGTAAAAAAGTGGAAAAGTATAATACGTGATGTAAATTTAAAACCTGCTACACTGTTTCTGACTAAGTCCCGCGATATATGCTGATGCAGCATTGCCATAAGTTCCCATAATTACTTCCTCGAGGTTCCTGCATGACATCACTGTCAATTTTATTCAAGTGCCAGCGACCGGAAGGGAAGTGGAGGCGTCTTCCTAAAACGTGGTCAAGATGTAAGGTTATCCACCAACGAGCACGACAGTTTAAGCATCTCAACTCATTGCTATTTGGTGCTTATGTTGATTAGTATGGTTTTCAAGTCATCGTTTCCAGTGTGGATTTGGAAGCGCCGACCACTGTGTCTACGAGCTCCACTGTGCTTTAAGCTCAAAAGGACTTAAGGAATAATCGGCTCCAGAGGAGCTTCCCACCGGTCCCAAATGCAGTACAGGGAATATGCGGCTATGTGCTTGTAATAATTACTTTAAAAAACGCTACTTTGCACTGGCGCCAGTGGGGGCAATCGATCAGTGGGTAGAAGGCTTCTCCCTCCCACACCTCCACTATTACCTCCTCCCTCCTGCCTACTTGCCTGCCTGTCCTCCCGCCTGCCTGCCCTCCCTTCCTCCCTCCCTCCCTCCCTCCCTCCCTCCCGTTCGGCCGAGGACACCCAATGTGTCAGGCGACGCTTTTGTGTGTGTGAAGGGGTTAGTTTGAAACCGGCGCCACTGTGTGTAGGAACAGCTGTTTCAGCCTGCCTCCTGACAGCCTTTGGCGCCATTCGCAACTGCGAAAATGAGAAACGAATGGGAATTGGCGTTGGGGAGGTGCAAACCAAATGGTGATTTAAGTAATCTTCTTATTAAACTCTCTCACCTTTCCTCTTTTTCTTTGTCTCCTTAAAACTCCCTTCTAGCCACTCCAGGTAGTACCTCTCCTTAGCATCCTCCTAATGTATGTTATCATTATTCAATGATTTCCTGAAAGCGTTATCGGGCAAATACTGCTTTCCCATTCGGATAGACAGTAAGCAGAACAGATAACCATAAACGTAACAGATAATCTGTCTCATCAGTAAGGACGAAAAGGGTCAAACAAATGCTGACTATCAGCCGCTCAATTTGGGGGATGGTTGTGATATAATCTACTGTTCGAAAGTATTGACCAGAAGGCGCCTCATTAGAAGTTGTCCCCTTATAGTCAATATCTGCCTTCCTAATACCACTTCATGCACCAGTACCATCTGCTGCATGAGTATAGTCGGAAGACATTTGCTTAACATACCGACATTCCACCATAACAGCAGAGCATGATATTCGATGAGTAGCGAAGAAACACGGTGAAGTCGATTATGACTACAAAGTGGTTTTACGGATCTCCATTGTTGTTTATTGAAGACGGAAACTAACAAAAGCGTGGACAGAAAGTAGATATCTCGGCTGGCGCCACAGACCAGCCAAAGCCACCGACGAGCTACATTCGACTCAATGGTTTGAAAAGCCGGCGCTTCTTATTACCTCCATGTGTACCGTTTCCAGGCTTAAACACGGCGCCTCCCTGGATCATGTCGTCCAAGGTTGCGTGGTGGCGTCGGTGTCACCGCTTTTTGCACACCGGGAGGTTCGTAATACCATCACTGGGCCGCACAATGCCACCTTAAGTGACTTCCCAATTACAGACATTAAATAGTCCGTTTTGCTCCATGAAGATGGTATTCAAATTTATCTATCCCATCGCTATCTTCTAATGCAATGACGCTGAATGGACGGCAGCTGCTCCTTGGTAATACTGACAATACCCAGATGAATGTCAACAGTCCTCACACAGTATTTTGATACATGCTTAATCGTCCTGAAATCGAGAACATCATGTATGACATTCAAATGACCTTTGATGGTTACGCATGTACTGTTGGATCAAGTTGCTTCAGCAAAGGAATTTCGCATTGTTGGACTATCTGGAGAAGCTTTTTTTCACTTTTCGTCTTAAAATAGGCGACCGAGCCAACAGTCGTATATGACACAACCGAAGTAACCAAAAAAACACTTACCTCAGTTCGCGTACTGTCTCACCCGATGGCACATTATGTTGACTTTTTAAGCAACAGTCCAAATATAAACACATCAAAGTGCTTTGGGAGGCAGGTGCTGGTGAATATGGACTTCCCAATTGCTATCCTACACTCTTCTTCCTCAAAAATTAGCATTTTGCTTCAAAGAAAGCGCGATTGGGAAATTGACCTATTTCTATCTCTAGGCAAAACATTACTGAAAGCTTTTACCTACCAGTTTTAAATAGGATTACTGAAACACCTTCTTGGCTTCCACGCAAATTTGTGTTAACAAAAAGGAGCTTGTCTTGGAACTCATCTATGCACTGGAGTTAAACCAGATGACAATTACCGAAGGGAGCAACTGTGATTGTACGATAAAGATAAAGAGACACATTGAGACTTTTTTAAGCATCTAAAGGCAATACAATGGGGAGCAATTTATCTACCTGCATTTTGGAGCAAACTTTTAGCTGCCTCCCGATATAGTCCCGGCGTCGCTGCAAGTTGAAGAGAAAAAAAACTTTTTCTCCCCAAAACTGCTTGAGGGAGAGGTTGGCGCCCAACAACTAGCGACGCCAAACCTTTTTCACTCCAGAAACTCATCCTTGTCCCCCTCTTCCCTCTTAACTCACCCTCTCTCCCATAGTCGCCCGAGCGTATAAAACCGTCAACCAACCAATCAACCAACCAACCACCCAGCCAACCATCCACGCGCACTACTACATGAAGGTTTCGTGCTACGACGCACTACCACTACACGCACCGCTCGTGCGCCCATATGGCTCCGACGCCGTTCGCATAGGCCAGCGGCGCCGTCAGGTGTACACTGCAGTATGCATGGGTGTGTGTGTGTGTGTGTGCAGATGGAGAGTATTTCATCGCCGGGCAGGCGTACATAAGCGCGCCCTGCTTTCGCGGCGCCTTGCCCTTCAGACGCCAAACTAAGCAAGGGTAGGCCATGCCAGGCCTCTCCTCTCGGCGTCGTCATCGTCGCCGCAGGCACTTTGAAGGTTATGCGTAGTCATCATCACTACGCGTGTCAGGCGCCTCTTGTCCATTGGCTCCAGCTGATAGCCAATAGAGTGTGCCTAATCGCGCTCACTTTGAACCCCATTCGATATAAATATGGATCGGACAGAGATCGTGTACAAGTATCACCCTGAACAGGTATCATTTCCAATACGGTAACCTATGTTTGGCTCATGAACTCAACAGCGTCCGCTCAAAACAAACAAATGATGCTCCATTCCATTCTAGACGTCTCGCTCCCAATACGACCTACACGGTCCGTAGGTAAGTGTGGCCCATTTTTGTCAATGACCCTTCAAAAATACTTTTCATATATTACTTTTACCCATATTCTTTGGAACAAATAAATGCACGAATCGGCCCAGTTATTACTAACTGGGATCGAATACCTCTTACTTTAAAATTGAGTCATTAACCAGTCATGGGTACCACTTAATCTAAATGGTATCACAATTGCCTTAACGGTTCATCTGGTTCATTTATAATTGATACGATGATAGGCGCGTTTGGTAGTCTGTCGGGGACAAGTCACGAAGAGAAACAACGTTTATTTTAGAAACTATTGCACCATTTTCCCATCTCACCAGGGTCAGTATCTCTCCTTGCATACGATTTGTATTTTTACCATTTTCTATTCTATCAACTGCGCACTGGGTTAGTCGTTGATGTAAGAACTGCAATGGATCGCATAAAATCCGAAAAGCGCCTTGACTCTCCTTTCGTTCTACAATTTTTGCGATTGGCAAACAATAAGTAAATGAGGATTCGCCACGATATCACAAGAATTCATAGCCTTTCGAGTCTTGGTCAATGGGACCGAGGATATCCGACAAGTGTGTACAGAATGGAGTGATCTGTCATCAGGACATCACACGAATGCAGGTTCTGTTGCCGGCGGATGGCGACAGAGAAGCGGAGGCGCCTCCAAGTGAGCGACATCAATTTTACCAAGATTTCACTTGGCGTCGACCTCTACCCACCTCGCGCTTTTCATCAACCACTAGGGTCAGTGGTTGCTTGGACCGGTTTACCAGGGTCAGCAAAAGTACCATTTACGGATAAATTGCAGTGAACCACTGTTTATAGTTTTCCCATGCTCTGGAGGATGTTCCTCGGTCCTTCTACACATCTTCTTAGCATTGATGCCCAATTTTTCCTTTTAAATTTTAAAGGACCCAAGGTAGCGATTAGTAAGGGTAGAAAGAAAAATTATCCGACACTATAGATTTTCGCTTCATTACTCAAAATTGACGTAAAGTATGCTGATCAGAAGCATAAGAGTGGTTAGTTTACATTGCGTGTAAGCGGAATGATGGTGCTTCCTTGTATTGAAGTAATATGGGGCGAAATTGGCGGAATTGTTGCGCCGATATTATGGGGAATTGGAAGTAATTAGGGCTCGCAGGGATTGGGAATGCCAAAGGAAGTAGTTCAGGGTATAATTATAAAGGGTAATTGAATCGGATATGGTCATTGTTCAGAGCTGGCGACTAAACTCGACCAACTTGTTTCATTGAACAATTTCACTATTTTTGGTTAACGTGTCATATGTGGCTCTTGTTTCTTGGTGATTTTACTGACTTCGGCTTAAACGGTAACTGGGTGTGTGTCTAAATACAGGCAGCTTTTGTTTTCTAATGTTTGATTTTCTTAGTTCTAAATGGGGTAATTGAACCTTCCCCAAACTGACACCAATCTACAAAACACAGCTTGAAATGTGACTACAGCAATGCTTACACTAAGGCACAACTTCTCTAAACTCCGAGCTAGCAGAAGCTATGGCACTCTCTTTATGCAAAGTCCATCGTTTTTCCCATTTTCTAGATGCCCTTGCTTGTTAATGCATTTAATTTCCATTTTCGGTGGGTGGAGGGCGCGTTGAAAAGTCTCCAATATGGATTTACATGGGACTCTTTTGAAGAGGCAAGGGTTGGTGATAAGATCAAACAATGGTTTCACGACGGGCCTCATAGAAACCGGAGATTAGTAGCAAGTGTAATCCGCGATTATGCCAAGACGCATGTTAAATGCACATGCACTGTCCCTTGTGAGCTTCCAGAACCTGATGGTTTTAGAGGTTTAGTGAATAGAGCACTCCTTAAACCTTCTGTTACACATTCTTATGACCCCTGTATGGCGTTAAAGTTTGCTTGATTTGATTTTTTAGTAGTGTGATAGTTGCAGAGGGTTTTGACTTAGGTATCAGATGAACGTCATGGTAATAGATGTTCAGCTGCCAGAAACTTCCTCACGAAAGACGATAACATATCGTGACTACGGTTTTTTGTGGGATGAATAACTGGATAATTGCCGGAAGCCAGTATTTTTTGCGATATCATGAATGCAACCCCAGGGCGGTCGTAAGATAGAAGTGTATTCCAAATTATGCGTGTGCGCAAACACACCGGGAAAGCGGTACAAAAGAAATGGTAGACACCATCCGAGTGTGGCCTTTGCGGCACGTTAAAAGATACAAGGGAAGGGGAAGAGCAAAGGGAGTAGAAGAATAGGTAAGGGTGGTGGCAGGGACTGGCGACTGGCTGTTACTCTTTCTCTACTCCACTCAACTCCTCCGGATCGCCGATTCACCCGGCGCCAGCAGACCGCGACGCCAGCGGTCTGCTGGCTAACGAGGGGGCGTTTAGAAAGGGATAGAGCGAGACTGAGAAAGAAAAAGGCAGAGACCAGCAGTGAGAAGCGGACATCGGCGCCGATGCCGCAAGTTAAAGCTTTCCTGTGGCTTTTGCTGACCTTCTGGTCGCTGGCGCCGCGTTGGCATACTGTTGTTGCACGTTCGCCTCCTCTGACTCCATTTAATGGCCGGCCTGCCTACTTCCACTTGAATGACTTCTTTGGGTGGAACAATGAACAGTGCTCGACTGCACTCAATCCCATAGTTGTGATTGCCATTGGATTTTGACGTCCCGTCTATCAAGCAGCTAGCTTTATAATCGTTCCTTCAAGCAAATCATTCCTACAACTTTTATTGTTCAATTTTGCATGTTATGTTCCCATTCATAATTATTTTGAATCTGACTTTGCATCTTGAATCCTATGAAGTGATTAGTTGATATATTTCTTGCAAATGCTAACGCAAAGTAGCCGTACCACCTTCCAGGCATGGTGAGTTTTCCAGTGCACAGAAGTTTTAGAACCTAGCCCCCCTTCTTTGCACTATTAGATGCTCTTCTATCGAGACAATCTCTGCTTGTTTTAAGTTCAATTGCTTGAATGTAAAAATATGACGCCACTTTTACCCTCACACTGTATAGACTAACATCTGGAGCGTTAAACCGTGATATGCATTTTTACATTTGCAAATTCTCGCTTCAATGCATTTTTTAATGTCCCATGTGGTACACAAACTGCGAACGCGACAGTAAAATTTTTGACACAGGTTTTCAAGTATTCCCTGACGCCTTATTTTCTTTTACTCTGAAGCCGAACCACCGAAGCAATAGCGAAGGACACCGGTCGTTGTGTAGTTCTATTTTTCAGGGAAGACCCCAAAAACAGACTGCTCAGACATTGTTATTTACGGCATGCACTGTTTTATTTTTAACCTGAATGCGAATTCGTTAATTTAAATTTCTAAGTGGGAACCGTAGCCAGAGGCGCTATCCATCGTGCACTATAGAAAGGAGGGACGCACCTCTAGGAAAATGCTGCTTTCGAAAGGCTTAAGCCATTCACATAGATTTGACACGGATAACTTGGTTAAACCGCTGCGTCGAAATGGCATTAGCGTATTAAGATGACATAAATCACGGACTACTCTCGTTTTTATTTTAATTTCAGTTCACACACTCATCAGACTGGTGCTGAAGCTTGTCAAATTGAGAGCTGTGCCAAACCGAGTTGTGTGCCATTGACGGAGCGCCTTAATGCACACTCCTTTAGATAAACAGGATCGCACTAGGAACAGTTTAACATGAGAAGGAATTTAAAAACAAACCCTAATGTCCACCAAACCTACTTCTTATTTTCGGTGCCATTAGATAAAGATTGACCACCCTTGGTCACACCATCCATTTGAATCGATTAGGCTAAGCGCTAGGATCGGGTAACATTGTGCCACTGATACTACCCTATATCCTTTGACTTCAAGGATCACACTTAAAACTGTAATGCTTTGACTTTTTGCTAAACAGATATGCTAACTGTGCCCAGAGCTCTGCATTTGACTGAAAGGCAAAAGGACGCATTTACAAATCAAGGCGACTCCGGATGCATTTTGGAGGAGTGTTGTAAGAAGCCTTGGTCGCACATCTCCTACTGGGAATGTAATCGTCACATCGGTCACAAATGGCTGCCAGTCCTCACCTCTGCACTGGTTGTACTCAACGAAGAACCCTACTCCGTGTCCACTGCCGCCGCAGAAAACACCTCAACTCATGCAATTTGGTCGCAACAGGGTCGCCTCTGTCTGGACCGTCTAGTCCGTCATTTCACCTCACCACGAGCCTTCAGTGAAGACTCACATCCCAGTCGAAAGAAGTACTATCCATCCATCCCTTATTCATCCTCACCAACAAAGCAACGACGGCGTCTTTCCCATGAGGGAATAAGCCTCCTGCTGCTACCGAAAGGACAAATCCTCCTGACAAACAAGACGCCCGCTACACCCATATTTGTCGCCTCGCCATGCTTCGTGCAACAGGGCAATTTGATTGCCGGTGACTGGCCAGTCTATCGTGTGGCGCCAACCTGTTCCCTGGTAGTTTTTGACATGCGGATCTACGAGGATCGACTGACAGAGGTGTGCAAGAGCACGCCCTGGCCGGGCAAATCGCTGTTTGGACCGGTGCTACACATTAGCTTGGGCAAGGGTTGGGGCCCCACATACCGACGCACCGACTTCACGCACTGTCCAGCGAGACTCGAAATTTGGCTCAATTTATCCACCATTAAATCGCACACATCTAGCAGTATGGAGGGATAAGGGGACCCCGTTCTAAATGCGCACATGTCATGGTCAAAACTTGTGAGCAGGTGGCTGTGAATTGCATTTAACCAACTATTTTTTTTTTAAATAAAACAATCCTGTTGCAGTCATGCTGTTTTACACAAGAAACCAGCCAAATTACGGCATGAACCGATTACGATGACTAGATACCCCGTGGCGTCCCAAGACTTCCTTTAAGGTAAGAGAAGGCATAGTATTAGGGCAGAATACACACGTTCTGGAAACAGAGGGATTGGGGGCTGCCGGCGTGGCCCAGTAGCTAGCCAACCGGCTAGTACAACATGGCCACTCAAGTGATCGGAGCTGGCAGTTCGAAAAAACAAAGTGTGACATATCCACTACTTTACTAACGATTATGCAAAACACTAAGCGGCTCAAAGGAAGCTTAGCCATTATGTGGCAAAATATGATGTTATTCAAGTCTAAAACAATAGGACTGATTTTTAGAGGTAGTGTATCTTGATTCCCCTTTCCTTCAAAGTCTCCTTCCAAGTCCAGTATGGCATTCAATTTGGGCCAATATTAAGGAACTAGATTGGCTCAATTTTCCATTCCAATTTTCTTTACTTTACCAAAAGGAAGTGATGGTAGACGTACGGTCAAAAAAAACATCAAAGATGACAATAATGAAAATGCACAAACCAAAATGGAGGAACAATTCAGAAGCATGTTTAAAAGGAATACAGGCCAGATTTGTATATTCGATCCGTCGAACATTCATCAACGCTGCATGTACGGTTCCCGACGCTTGCCTTCAAGATATCGCAAGCAGAAGTCAACAAAATTTAAATAACTGCGCAACAAAATGGCGGGTTTTCAATCGCCATGGTATTGTTACTAGGGTTGTTTCGGAAATGAAACAGAGTAATGTCTAGTGTGACACTGTTTGTTAGGACCGCCGGTTTCGGTGACTTGGGTGGTCATATTGCACTAGCCGGTTGGTCGGCCTCCGGGCCGTGCCAACAACTCCCAATCCCTCCGTTTCCAAAATATATATTCTATCCAAGTACTATGCCTTCTTTTACCTTAAAGGAAGTCTCGGAACGCTATAAGAGGAGTGGCAAGGACACGCTCAATAGAGAGTGGTTGCCAAGTAATGCCTCGATTTTCTGTTTAAATACTCGTTTGGCTTATGCGGACACATGACGCTCCGCCAATGTACTTTCACTGTCCAGCATGGCCTCCAGGCTACGTCGGTAGCCATGAAGCAATTTTGTGCGTCAGCAACGCATTCTTTGTCGTAGTATTACAACCGCATTTGTCTTCAGGAAAGTCTTAGTGATTCATAAAGGTGTGCGAACATTGACAAAAGTTAACTACAAATATTTTAAAGGGCCCTTTTATAATTAGGCTTATTAACTTCCTCAGATGCTGTACGTTAACTAGTAGGCCATTTTATGGTCAACTGTATAGCATTAAAGGTTTTGCCTCCGGACAACACCTAAAAACTTAGGTTTTCCGTACATTGTTAAAGCATTTCTAAAGTGCCTAGTTTTTTAAGCTTTTAAGAAGGAAGAAGTAATTGAGACTCAACCTTTGTGTAAAAAGGGATATGTGTTTAAAAAGGTAAACGGATTATGCTAATCGAATAAAAACTGACACAGAAATAGGCAAAAAATGCCCTATATGATTTAACTGTGTGGTGGATCATTAGGTCTAACATAACCTCAGGGTCTTTAAGCGAACCAGTGTTGTCGCCCAAGGCCATTGCCGGTTCTCTGCTGAATAATATAAAGGTCGTGGTCGGGTCGCGGATAGGCTTTGTTAGTGAAGGCTGGTTTCTCAGGGCCTTGAATCATTAAAGGTACATATACAGTACTTCGTTTGTTGTTTCCCAAGTGCATACTTCTGACAATGATGCCTTGGTTGGCACTTCTTCCCAATACCTTGATAAAAACAGTAGGTACTATCGATTAGTTATTGAATTTTTCAAAAATACCTTTGGGCGAATTCGATGCCTTTCTGCTTATGTATTTTATAAAGGTTAATGACTAGGTGGAGCATACATGTCTTTTTTGTCAGACGTTGGTGCCGTCTATTTTTTGAGCTTGGTCGGGTTTCCCCTAAAGCTATACGCGTATCTTATTTTTTCTGCCTTAATTGCCGTTTCTTATTGACTGTGGCTTTATATTTAATCAAGTGTTACGCTTTAACCCAACTGTTTTAGGGACCAGATTACGATGCAACGGCCCCCATCTTTCGTCTTACTAGACCCAGATGTGAGTGTTGTATTACTCTAATAATTTCCATGTTAGACACAGTCTTCTTCTTCAGGTACGCTAGCACTCTTTTTTTCTGACTTGAGTCACAAGTGCATACCTGTCTACCTGGAAATCCGCTTACCATTTTCTAGAACATGAGGATATTGTGGAAATTCCATATGATGCATCAAAGGAGTCGAGTTTTTCTTCAGAAGAAGTAGTTGTTGAAGTACCGTTGCCTTTTGAGAAAAGCCATATCAAAGTCGATTCAAAAATCGAGGCCCTTTCTCTGTATGCCCTACCATTAATTTTCAACTTCCATTTACCTTGTTTTTTATTCGTACATGATGCGTAGAATCAATTAAAGTTACGAGGCTAAAATTCGGAGCCTTGTGAGTTCTGGAAAACGACCAAAATAGTTTGTTTTTCTCTTGTGAGGTTGTTTTATTTCTAGTTTGTCCTCCGTTCGCATAAACACTTCAAAAAGCTTGGTGAATGATACTAATTTTCACTTTCCAGCCATGGGGATATTCCCAGTATGTCTTCAAAGGATCTAAATTCGTGTTCAACGTCGAATGATGGTATTATCGCTTATTAAGACTGGTCTATTTGTCCCTCCAGCATGTGTAGATATTGCTGAACTTTTGCCCATCCTATCAGAGAAATTTTCAGACACCTCAAATGAATCAAGTCTTTCGCCGGAAGAAGTGGTTGTTGATGCACCACAGCTTTCTGGTAGACAAAACTCGGATTCTTATTCAAAAACTGAGGATTCCTCTCGGTGAGTTTCTTTTGAAGGCGGGCGGTATGATAATGGGAGCTGGTGAGGACCTTGAGGACAGTGGTGGTACCAGACCAAATGATAGTCCACTTTCCAACTTCTTCCTTCGTATCTTTGATTTGATTGGAAAAATTAGTGAAATTACTGATCACATTGGTAAGTTAGCATAATGTTCCATTATTTCTTTCACTAAAATTTGTTGATAATTGCAGAATTTATGGATGCTATTCAATTAGATTAATCATAATTGCAGTGATTTAAGATAAGTGAATGTAGTAATGATTACATTTTATTAAGTGAACCATGGACAACTATAAGTGAAAACGTGGAAATGCTGGAAAGATGTCTCAATTGGTTTAATTTATCTGCAATTCACCATTGCTCAAAAGTTTTGCAACCGAAGTCCACCCTATCTGCAACCATTCTTTGCACTCGTCGCCTAACCTCATCATATTGCAACATCTCGCTGAACAACTGTCTGTGAAAACCCTCCGTTAAATTAACTCCAAAGTACTATTTGATAATCGGAAATTTTACAATAAATGTATTCTGGGTCATTTGGAAGAACATGATAAGTCGAATCAATCGATGATTTGGGCATTTTGGAGATTGGAATTGTGTTTTACCTCCACCTAGTGGCTATATTAACCGCCATTTCAACAATTCCAGGTCGTATATTTGCTATTTGACCTATTTACAGGATCAAAAAACTGCAATAAACTGAACATAGAGTAATACTGAGAAAGTGCAGTCGTGATTTTTTTCTGTTCTGTTGCCACATGTTTGTTTTCATAACCAAGGGTATTTCTAATCCTCCCGGCAGACAAAGCGCTCTGACTATTTTCACTAGTGCTCAGGTGGCAAAAATTTTCATAAGCTAGTTTTAACATACTTCAGGTAGATTTGTGGTTGTTTGAATTTCTTTTCTAAAAGTCCTCGAGAATGTAACTATTTACCGAATAACTATTTTCCCGTGTAGATTGAGGTTGTATACTGCTCAGTTCAATGCATAATTTTATGCATGTTTATCCGCAGTGGAACTATTGACTCCTACCACCATGCCCACCTGTGGGAGAGCAAACGAATCCGCGCGCCCAATTACAAGTTCTTCACGAATAGGGTAGTTGGGACTTGCACGCAGACAGTATAGGTGCCAAAAGACTGCCTGTTTTGATACCTTGAAAGCACCTTCAGGGTCGTTGTTCATTCAAACTAGCTCTTCACTCACAATACTTAGAGTTTTGTTTTTTTGTTAAGTGTGAATAATGTGTGTGTTTTCTCATGGTCGTTTTGCTCTCGTAGGTAATCTTTTTCAAATCTTCCATAGCTTTAGTGTTGGTTCTATTATTAATCAAACCTTCTCTTTGGGTCTTAGTAAACGATGAACCATTACAGTCCGAATGTTTCACTGTTCTACTATTCCCCTAATTGTCGTTCATCTTTGTGCCAACCGAAAGGGCAAAAGTTGAAATTCCGCTCAGATGACGAACACTGCATTCGTTTTCACTATTTCTAGCGTCGTCAATCGTTTTGAATCTAGCTATTCATAAATTAATGAAGGATATGCCACGTATCTGTGAGCCTGGACTCAGGTAGGAAAATCGTCACGTCACGGATGTTTGATACTGGCAACAAAAGTGTTAATGAAACAAATATCCTCGCTTTTTAATGCTAGACACATGACTTTACAAAGTTCGCGCTTGTTGATCATAAATTTATTACCAATTCAACTTCATAAACGGGGGTTTAAGTGGTAGGACGACTGACGTCAGTGAATAACCGATAATTTCACACGAATGCATTTTTTAAGTTTCCTTGAAGCGCATATTGATACCCTATACTCAAACAGTTCAATCTTCGACACCAATGCAATCATAGATTCGGAGTCAAGTTGCATCACAATTGTTCGTTCCTTTGGGACACCATTTTTAGCATTGCTTGGATATCACCCTCACTTAAGCATCAACCATGATCGTTGACGCCCTCATATAGTTTGTCTTAGCTGGAATTTGGCTAGCTCACAAGCTTTCTTCATAATCATTAGTGGACTACTCTCCACTTTTAGCAGTTAATTTGTCTTAGTTGCTCAAATGAACTTTGTCACATGCATTCCTCTCACCATGATGCATTTCCCGAGTAGCAGTAGCGCAGCGTTTTCTCCTTCTGCAATTATTAATGGGGACGTCATCTTTGCTTGATTCTGCGTGGATTTTAATTCAAACAAGGCTTTCTCAGTAAATTAAGATTCTGTTACTGTTGGATCAAACCAATTGGTGTGTAAATCAGCCGATTGTTTGTTTTTCTACTCGTTGAAATCACTGAGAGCTAATCACCTGATACCAAAGGGTTTTTATCTCTTTGTAGACAATACATCGAAACTCATTGCCTTATGTGCATTCATTGCTGCAGGTATGGATCATATTTTTGAAGTACTAATCCTTATTCTTATCTAGTCTTGATCCCGACCGCAACAATTTGCCTGGTGAGTTGACATTTACCAGATAACTTCAGGGTTTTCCTCACAAAGTGCAAAAAAAACGGTTTTTCCGTTATGAGCGAGATTATTTATTTGTCTGCTCTCGTACTGTCAGAATTTGAGCGTGGCCATCCAAGCAAAGCGAATATCTTGATTGAATCCTTTTTTTAAAGTTATTTCAAAACACAAGGACAAATTCCAACTAGTGAGTTTTTTGGGATCTACTGAGAGTGTTGAATCGAGACATTCTCATCAATTGTTGCCAGCTTTTGCCATCAAGTAAGGCCCATTAAGCTGCAAGAGATTTGTTGCAAATAAAACTGGATCAAAAGTTTAGTTCTAGGCGATTAATTTTAATTTTATAACCGCTCTATGCAATTTCAGGACACGAGCTGGTATTAGGCCCTGCAAAACAAAAAACGAGACTACGTTGCGCTTGGTTTCGTTTTCAATGCAAACAGTTATTGTTTGAATGTCAGTGCTGTGAAAAGGGTAAATGAATACTAGTGCAACATTATGCGCTTGTCTATGTATTCTGTAATGCTTCGGATTTTCATTCCTTTGCATCCAAAGGGAGAGTGACTTCCTGTTATGCAAGCAAAGTTGGAATTTTACTCCCAGCACATCTTCTAACTACTTTCCTCGTGGCTTTGCCATACTTTATGGGTTCTATTTCCATATCCCTCTAATCCCTACTTATTCACTATCGAGAGTTGCTTCCGACACTACAGCTTCGTCATGATTGTCGCTTATTCAAAGGAGATTTGCGATCCTTTTTTTAGTTGGGGTATAAATTACCGTCCAGTGTTCTACCTGAACTGCTTACATGCGCCACTGACTTATCTACTTGAGTATAAACATTGCTGTGCCGCATCCTAGCACGTGGTGCAAAATAGCAATCTCACGATTTCCGAGACCAGTTTTCAGTTTTTCAGTTTTAAGAAAATTGACTTATTTCGATGACAGGCATGTGGCGCTTGCCTGGTTCCAATAAGTAACTGTGATTTCCTCATAATCGGATGGGGTAAAATTTACGGCTGACCATCTGGATTTCTCGTTTCATCACACTCATTGAGAAGCAATCTGTGTGTGCAAGTCGTTCCTTTATATTCCTCGTTATAGTGCTAAACAGTGTCGTGAGTGTATTTTCAGGTGTGAAGTTAATTATTAAATCATTATTTAATTAATTTCTCACATCCCAGAAAAGGTTTTCCCGTTATCGTTTTCCTGATGTTTGATATTCTCATTGGCCCATAAAATCAATTGTAGCGTATACATGTGCATGAAAACCTCGCCTACCGATTTTCACAGACATTATATTTCTGTTATTCGCCCTTCAAACCTCCTCTTCCACTTTCAGGAGGAACGCTTTGCGCGTACCTTACCAGCCGTCTATATTTAGTAATACACGAATTCCCCAGCGGTCACTACTTTCTTAGTGGTTACTTTCCCGTTCTTGCAGTCAAGGCAAAACGCGTTGTCGATCAATGGTTGCGTGGGTGTGAATACACGTGCTATCGCAACGCCTCATTAATGCAACTTTATCCACCAACTTTTCTTCTCTTTTCAGGGCCTTGCATTTGGTTTACTCCTACGCGACTCATACTAATAATCTTACTGAAAGAGCCTTAATCAAATTTATCACCTTTTCAGATGGTCCTATAGCTATTCTACCTTCCGATTTTTAATTTTAAAACAATAATATTCCTTCCATCGGACACAGAGGTCGGTGTTAAATTTAACGCTCCTCACTTCTCATGTTTCATCGCAGTGGGCAGATTATCCATTTATTATGTAAAGGTTATGCAGCATAACGCATTCGATGTGTTCCTTGGCTACATTAACTGTTTTGCTCACATTTTTCTCATGAATTACGAGAGCTAATTATTAGGGACGCGGTGTATCGGTGCTCCGCTCATTTCTTTGAACTCAAGGGTTCATGTGCACAGTTTAATGATAAACATTAACTGTGTTGTTTCTTTTCAGTAATGCTGTGATTGTATGTAGAGTCGGCAAAGAATTGCACTCACCAAAGTTGGCCAAACCCAGCTTAGAGAAACAGGACGATAGGTTCTACAATACTGTTGGGGGCTTAATCAAATCAACATATCCACAGTTCACGGAAGGCGTAAATGTGGGAGCTTCCCAACGGTCTTAAGTATATGGCTTTGAAGTCAGAAAAATACGATTTTTACTCAACGATAAAGTAGCTGCGAATTGATCTGACTGATGTGCGTTGTTCTAGATAGCAGTGCAACGGTCTCTTGTGTTGTTTTCAAGAAAATCAAATAGAGGGGCATTTTTCTGTCGCTGAATACCACTGTTTCGTTTTGTCAAGCTCACTAAAAGCGCATTAAAGGGTAGAAGTCATCAATTCATAATAAATTAGTACTTGCACCCGCAAAATGTTATCAGTATGGCCTCTCGCCGTTTTCGGGTCAGCATTAGACACTGGTCCAGGTGGATCGTTACACAGGTGTCAAAGCCCTGTTTTATTCGAGTATGGCGCACCAACTGCGGATTTAGAACAATCCTGCATACTTTTGGCTCATTGTATTTAGGGTGTTTTTACAATTTTTGAACCTATGCATTTTCCATAAAAGCAGTTGCTTTTTACTGTCTCGGGTGGTATTAGTTAGAGCAATAGTTAAGTTTTATTAGCCGAGTCGGGATGTGGCAATTTTTATCCCCATCCCCTTCATTCACTAGACCAGTGCCGCTATGGACAGTTGCTTCATAAAATCTGTCTATGAAATGAAATTTAAAATGCTTATAAAATGATAGGGTATGTGTAAATAGATGGTTGAAAAAAAAATAAGCCTTCCTTGCCATAGGTAGACGTTTTAGCAAATTCAGTTACACTGAAGCAAATATGCTTGAACAAGGCGTGCTTTTATGTTTTGACGGCAGTAGGAATAAGTTGTAAAGCTTGAAGTTCTTTACACAAAAATATTCGACAATTTTTTATTTCCTTGGTATGCTGTTGTTCCGCAGTGGAGATTTTACACATTTGGGACCCCTTATTCTAACGAAGACGCATGGCCCACATTATCACTTCTTCTCTTGTAATTCTTTTAGTTCTAATTCTTAAATTTAGGATGATGCGGTTATCAAGTGACCCGTGCATTCAATACGCTACCTTTACCCTTTATCCAAGTACATAACTGCGAATCCTTCCTTGGGTATTAATTCCGGTACCTCATCTTTACTCAAAACAGTTTGACGCATTTATGTGGATATTCTTCGGTGGTTGCTCCCAAATTACCTACCATTTTTAATGTCTAAAACCGTCGCCTTTTATGTTAACTAGAATTCGATTGCAAGAGTGCTTAACCCCAAGGGCTTCTCGCAGCCCCTATATTTTGCATAGTCCTTAAGTTTATGCATTCTTTTTTTTCCGTAGTTGCCTGCCTCAAAATCATCAACGAAAGCAGGTGCGCAATGTCATCATATTAGCACTCCCCTACTCTAGGCTAGATTACCATAGCCGATTAGACTCTTTACAGATCTCGCTCCTCCTCGTGCAGTCGATCTCCATGAGTCCTCTGAACTGACGAAGTGCAGGTCAATGCTGAATTGGCGACAGGAGAAAATCGAACAATTAGAAACTAGTGAGCCAAATTGGGAATGTCTCCCTTCGTCAGTATTGTTTAGGTTATTTCCAATTTTTTCATAGCTGTTTTAATGGCAGTCTTTGCTTTATTTTAGGCAGAAACAGTTTTAGTAGATCTTTTGGTTTTATTATCCTTCATTTCCATAGTTTTTTCGCTTTCAATAAAGTCCTAAATTTTTCTTCTATACTGTTTATGGACATTTGATACAGCTTTAATTTCTTGGCTTGCTAATCCTTTGCCTCTCATTTCAGAACTCGAAAAGCTTAAGTCTTCCTTAAGGGAATTACAAAATTCATACGATGAATGTGGGCGATCGCTTTCAGAGTACCAAGAAAAGTATACAAAATGTGGAGTTTGTAAGTTTGACTTTTTTGTTATTCATATACGTATGTTGATTTCGTACCTACTTCGCATAAACTGAATTAAATGCGATCTTCCTTCAGCACTGAAAGAAACCAGGAAACAACTGAAGAATCGGGATGAGCTCTATGAGAGCTGTCGAAACAAGCTCCTTGAACTGCAGGAAAAGATTATAGACCGCCAACAGGGTCTGTCTCGACTCCTGTTTTTATTCTCTGTTTTTGAGGGGAGTCGAAAATTGCCAACAGCTTTTTCAGAATCCCGGTGTTTATTACTCCATATTCACTAACTACTTTTCCAGATTTCATGAAGAACTATTTTCGCCACAATTAAAATATGCATCTAGTTTTGCGGCTTTACACGAACCCAAATACTCATTTTAGTCCATTTCAACAGTACTAACCACCAAGTTCTTGATGTAGTTGAGGGGAATGAGTTCCACTTTTGTCGTAGCTGAAGTTAGTTAATACGCTAGTTTTGATTAATTACACTTTTATCTGATGTAGCTGTCATCAATGCCGCTTTGTAAATGGTCATTTTCTTGTTGTCATTCGCTGTTTTTTTTTTGTTTTTCACTGTACGCCGAATTTGATCTTCAACGGTTTCAAATGCCTTACTATTGCCATTAGTATTGACCTTTGCTAAATCATTCAGGTGACCTAAAATTTCATTGCTAAATGTTGTCACCGTGGCACGTTATTTTAGAAGAAAATGCTGATGTTATAAATAAACCACTTTTGGCACTTTCATAGTACGTTGAAGTTTTTCGATTTTTCCGAGATATAAGCTGTATGCTTCTTGTCCATCCAAAAGGGGCCATTACGAGGTTGTGCCCAACAGAGGTCAAAAGCAAAGGCAGAGCACACTTTAAGGACTAAAAACAAGTGGGACGATGATTAATTTGACGGATTATTTTCATCCTCCAACTGTTTCCTTGGGAGTGTGCACGATTCGTAGTTGGGTTTTTTTATTAGTGGTTTTGATGGTGACGCCTCACAAGCTGGTAACATTGTACTTAAAAATATGCAAGGCTGTTTCTCATTGAATTTACTCGATGCAGATTGAGTTTAAAAATAGGGGCAGTGAAAACTCAGCAGACGATAGTAAACTTGTTTCAACTCAGATGAACAAGATCAAGTAATTCCCGGGGTCTTACTTTTGTAATACTGTCCAATGAGGTAAATTTACCATCAACACATTGTTAATTTGTCAGCAGTTCTGATTTACGGGTGACGATATGCATATTTGACAAGGTATACATCGACAAAGGTGGCAGTTGCTTCCTTCACCTACCGTCACACTATCTGGAAAGACAAGATTTTAGTTACACTTTCCAACACTGGGTCTTTGCAGTAGACTGTGCTGAAGGTAAAGAATTTGTGGAACCCCCCTCCCCAAAAAAAACCATGGTTAAAAGACCTTAAATTCACACTCTGTGTAAAATCTTTATATGTAAACTACCTAGTCGTTTTTTGATATTCAATACTTTGGAGCCTGCTAACAATGTTGACCTTGCCTATTTGTTTTGCAGACGAGTCCCCAGACTGTCGACCGTTTTACCAGAAGGCATTTGACAAAATCTTTGGTTATCACACGGGCCGCAAATTTCGTGAACGTCGTAACAAGTGGAGGAACTAAAATCGATTTCACGACTTCAATTTCCCCTTTTATTTCAATTGCATACACTCATTTGTAGCGGACACATCCTGCAACACCACAACTGATTTTTACTTTTGGTAGTTTAACTTCCATTAACCACCGCCACCACCGAACACACACCTTTGTCATTTCATGTGTCCTTGTGTTTTAAATCACTAGTACCCTTTTAAACAATGCATTTCCATGCTCAGATGTTAACACTCTCATAAAGTGTTGTAACGAATCTAAGTTTTCGAATATCCTTCCGCCGAGTTTCGTCCATCCTATGCATATGTCATCTGCACCACTTTCTTAATCCATAAATAATTGCACTTCTCGAACGGGCATTTCAGTCGTACCAAAGAGGTGAGAATTACCAAGTTGAATGCAGACGAACCACACCAGCTTTCCCGGCCAGATTGCATAACGAGCGACCGCGGCTTTCCAGCGTATTGACATTTTTGCACAGAATTCCCTTACAAAGTCACTTATGCCCTTATGGATTTCAGAAAAGCCACGGAAGGGGGGATCATTCGGACTAACTAAACTGAGGCTGATCGTTTCTGCATTTTCCTCAGAGCTGGAAGTAGAACTTGGGTTGTTGTTTTAACCCCCGACTCTGTCAGTCAACTTCGCCAAGCGGTCTGACCCCCGGGACACGCCATTTACCCTCCAGCCCTCCTATACGCCGGTAGCACGTGCTTTACATGGATGTTACGTTTTCGTATTCAGGGTAGTCTCATGGCGCAGCAAACAGTCTGGTAAAATAGTATTAAAAGTGGCGTTATAAATATCTATGCGTTATTTCTACGACGGTATCCTGGTTACTCATTTATGAACGAAACACCGTAAGTATGATTTTGATTAAGAACAGATGTGATGAATTAATGTCTGGTTTGCGCGGAACACTCTGACTCCGTAGATTCTAATGCCTCGATGACGCGGAATCCTGGATACATCGAAAGCATTTCGAAGTATCTGCAAGCTACTAATAGGCCTTCCTCCGCACTGATATAGCTTAATACTGTGTAGCGTTCTGAGCCTTCGCCGAAGTCCTAGAAAACCAAAATAACATGGAAGAATGCATTAGAATCTTACGGAAGGAGTGAAAAGTTATCAGCACGGACCAACAGCCACGCTGAAGTTAGAGAATGGACTGCAGATAATGAAACACCTGCACACTCATAAATAATTGGACGAAATATCGAATTTCCGCAATAGCTTTGAAAAATCTGAAGAGCCGGCATTGTAATACTTTGTTTGTACGAACTGCCGGTTTCGGTCACTTGGGTGGCCATATTGTACCAGCCGGATGCCCGGCCTCGGGCCGTGCCAACAGCCCCCAAGCCCTCTGTTTCCAGAATATATATTCCGCCCCAGTACTATGCCTTCTTTTACCTTAAAGGGAGCCTCGTGGCGCTACAGGCATATCTTCTAGATTTTCAAGTCACTTCGCCAATTTGGACGTCAGATACATAAGCATAAGTGTGAAGATAGTCCTCAAACCCCAAAATAGACAAGGAAAGGTGCACATCAAACTCCACATTACTTCTTTTTTGTTAAAGTTATTCTGATGTGTAACGGTTTTGCAAGTTGTTTTGTATTTTGCTTTCCAGGGTTTGATTCTGAATCAGGTTCATTAAAAGCTAACTTTGCTGCTAGTTTATGCCATTTAAAACCAAATGCTTGCATCTAAAGAGGCGGAACAACCTCGTTTAAAAAATGATGACGATGTTGTTATAATCTGTGCTTTGATTGGTCGGTTATGCAATAAAGCACTAGCGAGTATTCTTCACCATCCAGGACTCATCGGGAGGGGCTTTCAATGGATCCTCGCATTCCAGTAAACCAGCAAAACCCGCCGCCTATATTGAATAATCCGCAATCAAATTATATGCAGCCTCAGATGAATAAGTTCGGAGCTAACGGTCATGCCTCTTACATGCAGCAGCCTATACGACCTCCTAATTTTCAGAGTTCCCCTCGAATGGGACGAAATGTTGCGACTGTTGGTCCACTGACAGGAAAGGTGCATCAGATGGTTAATCTTATTTTAAATGGTTCATTTTTAGGAGGGGGTGGGTGAATATCCTACCGAGAATGTGATGTCAATGCACAACCAGGTAATGGGACCTAATATGAACGGTCCTGGAGATCCACTTTCTGGTAACTACCAGCGTGGACCCCCCATATATCAACATCCAACGGCATCAATGATGTTGCCTGGTCCCACTGTGCGCGCGCCTCACATACCTCAACAGCAGTCCGTATACAATCAGATGCCTAGTCAAATGTCTGTCGACATGTTGCAACAGCAGAGTAAGCCCATTGCAAATACCAACTTAATTTCTGTACTTTCAGTACTTCCAATGTGCGTTTTTGTTTTCTATGATTTGAATCGATGGCTGTATTGGGTTTCTTTGCCTGTTATTTATTGATTTCAATCCTTGTGTCTACCCATTACTTGTGCGTATCGTGTTTTTTCGTAAAAAGAAACCCTTTGGCGGAGCAAAATTAACTTATGGAGACATCCTACCATGGCACCATCTGTTGCCTCTTCTTTAAGCACCACTGAAGCTATGCGGAACCGGTTGGGCTTTCCTTTTCTGTTTCACCCAGGATTCCAAGCGCCAATGCAACCACCAACAGCCTCGCGTTTTCCTGGCGTATCGCCGTCTGGCCAGCATACAGCAGAAGGCGGGATGATGGGTCCCGTGCCGACACCAGACGCGGCTGCAATGCCACCAATGGGTCATCCGACGCCCTACGACGGCGGATTCGGTGTCAAACCTGTTCCCGGGACTGCCGGGGTCCTACGAACTCTACCTCTTCCATTGCCACCGCAACAACCCTTCGCTCCCCAGCAGCCGCCTATCTCCTCACCTGTGCCCATGCCCCAGCATCAACAAGCCCAGTCAAATCCTGTAATGCCGATGAGGAACATGGAAGGTGAGTTTAATTTCCCGTGTTCCCTGTTCAATTCAGCTCTCAGAGATCTTGTTTATTCAATCCCCTGAAATGCTTTTCGTTATGAGTATTTTCGTCAAATGGTTTCTGTTCTGATTTGTGGAGGAAATAATCCGCTTTCTTCTGTTTATCGAGTCATTTACTGAATCGTTTCTAGCAACCAGCCATTAACAGAGCGCCAATCTATTTTACTCTTGGAAACAAAGTACTAATCGCAACAAGTTTCTATATTGAAGATAATTCCAGATTTCTTTTTGTTCTTTAATTCATTTGAGGTTATTGTATCATTTAATGTCATACACAGCATTGAACTAGCTGCCCTCTGGCTCCCAAGATCGATGGTTTTGTGTAAAAATATAATTCAACGCTGCAAGACTATCTATGTAGTTTTTTTAGATCAACAGCATCTCTTCGACATACCCCACTAAGTGCAGAGCGTACATGGGATAGCTGATAGTGTAACCTTGGTGACGGTATTGATGCTGATCTTGTGGAGGATATTCGGGTTTTTAATCTGGGCGTGACTCTTAAACGGTGCCACAGTTTTCTTTCGGCTCATGGTCTTTTCCAAGAAATCCTCCACTAAAATGAACCATCCTTTGTGCAATTACCTCATATTTTGGTGCTTCTGTCTCAGTAATTACCCTTGTTGTGTGATCCTACTTTTTTTCGAATCCGTAAACGTATTTGTAGTTTTTTATGGGTTGAGTAGTCTTTTTGAAGCTGGGTCAATTACAAGTTTGGCTTCTAACAACCCTGCTTTTATTACCAGTAATCACGTGTTTCGAAGCAACTAGTTGCGAAACACCGTGCGACAGCTGTCTTCTTCTTCTTCACTTATTTCAATGCTGATACAAATAAGTCGCATTGGGTCTTTCAGTCCCCGACCTCACACGACAATCAACTCGTCAGGCACCTATGGGAATGCAACAGCAGCAGCAAGTACCGCCATCGCTGCCCCCTCCTGGCCAACAACCAGTCGGCACAGTTCCTCCTATGCCTCCTTCCGGTCCTGCACCTCCTTTTACCATGCCTGCACAGGGCACAGTGTGCCTCATTTGCTCTCGCGATCTCACCGAGCCGCCCGCTCCGCCCTCCTCGATGCCTGGGAAGCTACTGCCTTGTAATTACCCGCCGGTGCAATGCGAGGCCGGGTGTCGAGGCTGGTTCCATCTCCATTGTTCCGGCCTCACTCCCGAGGCTTTCTACCTCCTCAAGGCGGAGGGACCCTTGGTTGAGTGGCTCTGTACACCCTGTGCCACTCAGGCCTACCCCAATATACCCTACATCCGCTTGCGACATTGAGCAGCTCCAATCATCATTGCACACTTCAATGGGTACTATGTTGCATTTACTAGTGTTTTGGTAGCCTTAGTTGCTTTTTTTCTCTTGTAAAATAAATTACCTTGCTTTAAATAGACGCTTTTCAGCATGTTTGTATGTTATTCATTTTTTCCACTCTTTCCTATATTTACTATTTCTGATCATTTTTTCGAACCGTTGTATTTCACGTGATCACTCCTTTAAAAAGCCATTATTAGTTGTGCAGTTATTCGTAGTGATGGCAAAGTAATTGTTTCTAATAATCACCTCACTGGGCTTCCATTGTTTGGCAGTTGCTGCAATTGCCTACAAAACTCTTGGACTGTCAAAGCGGTCTTTCCTGCACTGTTCTATATCATCCATACGCCATCTGATGCTTGAAACTACTAGGAGGAAGTGAATAACATCAACCTTGTGAGGTTAACACCATCAGTGACTTATTCCGATTGGTGGCAATTTTAACTTCTGTAATTCTACTGTCAAGGTTGGTATTGCTGCTGTTTCTGCATTCCTTCAATTATCGGAGTCTAAAAGTATGAGGTTGCTTTAGTAATTAAGTCCTCTACTAGGCGCCCCTATACCATGTCGACAAAGTACCACTTTGAATCAGTTGTGCCTAGCCTATGCGTTCATTGTGCGTATTGTTCAATTTAACTTCATTCCACTCACAAAGTCGCCTCCTCTATTGGTTAAGCCTTAGCCAATCGCAGCCTTCCCTTCATCGCGGCTGTTTTGTGCATAAGACGGATGCTCTTTCATCTATCTCATTTTGGTCTTCTTCTTATGGTACGTGTGTTACTCCAAAATATGCGATTTTTAAGGTCCACTTTGTTCCTCAGATATGTCATCTCCTTGGAAGGTTTTGTTGCATAATGTTTTTGCAGCTGTCTGTATCCTTCGTTTGGTGGTTTTCTGCGCCTCTCGGTTTGAATCTTTTGATCCGTCCTCCATTTTTCGTGCGATAGCTTTGTCACATAGATAGCACTAAATAACTTGTGCTTCTCTTCTTAGGTATACTCGCCTTTTTAAAGGCAGTGATCAAACTGCCTTCATATTTTCTCTGCCAAAAGAATATTAGTCATGATGGGGTAAAATTTACACAATTAAAGCTGTGTTTTTTTGTTTGTTAATCAATTTTCGCCATGTGTGATTTTTGACACAGCTTCTTGTTTAGACCGTCTCACTTTCTTCGTGGTCGGATTTGTCGGCTTGTAAAGTTATCCATTTTGGGATTTCATGACTCTTCCTATCAAGTACCCCAACTTCTTAACGTGAAGTTCAATTTAACTTGATGAACGCATTTGATATGAGAGATAAGCGTAAAGTTCAGCCGGTTTGTGGTGGTCCAAGGCTTATATTTTCTTGCGTTTTAATTGCCTCATTTCGTTACTCTCTGATTCTTTGTTCTGTTGTTTACGAATCATCTATAAAGGTGTGCTACTTTCGTTATCCTCTCCTAAATGTTTAGTATGAAGTGTGTATTTGTACTATGCCATCATGTACTGATTGTTGCATAGCCATCGTGACAAACCTTGCGTCCGCTCAACGTGTAGGGATCAAAGCTTGCCGAATTTGCTGGCGCCGTTTAAAGTGCTCCTATGCTGCGATCGTGCAAACATTACTAAACTTGGCAGCAATTACTCTTTGACGCATGTTAGAGTCTGTGCCTATGGCTGGTACTGATTCATCAAGCACTTATTAGTACTGCGTAATCTTTCATGAGCTTATTCGTATTTATTGAGCGTATTTTCTTTTCGTCGTGGCGTAGCTTTCCAACTAATTCAAGATGTACCGCCTCTGAGGATATCGCTGCTTCTGAACATTGCAAGTGGATTCTTGATTGTTCCCTTGTCCTTTTTTCTTTCTGTTCCTTGCTCTTTCTGTGATATCCAAAATGTTTGCACTTTTGTAGGATGCAAACTGCAGTTATTGTATCCATAAATTGCGATCAGATCTCCCTTTCTGTAATTCTCCTTTCTTGAGGTAAATTTTACGTTTGCTCAACATGTTTATCCTGTTAACAATTTTTGGAATAAGCCATATGTTCGAAGCGTAGTTTCTGGTGGCTTGAAATGGGACTTAAGTAGTTTACAAATAAACTAGTGAGTCACCAAGTTCGAATTTCTTCACTTGGAACGTCATCGCTTCTCCACGATTGTCCGGTTTCAAGAAGCGATCATTTACATTTGGGATTTCGAAACCGTTGTTTTTATGGGATGCTAGGTAAGTGTGTATTGATATCAGGTCACTTGAGAAGTGCTCAGTTTTTTTCCATCCTCTTTATGATTCGTTGAAATTTGCCTATTTATGGCTTAAAGATTTCACATTCCGGTTTTTTCTTTTTTAACTTTTCGTGAAGTGCGAGGACACAAAGGTGTTTATCGAGTATTTGCTATCTCATCTTAGCGACAGCCACTTCAATCAATTTTTAATGCGTTTTGAGTAAACGGCCGCATCTTTTCTTGCTGGTGTACCTCATTTTTCTAATTTATATTCCAAAAAGTCCACAAAAATTACTAGCTTATAATTTGCTTGTACATCTCCGTTTAGCTGCATCAAGGTGTCATCACGATGAGTAAGCGCAAGTGTGGTCTACTGCCTGTTTTCGTTCTTATTCACGTGAATTGTGTAGCTTTTGGCCTCTTTGTTGGAGTGGTTTTTAGATTTACGTGTTAGTTTGCTTTTTTGCCCTACAAAGAAGTTTTCAATAGCTTGTAATATTTGTGATCCTGTTCGAAAAGTATCCCATTTCATGCGATTCGAAATGCTTGTTTAGCTGACCTTTTTGACTCGATTCCAAGTGTGCAGGTTACCGAACTCATAGATTTCTGTTTCATTGTTAGTGTCTTGAATGCACTTCCCAGGTAATGATATGCTATTCTCGCTTGCAACTCTTACAAGTCGGTTGTTAGATTTCGTTCTCATTAGGATAGTCCTTTTACCTATCAAACCCAATGACCTCTGTTCGATCTCTCTTTCAGGGCTGGCACGACTATTGGCTGCTTGTGTGGACGTTGCTCCTCTCACTTTGGAGTAAGCGGTGTGTTACGGGGGATCTGGCGATTTACACCTACTCCGGCAACTCTACAGGCACCTCCAACGCTGTTGTTGACGATGGTCATCGGCTGACCTACGTAAAGTTGGGCGTTGCCGTAGGCATGTTTAGCATCACTGCGGCAGCCTGCGCCTTTCCTCTCTTTTTGATGGCTTGCATCACGCGGCGAATGCGCTCGCGCACTTCTTGCGTCACCACTGCCTCCAACGGTCCCCACTCCAGCGACACCACTGCTAGCCGTGCCTCGAGAGTACGCTTCTCCGTCTTTCTTATCCCTTAGTTTTTGGAGGCGTTTGGTATGATCGTTAGATGCGCTATTAAGCCATTTCGCTTTACGTTTGTTCTGAATTGCCTCAGTTATCGCTAAAGACGTAGGACGCGCCCCTCCGGAAGTGGGCCTGTTACTAGCGTAGGGTAGGACCGATATGCTTAAGTCTACATTTAAGTGTGATTACACGGTTGTTAAGTATAATTGATGTGTCATTACAATGATCTAAAGTATTGTGTGTATTAAATCGAAAGCTATCAATTGGAAGCACAAATGCTGGGGAAAATTCTGGCAAGCTTCCGGTAAAGGTATCGTGTTCTTATGGTTATCAATTTTTTCCAAACTCCACAATTGATATGATCATTTTGGAACTTGAATACGAACAATATCTAGTAATTATGTCCATCTTTACTGTTAATTTAGGAGGTATTTTTTTCTACTTTAGCCTTTATTTCATTCTTTTTCATTTTGGTTGCATCCCAGACTTTTCGAGTGGCTTTTGTTAAAATAAAATTCATCAAAATGAAATTAAACCATCGATCAACGTATTGTATGTTTATTATTCACACCTTCACGGTCGCACAGCTCATGCTTTTCATCTTGGCTTAGTTCACACCTGATAACCCTGGCATAATTAGTACTGAGGCATGTGTGGAAGTCATAGAGGGGTGGATCCAAGCACATGAAACATCAGTAGCCAAAATTGCCAACTACGGAAATCCTACAATATCTATTCGCAATAAAGCGAAATTCTCCAAACAATAATCCCTACTTCATAACTGTCGCAAGTGAGTAGTAGTCACTTCAGACACCGCTATTTTCAATAGCAGATGGACGATCGGGAGGCATCATCTCTTGATCCACAAAGTACCGAGTCAGAGGAGTTGCTATTGACTCGTGGCCCCGATTCCCAGGCACCTGAGACGCCGCAGACGCCCAATCTTAGTACACCTTTCTACGAAGTTGAACGCCAGGAGGACACCCCTGTCTTACGCGACGATCACCGCCTCCAATGGGGCGATGGCTCCATAGGGAACGGTGCAGCTGATGATGTTGTGGCCAGGGTCTTGAACGGTCCTGCGACAGCTAACGGAGGGATTCAAACCTCGATACCCATTAAAAGCATTCGTCGGCGCAGCTCTCACAGGCGAATGCGTATGCTTCGCAGGTGGGGGAGTCGTGTCAACTGCTTTGCTGCGGGCATTTTCCTCTCCACCGGTACGTCCGCCTATCGTATACTTTTGGCATAGCTACTGTTTTGTAATGGCTCGTTCAGATCGATTCTTTTAAATTTGTTCAATCAAGGTACGCATTTGGTAGTCCCATTTGTCATTGAATTGGTTTTGTGCTTGTATAACTTTTGGTATTACAAAGTCTTGTGATTTCGCATGAAATTTGACGTTCCATTATTGAGTAATAGATGTGCATTAACTTACATTAGTTGGCGTTTCTGCCCCGCATCTTCCCCATTTAATGGCTCGCATAAACCTTCTAGGCCTTCCCACACACTGTTATTTATTAAACAAAATGACTTGCTGTGTATTGTCGAATGGTTATTACCAAGCGTCTTATTTGAAGACATCGGCTTCAGATTCGTAGGCTTAAATATTTTATCATTAACTTATAAAGCGTAGCTACGAACTTACAGTATGCGATATGGCCCCCTCATGATGATTTTCACCGCACCCTATAACATCTACTTATACTTGTGACGGCAGCACTGCGGTGAGAGTTTATTCTTGGTAAACAGGGGCACCTGTCACTGATCCAAATATCACGTTTGCCGCCGCTTTCGGTTTCTCTACTTTGTCGTCTGTCAATATGTATGAGGTTTTTTCACATTTTTCACATAGCTGTTTGGATTATGTCAGTTTGTTTACCTTCTTGGTCCCATGTATTCCATGCGAGTCGAAGACATCCGTCACGCTAGTATCTCACTATTAGTTAGTCGGTTATTAAGCAGGCCATGCGCCTGTTTCGTTAGCTATTTCCATGCCCTTTTACTCGTGGGCTTGTTTAGGTGGTGCGCGTAGTTTATCAAGTGTAATTTGCCCTGCACTTCGGCGTCGTTGCTGGATTCCCGAATGCGATGCGTCTCTGGCTGTGAAATGGGGCCGTTTTTGCAATCAAGTCGTTTCGTCTTTAGCTTCTTTAGCCTTTCATCTGACCCTTGTGTGATAAATACTTTTGGAGTGAATGAGGCTTTTTAAATCGGTCGCCTGGACAACCTTTTTACCGTTCTAATGTCTTCGGGTTTCGATCGTTTCTAGAAACACTACTTTGTACGAATCTATCGCTGTCTTTCCATTATGAATGGATAATAAGTAGGAAAGTTGAATTATTGCTTTTCTCATTTTATCATCAGAATAGCGGAAGGAAATAGGCTACTGTTGCCTTAACTATTGTCGCTGATTTACTCCTCACTTAAGTAGATGCAAGTGTGTCCTATAGCGCCAATCACTTTCGCCCTTTCGTACATTGACGTCAGTGCAAGCACCAAATTTCATGCACGTGAATGATGTGTGACAAAAGGGTTAACTTACGCAAAAAGACTTTCAGCCCTTATTGTTTAGTCATTTTCCTACCACAAAAAGCACTCGGTTAATTTCAGGACGTGATTTCCATTTTTTGAGCTCGGATTAAATGTTATTATGTCCAATACCATTTTGTAGGCAAACATGGCCCTCCTGAAAAAAGATGCAAAACGGTTAAGCAGTTTCATTATTTTGTCATTCTGTGTAAATTAAACGATTGTTCCGTCTTAATCATAGTGTCTGGAAGTAGTTGTTCCGACCTGTACCGCTGATGCTTGGAGATGATAGACCACTCTAAACTTTAGCAAAGAGTCATGCCTTCGTGCTTTTATCATTGTCATTATCACTGGTGTTTGAGTGCGATAAATGTTGACTTTTAAGGATCTACAGTTTGTTTCGACAAAACATGTATACGAAGTTTCACTTTTGCCACGCAATGACTGTCCAAGTGCCGTGGAGTGTTGTTTTCGATAGCCAAAAATAGATGCGTTGATGATCATGCTTCAATTTGTGAACAGTGTCAGGTAGCTGGCAGTGATCGATGTTTCCTCGTACCAGTACGTGGCATTAAGGACTTTCTATGCATCCACCCGACCACGTGGGTCTTTAACTCATAGCTCCTCGATTTACTATGAATTACTTGTGGCTTTGAAATCATTACATTTTGAAGCGGTTAGGCTATAGAATTCCTACGTGCATGGTGCCAAGGTCGTAAAGGAAAATTGCACTAACTGCAGTAAGACCGGTAAAGGCTTGCCTTTTGCATTATGTAATTGCGGTTTTATCGTTTTCGACAAATTTGAGCTTCATTCGGTACACTGGTTAAGGTGAAATGGTAGTTGCACTGTCTAACACATCCGTAATTAGTTTCTCATTCGCTTTATCTCTAGTTCTGAGGTTGTTTTGAATCATCTTATGCAAACCCCATTCTGGACTGCGCGTTTTAGGGGTTTCGCGTAACCTACGTTAGATAGTGCGCCAACCTAAATAAGCAAACGTGAGGGAACGATTTCGAGTACTTTATGCATTAATTTTCGGTGGCCTAATTTTCCGTTGAAAATTGGGGCGGTATGAGATTGCAACCGTTTTACCGTGACAGTATCAAGGCGGTTCTTCAATTAAAAATAAATCCGATGTAGGCAGGGTTGATGGCGTTGTGGTATTAACTACGGAACGACACAAACATCTGCACGCCACTTATGCTGCATCAGGCACAGCATGCCGGACGTAATTCAGTTCACACCAAAACAGTCCGTAATCGGCCTTAAAGATGAGATAAACAACGGTCTATCAGTCTTCATTTCTCTACACACTATGCATTATTATAAAAAGCTTACATGCAGATCACTAGGCCAAATTCCTCTGAATTTCCCACTCAATTTTGCTTCCCTTTATGTCTCAGTGGACAGTTTCAATGGGCTCTAACCCCTGCGTTTTCTTGATGAACCAGATTCTGGCACAATATAAATCCTTTCTTGATCTTGGTGCAAATCTGTTACCGCGATTGGGGCCTGACCTCAATTTCCCTTCGGCAAGGTGTCGGTCAGGCCATTTTGCGTGTAAGATGCTTGTCAATGTGGATTTCATTTAATTTGAACCACGTAGAACCATAAATTTCAGAACTAGTCCCACTAAAACCGCCAGAATGCCTTCTTTTTAAAGAGGGTAAACAATTCCGCGAGCGTGTGAATGACGCTGTGATGTAAGAAATGGCGTTTGTTTTCTCTAAATGGAAGTGATGTTCATGAACGTACGACGAGATGCTACTGTCCGTGAATGAACCTAATAGCAGGCAAGTTCATCGTGTCTTAAGAATAGTTGCCATGGCAACTTTTTTCTCTTTGCTCTTCTATTTACTTTTGGCATTTTGTCAATCCAAACCACCAACCAAAGGGAGAGTGTGATTGTTAAACAGTTTGTTTTACGATTCGGTGAAGACTTTTTGGGCTGTTTTATCTCACCACTTGTTGTACATCGGATAAAAAGGTTGACTAGGCGGTTCCTCAACCGCTGCATGTACTAGGGCTCACACACTTTCAATTTTGACCCAGTTTTACTTTACTTTTGCTTTCTTTTGTTATGGTAGTATTTTAATTGCTCTGTTCTATTCCTTTGAACAGGTCTTATGGATCTCTTCCCTGAGGTGCAAGACGCAACGGCAGTGGCTCTTAGCGCACTCAAAATCAATTCCCAATATCCCTTCTCAGCTCTCTTCACTCTCCTCGGTTTCTTTATGGTGCTGTCTGTAGAGCAATGCGTTCGTATCTGTCACAAACGGCGTCGCCGTCACCTATCGTACGATCAACGCTCCGATGAGGCATCAACGGTAGCCCCGCACCATCACCACAACCATTCGCACGATCCTGAAACCATCCTCGGATCTGCCGGCGCAGAGGATGCCCCCTCAACCTTTCGCATCATGCTCCTCCTTATTGCCCTCTCCGTGCACTCCATCTTCGAAGGGCTGGCGGTGGGTCTGCAACGTAGTGTTGCCGAGGTAATAACCCTCTTCTCGGCCCTTATCTTGCACAAAATCATCATGGCCATCAGCACCGGTGTCTCATTGGCCACTGCTCACAAGGAGCGAGAGGGTGGGATCCCGCGCTCCCAGTGGGTGGGCGCGCTCTTCTTCGCCCTCGCCTCGCCCCTTGGTGTGCTTATCGGATGGGCGTTGATTGCTCAGCGCTCCTCACCCGCTCTCCTCATGGCTATTGCAGTGCTCCAGGGTCTGGCATGCGGCACTTTCTTCTTCGTGGTCTTCTGTGAAATGCTGCCTTACGAATTTAGTGAGTCCGAGTTGGACACGGTGTTAGTGGTGCAGGATAGGATTGGCAAGATCCTCTCGTTGGTGCTTGGTTTTGCACTCATCGCTGCCTATATAGCGTTTGAACCGGAGTGAGACAACTGTACACCGTTGGGAATGTGATGAGAAATGGTTTTATAATACATACTACGATCTTCATATCCACCCCCCTGCTTATGGCGATTTTATTTATCTATCTGTGATTTTCGTTCGATATTTGATGAAATGATGCACTAAATTAAAGCATTCGAAACGGTGATGACTGTTTTTTGAAATTTTATACGGGCTCATTGAATGGGATGTTCGCTGAGACATGGCGGTGCAGCTATCCTGACAATGCCTGTGCATCTATCTTGAAGCCGAGTGAAGCGCAGATAATTTTCTCACTTCCTGTCTTGGATTACATCGCTTCAGACCAAGTCAAGATGCGCTGGACTCGGGGGTGATTCTCTGAAGCTAGGTCTGGTAAAAAAAAACCTGTAAAATACCACTCAGGAGTCGTGGGTCGGTGACTATTGCACTGCTGGTGTTCGGGAATTTGCATAATTTACTGAGAACGACTGAAGCTCAACAGAGCGGAATAAATCTTGCTCTGGTGAATCCTCAAACTTGTGAACTGCGTGTCATTGGGGTCTGATATTCTATATTAAATTGATAGGTCTCTACAAACTCGCCCTTCCGAGGTCTCGAATTTTTGTTGTTGGATGTGTGATGGGTATTTCAGCCAACAACTTGTTGCTTCCCAAGTAGTTACAAAAGCATAGGTGATTAGCACACACAGCAACATGGATAAAAAGGTGCTTCAAAAGTGCTTTTCACTTGTCACGATTATCGCGGTTGGTGAATCACCACAAGGAAAAAATTGCAAATAACGAGTCGGCAGATTATTCAACGAGGAATACAGTTTGCGGGTTTGATGTAACTTGGTGAAGGGATTGGCAAAAGATGGTCTTGATCGTTCTGTACCCGCTTTCGAGATGCCCTGACTGTTCGATTTGCAAATAGTTTACAGAAATTAAATGTCTTTGTTGAGCTAGTCTGCTATGGTCGGGGTCAGCACTCTTGGCTTGACACAAGCATAATAAGAAACCAGTGAACGAAATGGCCTCGGGCCTCACACTGCCTTAGTAGAAGGGCTGCATGGGACTCCAGGAGATGCTTATTTACGTTGACGTTCTAAGCAGTTGACATTCACGCGATCCTGATGGTATTATGGTTCTCCAAGTCTACGAGTCCAGACAGTTGATGTCTGGAAGGCCAAAGGACTAAATGGTGAGGGTAACGAGGTTATGAAAAATTACGACCAAGTAAATAGTGTATTCGCTCAGGAGTCCCTCTGAGCTTTGCCTTGTTATCGCACTTAGTGGAGGAACACTCGCATTTCACGACTATTTCCTAACCTAATCACAGTAGAAAACTGCAAGTAGGTGTTATTCTGCCAGCATGAAGTATTTCTAAGATAATGCAAAGATAGAGCAGAGGAATGAATTGGCGCTACTACATAAATATACATCACATTGCATTTGTAAGAATATGACAAAGAATTCATCCTGACATCGTCTGATGCCCACGAAGTTCATTATTATTATTATTATTATTAAGCAGCATAAACTTCAAAATCAGTGATCTTTGGACAGATTAAATGAAGCTTTACACTTTTTATTAAGCAATGTGCGATTGAGATTTTTCCCGCTCAAATTAGTTCCAATCTGCAATTTTTGAAGTGCTTCTCAAATTTCACGTTGCCTATGGCCTTTTCCAACCTCGTGTTTTATGTAGTTATGATTGTTCCTATATGTTGTTCAAACTGTAGCGCCCCAGGACTTCTGTGGAGACGAAGGAATAACATGAATGGTAACGTTTCACGAAAAGATAAAATCGTCAAAACGCATGTCTCAGTGTTTCTCTTGCCTGACCTTTGCAAAGCGCCCGAGATCAATCTCGGCTTACCCAGTATGACCTGATACTAATTAATAAAGACCCCTTATACGCATTCAACATAGCTAATTGGAACTATGATGGCATGTTTAACTTGTACTTCATCGTTTTCTGACTGGTTCCCTCGGCACTGGCCGTAGTTCATCCAGTCAGTGTGATCTTTATCAGCACACGATACGTGCTTGTACCAAGTTGTGGCAAAAACAAAAGTTTTTTGATCTAGTTTTTCTAGTTTTCGAGAGGCATTTGAACGTGTCAGCTCTAGCGACGTAAGCATCACCGTCGTACTAAAGATTAAAAAAACTAGATAGTAATGGCTATTTTACCTCCTAGGCACTGATGGCAACCGATTTATCATCAACCTGCTCCCATTGATGACCTACTTAGTCCATATTTCTGCCAAGTCAAAGAGTTCACTTTGGTACACCTTACCATTGCATCACTCAGCACAAATCAATGCCTTTCTGCCACATTGAATCCATTGGATTAATACTTCATCATTACATAGCCAAGTATTAAGGCGGCTGTTTTGCGAGGATGAATTTGGAAAGCTGGACATCAACCCACATAGCTGGACGGTGTGTGTTTCCACACTCAAAGTAACTGTCACTGCTACAGATGTCGGCTAGATAGTCACGAAATTGCAATTACGCAACATTCTACCTCATTTCTATTATTTTTCTACATCACCCCATTTCGTCTCACGAAAATGAAATTCACCATGGTCTCGCGATGAGACTGTGACGCAAATGATAAAGACACTTCAATAATAATGTTTAATATACTAAGGAAATGAAAACAGGCGCTTGTGTCTTTCCTAAAGACGAAAGAAACCAGGAAACTAGGACGGAATATGTAGTGCCGACGTGTGGAATGTCTCAAGACTACTAATATGTCCCTGTGACCATGTCGCTTACCAAAAATGCAAAAGCCGAGCCTTATGTGTCCACGAACCCTGAGGGAAGAGTTAAACATGTGGTCCAAGCATTACAATGCCTAGGAGTGATCATCCTCAAAAACTGACTTGCTCCCTGACTCACAGGTTAATGGCAACGCGAGGGTAACAAAAGTGAACCCATTCATTATTTCGGCATCTTTTGAGCTGCGCTATCTCGTACGTTCGTAAGGTCATTGTATTGGTGGAAACTTTGCATTGTTTATACAAAAGTTAAGACTTTTCTTAATCAATGCTCTCACCAATTAAGTCAAGCAGGTGTTGAGTCTTTTTCTCCTCTGAACCTGGACGTAGTGATACTAGGCGCTCTTAAGTTCGCAGAATTAATGTCCCACTGATCAACTGTAGTTGCCCACATTTTTCTCCTCTGATTGACATGCAATGATGATGTTTTCTTAAAAGATAGAAGCACATTCTCTGGAAGTTTTGTTAAGATGCCGTAGTAAAACTCTAAATGATCTGGAAGGCTGTGCAACATCGACGCTACGGTGACAAAAATTTACTTGCGCATTGCCCTTGTATGCTGCTAGAAAATCAAAATAAATACTTTCTACAAGGTAGAAGTCCTCGGCTCCCATCAAATACCAACTCCATGACATATTGTGTCTTTTTTTACTGACATTCATGCTCCTATTACAAAAGCTTTTCTATCAAACAATCACTGAAGTGACTAGGATCTACACTCTGTTCGAAATCGATGCCTCACTCTCGAAAAGCGTATAAGGGCCGTAATACATAGCGGATGCTTTGTATTTGGGTTTATTCATAAACATATGCATGTTTATAAACAATAATTCCAACTACCCAATCATTTGGATATCCATTTAGTACACAATTTGCTTGCCTAACTCTTCGTTTTGGTGACAAGCCCTTTGAGAGCTCCACCGTCGCATCTCCGAGCCTTAACAATAATCATCATGCTCTTCTACAGGTAAAAATGTTTATAAATTTATGTTTTAGTAAGGATTCTACGGATGCGCACAGAAGATCTGGGCAAATAGGCAAGAAACCGTTTAATTTCGACCAAATTTAAAAATGGCCTTGCAGCATTGATGCAAAATCCAGGAATTGTGCACAAAATCAAGACAGAACTACTATCAAGGTCTGTTGCGTTTTCAAACGCGTAATGAATGCATTAATAAATTTAAACTAAAAGTGGCCTGTCATTATTTAATAAAATCCACCACAAAATTTTCATTAACTGAATAATAAAGAACAGAAAAATGGTTTTTTATTATCATCACATCCGAGACATCTACCTCGGCGGGTGGGGTCACCTTACTTAGGAATACAGTAATTTCTTCCAAACTGTATTTTTAATTTTCTTTAAAAGATAAAAATTGCAATGTTTTATGTGTTTAAAATTAAGTTCCGAAAGAAACTTTAAAGCTTGCATAATTTAAGAACGATTAAAGTGCATACAAATAGAGTATATTATTTTTGATGTCTTCTTGTTTTACCGTTCCAAATCCTGGCGCTCTCTACTCCACATAGCTGCATCTTCGCCATCGGGCTCTGTCATTATGTCCACTGATCCTAGTTATGCGCCATTTTTTGGGATTATGGGTGCCACAGCCTCAATGGTCTTTTGTGGTTTGTTATCATTACTCAAAATTTACCTTCATTTAGCCTTTGGGGCGGCTTATGGCACCGCCAAATCCGGGGCAGGCATCTGTTCCATGGGGGTTATGCGTCCCGAACTCATTATGAAATCCATCATTCCGGTCGTTATGGCTGGTATTGTTGCCATTTATGGCTTGGTGGTGTCTGTTGTTATTTCTCAACAAAGTGACAGATCTAAATCAATGGCAATGTAGTCTTGAAATATGCCTGATAATGGTGTTTAATCTAGTTCCCTCAAGCAACTCGGTGGAGGTCTCAGCGTAGGGCTTTGTGGACTGGCGGCTGGATTTGCTATTGGGATCGTCGGTGACGCAGGCGTTCGAGGAACTGCGCAGCAGCCTCGTCTCTTCGTGGGAATGGTCCTTATTCTCATTTTCGCGGAAGTTTTGGGTCTATATGGGCTTATCGTCGCACTTATTCTCTGTAATTCGGCAAATTGATGCGCCTTCTATTTCATACTTCTCTGGATTCATTCGGTCCGCTTCATTTATTTGAACTCCTTTACCATGTTGTACTTAGCGTTGGTTACCTTTTGACAAATTTACATCTCGACTGCATCTTAACACTAACTGCATTCCACCATTTGTGACCGTGACCTTTTTCATAGCAAGCCGATCCAGATTCTTTCATTGTCAAACCTCCAATGTGTGTAATTGTGGTCGCTTAAAGTTCCTCTTCGGATTTTAAGATCTGTTGTGGTTATCGTCTCGAAACCATTGATTTATTGAATAGCTGACCTTCCTGTTTGCAAAATAGTAATTTGGTCTGCAAATTCTTTTATTATTGACAAAGTTGGTCCCCAACTCCTCGTTCTGTGTTGATGTTGTGGGTGTATCGAACAGTTAATGTCTCTGATTCACATGCCTACGCAAGTTTCAGTTGCATTGTTTTAGTCGTTTAGTGCTCTGACGCAAGCACGTGGTCTAATTATGTTATCCTTGATTTGGTTTAATCGTGATCTTCAGTGAGCTGTTGTGTGCGATTTTTTGACAAATTTGCAGGCTTCTTAGGCGTTAGTGTCAGTAGGAGGCGGTGTTTTCCATAGTCCGCGTTCCGATTGCAAGGCAGGCACGTGTGAACTCCCCCCGTCCTCACCCGTCTATCATTGGTCTCAATAAAGTGTCTACGAGCTGCACATCTTCCCTTCTGGTATGTAATTAGGTTTTTTCGCATGTTATGTATTTATTACTAATTTCCAAAGTAGTCAGTCCTCTAATCGTATGGTAAACCTTGCCTGGCACTTTCTGCTGACTTTTAGTGAGTTTGTTGTGTACTCCGCGACTCGACTACTGTCTGATTGACATTAGCCCTGTAGAATTTCATGTGCTGCCTCCAAGACTTTGCGATTCATGTTTTTCAATCGTGGCTCGTGCCTCAAAAGGGACTTGCTAAGTGTGTAAGACACCATTGAAGCCCAACGGTCTGTAAATGCTTATAATCGTCCTTATTGGGAATATTTCATTGTTTCAATCACGGTTTTAATGTCAGTTGATCTTCACTCTAAGGCAATGGTATAAAATAAGTGTTGCTTTCAAAATTTGTGCCTGGGTGTCTTCATTTAGTACTTGTATTAAGGATCACCTGATTTTGAAATGGCTTTCAGGTTTATTTCATTGCCATCGAGCCAGATGACGTATAAATCCGCAAGCTTCCTAAGCATGGATTGTGATCTTCTGGGGATACCGTGATTGTTTCTGTTGTCATTTTTGGTGTCTAGCCCTTAGATTCAAAGCACTTATTAGCTTAGTAAACCATGCGATTGGATTTTCCAGTCACTTGGATTGCTTTGTGAGTTTCGAGTCCATCGATCAGGTTTGTGTGCTGCAGTTGGTGAGTCACTCCCACCAGTGCGTGATGACAATGAAGGAAGCCCACAAAGGGGCGTTTGGCTCGCTTTGAGGCCCCATCAACCCACTTCAAATCGAATTTCCCGTTAGCGTGGATTCGGGCGCTTCTACACAATGGCATGTGGGGATGACTGTTTGGGTGAATTAACAGTTTTGTCAAAGGCGTGATTTTCTCAAATTTCGCACGTGTTTCCCCGTGTTTTTGGTGATTCATTTGTCTCGATTCCAGTACTTTTTTGGTATCGCCAGCTTTGCACTTGTTCATATCTGCAGCTATATCTAGAGGGGACTGATGTTTCAAATATCGTCAGGTTTCTGTAGAGGGATATTTTTTCAATTTTATTGTCCTGTTTTGTTAACCTCAGTTTGTCTCCAGTTATGTTAGTACTTGCATTAAAAGAGGGCGATCGATGTTTCTCTCCCGCGCTACTGATGCCGTTAGTTGGAGCGACTGCTAGGGGTTTCGCTTCAACCAACGCGCTCATGGCGAGGTTCATGCCGCTCACTTTAAATACGATGGTGGCTAGTCACAGTTACCTCCCCTCAAACCTGGAGAGATTGCATAACTTCATATGGGCTCCGATTGGATGAATTGGATCTTAGTATAGGCGCCATGGGACCTGCCGCTCCAGTTTAAACTCAAAGGAGGAATTTGTGAATTCATTTGTATTTATACCACCGGTGATTTGTGCAGACTTTGATTTGGAATACCTCATTAAGTCTGATGTATAATAGATGAATGGAACCAACCGATGGGGATTTTGCCTCATGGTGGCTTGCGTTTTGAATCAGCAGCCTTGAACAGCTGGAACGTGTAGAGCTGACGGTTATCATAGGTGGTGCCAGGTATAGCTGCCTCATGGCAGCAGAGCTGAGAGGACGTCAAAATGTGTATTTGGAATTAAATGGTGCTGCTTTTTTAATCACATGGTGAGTTGGGGCTCGTTCAGTTACACCTTCGACTGGCGTAGTTTTATGTTCTGTGTTATTACTGCAAATTCTAAAAGTATGAATCCTGCTTTTAGCTCTGGATATTGCACATGAAAGCAAGTACCACTTATAAGTCGGCATTCCAGGGGTTGAGACAAATTCACAGCTCAATGACAATCGTTGGGCCGTACTGTGGGTGCACGTCAGCCTAGACAGATCACCTTCGAAGCAGTTTTGTGTAGATGGTTAACTCATACAGCAGGCGTTCCCTTTGATCGCCTTGCCCCCGTTTTATGAGGTTCGTGTTTTAACTGTCCACGTCTTGAAAACGCCAGATATGGTAATTATTGCCTTAATGTTTGTGGGGGTTCATTTCATGAATCCAAGTCGATTAGTAAGTGGAAAAGTGCATCAAATAATCCTAGTAGTCATTTCTTTCTAGGCGCATTTCTAGCATCTTTTATGTATACAGGCCTTCAGAAAGCGACTCCAAGTGATCTGTCTGCAAATGTCGAGTAGTTGCCTCATTTTAATCAAGATCAATTTCATTGTTTACGTGTTATGCGTCATGGAGGGAGTAATAATTGAATGCGCCCAAATACAAAGAACTGATGGCTATTCAAAAAGTCAAATGTCGGAAACACAATAACTTTTGGGAGCCATGAATTGCTTTGCCACTTGATTCTCAAGAATTGCCAAATTATTTAAGGCGAATTCCAATAATAGTTAATCAGGATCTGCGTGTAGTTTTCATGTCTTGGACCAACTCGGAGTGAATGCATTGGAACCTATTATCACCGAAAAGTCCGAGATCTTAATTTGATATGAAGTACTTCCATAGTGGAATTTTTGCGGACAAAGGACACAAAGGTTTGATTTATTCAAAAAGCAACATTGGGTACTTCAAGCGCCTGTTTGTACAGTAATCCAGCCTTCAGTGTTGAATCTACATAAACTTTCTCGATGCATTTATAATTCTTACCAAAATGCAATCACTCCATCCGGTTAGACGCTGAGGTGGTTGTTTACTTATGGCCTTTTAAGTAGCAACACGATTTCCGGTATTGCGATGCATTCATTGTCAATGGCTTTAAAAGTTTACCCAGGATTGAATCTCGTAAAACGTGTACTCATCTCACACCTTACCAACTTGATATATTGTCGTTGTGAGTTCATTTATTCAGTATTTGATGTAGTTTATTGTTCTATTGATCTTACGTTCGAGCGCCTGCTGATAATACATCAGCAGTAAGGTACGGGTCTCCAAACCGGTGTGATCCAGTGGTCCTAAAAGTGAAATGCTGCTCGGAAGTGTAGCCCTCCTTCATGAGGTCAGTGCAGCTTGGGGGCTGTTGGCACAGCCCGGAGGCAGGCCAAACGGCTAGTAAAATATGGCCACCGAAGTCACCAAAACCGGCAGTTAGAACAAGTAAAGCATTACACAGTCCCTCTCTTCTTTCGAGAGTTGTCCCCGACGCTCCCCTTGGTCAGCCTCCCGTGTCAGCCATCACAACGTAATCAGTGCTGCGAGATGCACCCATGACCTAACCGTCCCAGTCATCGAGATTCTAGCGCATGTGTTCTTGTAGTGCCATCAATTCTGCGTAGCACTCGGTGCAGCAAATGCGCATTTCATAGTCCTCCTCTCCCACGATAATGTGACCCAATGAAAGATGGGGGTACGAATCCAAGTTTATGGATGGATCGAGGCACAAACAACACATATTGTGATTTCAGGCTTTTTTTTGATGCTGTGGAAGAAAAGTGAAGGTATCGTAGAACCCTGAGCAAATGGTGCGATCGAGCCTCGTAGGAACAAAGTGCATGCGACCCAAGTGTGCGAAGCACAAAACGATGTTATCGAATGGCGTCCTGCACATTCTACATCTGTAGATGCGCATTTTGACGAAGGGAGGCGAGTTGCCCTATAACAGGCGAGAGAGCTTAAGGGGGATGCTTGACTACAGCGTCGCTGATCCCTCTTGGCAGTTTCACTGGATTCGGAGTTCACGGCTAGTGTCGCTTCAGTTGTTAATAGCTTCCTAGCAGAACACGAGGGCGAGGGAGATACCGAAGATGAACGTCGGTTTGGAGTAGTATAAAATCCACCAGAGTCGGGTCCGCTTTCAGCTGCCACCAATGTAGCGTCCCAAGACTTCCCTTAAGGTAAAAGAAGGCATAGTACTAGAGCAGAATACATATATTCTGGAAACAGAGGACTTGGGGGTTGTTAGCACGGCCCGGAGACCGGCCAACCGGCTAGTACAATATGGCCGCCCAAGTGATTAAATCCGGCAGTTCGAACAACCAAAGTATTACAGCCAGTTTATCCAAGATCGATCAGTTATTGCACGCAAGTGATTTTCAGCCCAGAGTAGCAATCTCCTTTTATTTCTGGCAATATGATTGCATCGTTACGAAGACTAATCCTCTACTCATTTGTGACAAAGTAAATCCTCTGCCATGATTTGATAACACAGATACAAATACCGTTAAACGTGACTTGAATCCATGACGTTCTAGATGAACAGTGGCACAGCATCAATCGCTGTATCCTCATCCTACTAACTCATTAACGCTATAATGTACTCAAGGCAAATTCGCTGTTTTCTGTGGCGCAAAATACTCTGCTTTTGCATTGTCTGCGAAACTTGATGAAGTAGCATAGCCATACAATAAGGCACCACAGAATGTTTCGTTGCATTAGCTGAGTACCATATGAGCCTTTGGGCACTATAGGTGTTGTTAGAATAGGTGATGTATCAGATATCTTGTGGCGCGAGAAAGTACTTATTGTAAAAGCAGTACTGCGCCGGACCTGGAGACTCAGCTGTGCATGTTACACTTCCACGGTTCATTTATTGTTTCACAAAGGGTCAGAAATGCAAAAGCGTCTATGTATATGCAATAATTCCATCATGTCATGTGAAAATTCTCCTGTTGTTCTTGGCCAAAATATAATGATAATGACAGTCAAATTTGAATTTGATTATCACTTCTGCTACCCAGGTTAACACTGAAAATGTACCAGATGTCAGCCCGAGGCTAAACTTAGTCCGTTGCATTACCCATGCATTATGAAAGATGGACCAGCTTACCAATCCCAACAAGAGATATCTAAAAGTTGAATGTGAGTGAAACAATCACCTCCCGGTAGCTTTGCAAACTAACGGTTGAATTGTTGCGTAAGACCATAAAAATAGCACCCTCAAGTGTTCCACTGTTAAATAAAGCACCGAAGATTGTATGATTTAAAAGCTGGGAATTAAAGGAGCCTTCACGTCTTCTATGGCCTAAATGTAGCGCCCCCTCTTTCCACAGTCGTAAGGGAGAGGAAATACATATATTCTGGAAACAGAGGGCTGGGGGGATGTTGGCACGGCCCGGCCAACCGGCTAGTACAATATGGCCACCCAAGTGACCGAAACCGATAGTTCGAACAAACAAAGTATTACACTAAAGCTTAATCGTTGCCACCCTTGCAAGTGTGACAAATGAAAATCAGTGCACAAGCCTGACAATTTAATGCTTGTTAAGTTCGATAACTGACTCCACACTCTCTTTGGGCCCCTCGATTTGCATTTCTGTTTCGTCAGCGCGGCCGAAAGGACAGGCTCATTGCAATACTTTGTTTGTTCGAACTGCCGGTTTCGGTCACTTGGGTGGCCATATTGTACTAGCCGGTTGGCCGGACTCCGGGCCGTGCCAACAGCCCCCCAGCCCTCTGCTTCCAGAATATATATTCTGCCCCAGTACTATGCCTTCTTTTTCCTTAAAGGGAGCCTCGAGACGCTACATTCATAGCCACTCACTAAGTGCGCACGTCATTTATGGAGCATATACGAATGCAAAAAGTTCTCATCGTGACAACTCCAAAAAATCTGATTGTAACTATAAAAACAAAGAACACCGTTCAAAGTCAATGGTAAGGAAGGTTTTCGAGTCAACATTATTTACTTTACACTTATAAATTCGTTTGTCCTTATATCGGCTATTTCACATATTCCAGCAGGTTAAAAACCAAACTGATTTCAACGTAACTTAGGCTAGAATATCTAGCGGACTTAATTTGTAAAATGTGGCAATATAATGTGAAACACTTTTGTTTCATGGTGTGATTAATTCGTCAACGACCTTAGTTCCACCCAAGGGCAACTTCGACCTAGCCAATATAGTTGCAGTTCGTGGGGCACGTTTTGTATATTTTTTGGGGATGGCCCAGCCTCCTACACAGGATAAACTCACTCGAATAGCCATTGTCAGCAGTGATAAATGCAAACCAAAAAAGTGCAAGCAGGAGTGCAAGAAGTCCTGCCCAGTTAATCGAATGGGTAATGGGTTTTTGTGGATTTTCCTATTTTTTATTTAGGAAAACTTTGCATCGAAGTAACTCCTCAAGATAAGTTGGCTTTCATTTCCGAAGAATTGTGTATTGGATGTGGTATTTGCGTGAAGAAGTGCCCGTTTCAAGCCATTGCCATCATTAATTTGGCAAGTAACTTGGAGAGCCAAATAACGCACCGCTTTGGGCCTAATTCCTTCAAATTACACAGACTTCCTATGCCACGGCCTGGTGAGGTTCTCGGTCTGGTCGGCACAAATGGTATTGGGAAGTCAACTGCTTTGAAGATTCTTAACGGGAAATTGAAACCGAATCTGGGCCGTCACAAGGTTTGTCCTACATTTGTTTAAACCCCCTTCACTGTGTTCAATTGTTAGTCCAGACCTTTTTTAATTGATCCATCTTGCTGCTAACCTTCTTCAAAATTCTTTTGAAGGATCCTCCCGACTGGACTGAAATATTAACCTATTTCCGTGGCTCAGAACTTCAAAATTACTTCACGAAAATTCTGGAAGATAATTTAAAGGCTGTTTCTAAGCCTCAGTATGTCGACCAGATTCCGAAAGTCGTATCAGGCTACGTGAAGAATCTTCTCAATCGCAAGGATGATCGTGGCAATCAGGACGAAATTCTGGAAATTTTGGACCTGAAAAGTCTGGTAGATCGTCAAGTCAGTGAGTTGTCGGGGGGCGAATTACAACGGTTCGCTTGTGCGATGGTTTGCGTCCAGAAGGCCGACATTTATATGTTTGACGAACCAAGTTCCTATCTCGATGTCAAGCAGCGTCTAAATGCAGCGATAACTATTCGCAATTTGCTTGATGTAGGTCCTGCGCTTGCATTTACACTTTTACCTCACAGAAAACGAACTATGTTGTTGCAGTTGAGCACGATCTGTCTGTCCTTGATTACTTGTCAGACTTTATATGTTGCCTTTACGGTGTCCCCGGGGCCTATGGTGTTGTTACCATGCCCTTCTCCGTTCGTGAGGGTATAAATATCTTCCTTGATGGTATGGTCCCTACCGAAAATCTACGGTTTCGCGACACTCCTCTGATTTTTAAGGTACATACCTCTTTCCACCAAGTCATGGTTTTTTTACTAATTGTGTTTTTGTTTCATTTTTGATTTTAAATTTAGGTTTCTGAAACCGGAAACGAGGAAGAAATTAAGCGTATGGCTAGATATGAGTACCCATCGATGACAAAGACCTTAGGTTCTTTCAAACTTGAAATCCAAGCTGGTACTTTCACGGATTCGGAGATTATCGTAATGCTGGGCGAAAATGGTACTGGCAAAACCACCTTCATCCGAATGCTTGCTGGTAACCTTAAACCCGATGATGGGATGAAAATGCCCTCACTGAACATTTCCTACAAGCCACAGAAGATTAGTCCAAAGTCGGAGAAGACTGTGCAAAATTTGCTCTACGAAAAGATGCGTGCTGCTTTCACTCACCCGCAGTTTGCCACCGACGTTCTTAAACCGCTGCAAATGGAACGATTGTATGATCAAGAGGAAAGTACAAATGTTTGAGATCTTCTAATTTACCACAGCTACTTTAATTGTTTATTGGTGTGCACTTTCTGTGCTTTTGTCGAGAATCTCTACTTTTGTTTTTGATTACAATATGGATCTTCTACTTAAGGCTTTTGCAAAAACCATATTTATTAGATGCTTTGTAGGAGCGATGTACTTTAACTTGAGTGTGATTTAATAATCTTTGTGATCCTTGGGTGATGGGCAAAGTCATCAGGTCAAGAACCGGCACTTTTTTAGGATATGTATCAAGTTATAATGTAGTTCACTTTTTTGCTTTATTTTATTGCTTTAGCAATAGTTGGTTACCTTAAATTACTTTGTTTCTACTTTTTTGCCTTCATTTATCCGAGTTTGATTTGAAGACTGATTCATTCTATGACGGAAATGATCAACGCGGGAGCTAGTTCCTATAATCTTAAATATACACACCACTCTTATTAGGCGTGGACTTCAGTACCTTTCTGAAGGCATTCATTATCTTCGTCGTGTTAAAATTTTACTGCGTACTGGGGTCATGCACCCCCATTAAACCGACACCTTAATATAATCTGCTAATCACTGCAGTTAAGCTCTTAATGTGTGAATATTAGTTTGATACGATTTTCCTTTTTTGTCAAACACAGGTGTTGAATCTGTCCGGTGGTGAGTTGCAGCGTCTTGCAATCACGCTGTGCTTAGGCCAACCGGCCGACGTGTACCTGATAGACGAACCTTCGGCCTACTTGGATTCCGAGCAGCGTCTGCACTGCGCAAAAGTCATAAAGCGCTTCATCATGCACGCAAAAAAAACCGCATTTGTTGTCGAGCACGACTTCATCATGGCCACTTACCTGGCTGATAGGGTTGTCGTATTTGAGGGCACCCCGGGTGTTCACGCTGTGGCCACTAGGTTAGTTCCTAACATCGCTCAGCTCTTCTTTCGTCATCGAGTCGGTCTAGGTTGCCGTTCAAAGCAAGTGCCTTGAATTCATTAGATTAATTTGGTTGTCTTCCTCTATCAAAACCAACGTAGCTTCCATACGTTATGTTTCTCCTTTGTCCTGACGATTATTAACTCCTTTCGATTGTCCTAAACAAGTGTTGGGATAGGCATGTAGTGGGAATTCGCTCTCGAGTGGATTTCTTGTGACTGTTTTGGCTTGTATTTCTGAGTGCATAATTTTGAATCACACGTGTTCATTGTAGAAATCTTATTCAATACCAGATGTTTATCCATGTTACTGTCATGCTTTTGCAAGGGAGTAAGCTCTGTGTTACTGTGTAGAAAGGGTGTTTTGCTTCTCCCTTTTAGTCCACAGAACATGGTCTCGGGAATGAACAAGTTTCTGCAGGCCCTGAACATTACCTTCCGTCGTGATTCCCGTAACTGCCGCCCGCGCATAAACAAACAGAATTCTGTGAAGGATGTGGAACAGAAGCGGTCCGGCAACTACTTCTTCCATGAAGACTAGGCGTGCGAATGTGGATGCGTATGCCCCTCTTTTGTACCGCCTCTTGTACTTGTCTTCGACCGTCTGCTTGGCCCCCAATATTTCCCTTACTTTGGCAGGTTTTAGCAATCAGCTGATTTTGGTGTTTTGTCTTACTGCTTCTCTGCGGCTGTTGGTAGTGTGCATCCTTCTCGGTAAATTGTGGCTGTAATGGGATGTTCCATCTCCATCTCACGTTGGGTCTGATTTATTGCGGGCCCTGTGGAAGCATCTGTTGGGTGCTCGTCGATGACTGTGATGGCAACATGGGCGTTGTCCTCCCATTGATCTCTCCAGATGCTGTTCTACTTTTGTGAAAACAGTAGCTGCTCTATTTTCCAGCTCCTAACGCAAGTTGCTTTAGGGACTTGGAAACAGGATGTCTTGACAACCAGAATACGTTCTGGTTCTACTTCGATATTCTAACTTTTATTTTTCGGGAGTAATTTTGCGAAGGACATTTAGCACGTGGTAAATCTAGTCCCATTAATTTTTCTTAAACTGCGTCGCGCAAGGTAATGGGAAAAATCAACATTAGATTGATAAATTTGTTAGGGTGACTTGTTTTGACAGTTTCAAAGACTTGTACTCCCACGCCAATAAAGCTGTTCTATAAATCATAATTTAGGCTGAACTGTCCAGACAATCACGACAAAGTTCCTTTTTCATTTGCGGAGATCCATATCGTCTTGCGTCTATTTATCCCGAAATTATCAATCCAACACAAAATACCTCCGGAGCCTTTCCTCATATTAGGCAGTAGAGAATGGGGATCTTGGTTGAAAACAGGGAGCGGGTTTTGTGTTCGAACGGTATGGATTGTCTGGTAATGTAGAAAATTCGGTGCCCAACTTCTCCTCTTCGAATTTCGCTCCCTTGATACAAACAGGCTGACTGGGTGGGGACATTATTGGTAATACTTAGAGCAGGGCACAGTGACTGGAGAAATGTGTCGTCAAAACAGTCTTCTACCTTGAAGATTTGTGACGACTTCTGTCATGAAATTCGTATTCATTACCATTTAATTCCAATTCTCAAATTTGACATTCAGAGCTTGAACCAACTTTTGAATACCAAACTTGGGTAAGATCAAGACAAAAGTGTTCTAACTTGTCACACTTATAAAAGCTACAACGAGTCAGGTGCGCTCCATTCTTTAGTCTCCCAACTTCATTTACCACAGTGTACTTAGATGACCTCAAAAACTGGTTGTTATTGAATATCATCTATTGAGTCAATCAAATTTGATGGTATTATAAAGCGGTTGTTTTCATTAAATCTTTATCAACCAAAATGTGTGGCATTGGGTTATGCTAACACTCATGTCCATCGCCTTTTGAGATGTAATGTGAGCTGTATTTAAAGTGGTACCTCGAAGAACTAATGCATTTCCAAAACCAAACTTAATGTTCCATAAGCAGTCGTTTTATTTATTTTTATTAGATCGCTCATTGCAACAATTTGGGCATTTCAGCTCGTATGCTATGCCTATTGGTGCTTCGTTTTTGGTTATCAGTTACAGAGATTGGAGCAGTGATCGGAAGAAAGTCATAAATCAAAACCACCTAATTCAAACAAGCAATACCTTATAGATTAAATGATCGAGACATTCCTGCTCAACTTCCGAGGGCATGGGGAGGCAAAAGTGAGATAGTGCCAGACAATGAAGCAGCAGCGACTAGTAGAGCTGCTTCGACCACCCATGCGGTGATTTTGGTGGCGGAGTGGTCACCAAATTGTTATCAATCATACTTTTGTTCTAGACGTCTGGCATGTATAGCGCAAGACCGGACGCAGGAGTACCTCTGGGCAAGTAAGCGTTCTCCCTTCATCGCAAGCCACTCCCTCTGTACACACACGCACATGTGTATAATTAATGGATGGTTTCCTTGGCCGAATTGTACATTTGTTTTTAAATGTACTTTGAAGGATAAGAAAAGTTTTGTTCATGCTTTTAGCAGATCAAGCTCTACTGGATTGTTTGTTGGGTAAATAGTAAGTAATACTTGTAAGATTTGCCTCATAAATTAGCGCAGCACAACAAATCAATGCGATCCTATTACCACACGTGGATGCCTGAGAACCGCGCTTGCTAATATTGGGTAGCAAGTTTATATTTCTTAAATCTTCTAGCTTCTCCCAAAACCTTGGGTTTGCTTCCTCTTTTTAGCTCAAAACATTCATTCATCCATTCAAATCATCCATTTACATTCTCGTCTGAAAAAAAGGTGGGGATTAAAGTACAAAGCATTTTAGCTTAGTGCAATTATTTAAATTCAGCTACATTAACTCACTCGTGTTTCCTTTTAGTTGAAAAAAGAATCAAAATAAATTGGGCATGCATTCCTCACCTGCAATGCAAGCCTCATTTACAATGTTGTATACGGTTTTAAAGTACACAGAGTGGAATACTTTTTCCTTCTAAAATCATAAATCTATTGGAAAGAGCTTTCTTTTTAACATTCAGTCCAGCTTTCGTACTAATTACGTACGTCTGTTCCACATCCCCAAAGATTCAATCAATGCTTGCAACCCTCAGTCTGAAAGGGACCGATAGCATACAGATTGTGCTGCAATTGTTGCTTCCTGCTCTTTTATGGGTTTTATGTTATTTCCTATGAAAATACTTATGAAGCATAAGATATAGCTTGTCAGCCAATACTTTTAGTTCTCCTCTCTGTTAACCTTAGCACTTCACAAAGCATAAAATGCGACACCCACACTAAAAGTAAAACATAAGGTGGTCGAAGTTATGGAGGAAAATATTGTCCTCACATTTCTATTTGTTTTTAAAATGACTACTTGGGATGTAAAAATGAATTAGTGGTGAAGTGTTTCTATCTGCGTCTTAGATGGAGTAAGCTACTTTCAAAGCTTACGCTTGTCTCTTTCAGATATTGCTTTCCGCCAATTTGGTATGAACATTTATGTTTAATGCTACGTTAGTTTCGCTATTTACTCATCATTGTCATAAGTACCAAGAGTAACGTTACGCACGATTTTATCTTTCAACTCCATGCCGAGATCCGTGATTAGCTGTTCTAATTTCTTCTGGTAGACATGTCAACCTGTTCTCACAAGCCCCACTTGTTAACATCACTTTCTCAAAGGCGTACTGCCTCGTGGTAAAACTGCACCTCACACACATTCCCGCCGCCTCTTCTCCAAAAGTGCGAGTAACACAATGATAGGTGGTGTTTTATTTACAGTGAACGACAATAGTACTTATCTGAAATTGGAAGGGAAAACCATGATTCATGTGTGAGTTTTTGTTACTGTCGCTTTGTAGTACAAATTCGTTGATGTAAATGGTACTGTGTCTGCGTGCATGTGGACGGGATTGAGGTTGGCGTTTTGGTATGTAAAACAGAAGGGATTGAGGTAGGGATCCGTGGGTATGCACACACATGGGCGTGCGCACGCACACAGGAGCGCGTGAAAAGAGGGAGGGTTGACTGCAAATCAGCCCATCAGCAGAGAGCTTTTTCGGGAACCGCGGAGGTGGGCGTTTCAGCTCCACTCAGAGAGGGCGTCACATGTCGCCAGGGTGGGGGAGGGGAGACGGCGGGCACGCTAGCACCTAGATAGAGAAAGAGGAGCCGGCCAATTAGAAGCGGATCGCGATTTGTTTGTGCAGGCACAATTATCCCTCTCCCCTTCAAAAGCAATAACCACTTATGACACTGGAATCCTCAGCAATAGCCCCTTTTCTGCACAAAATGCAATCATCCATTCTCCTCCCACACTTGTGGTTTCGTACATACGTATGTGCAATTTATGCGTGATTTCTACAGTACTAAGAAAAATCATGTTGGAATAAACACGAATTAAATGGAAGTATTGTCTGCCTTACTGTCTTGATTTTTGACAAAAGCACATTTCAGGTATGCATCACTTCGAATGAATTGCTAACACATCTTCAAACCAAGACTTTGCTTTCTGCGAGCTAACTAGATTGTTCTATTTTAGCCTAGAATCTCACTCAAAACAACCAAAGTATGCGTTTCCAATTAAATATGTGGCTAGTATCACAAAAAAAAGTAAAATTCTACGTGCACATGTTAATTCAAATGTCTTAAGCTAGTACAATATTAAATCATTGCAGAGTCTCATGAACATTTAAAGTTATTATGACTTTGAACGTAAGTCATTGCTTGTCAGAATAATATGAAGTCTGAAAAAGCGTGAAAAGGACCTACCACCAACGGAATTAGGGTCGTGAACGGGAATTGAGGCTGGCCACCCGTTGTTGGCCAAACTTGTTGTGTATCCTCGATAGGAAGACTCGTCCTCTGTTGGCTAAAGCAGGAGAAAATGGTGTAGATAAGCAGTTGTTTTAAACTTTGCAGCAAATCCTCCTTGTCACCTTTAGGCCGTAGATTTTAGTTGAAAAATTTAGTAGTCTGTTTGTAGCGAGTTCAATCTTTAAACCCCACCCAAAGGTAAATCAGAAGGATTTTTTATTTTTCGCTTCCTTTTTTGTTTCACAAAAACACATACGATTTTATCGTCCATGCGTCTTGGTCACCTATTTGAAGTGGCTTTTTAATGGTTGTAGCAAAGACGTGCGTCCCCGCTCACGCCGCCTCGATGTTCAAACGCAACTGTCAACAGCCATGCGAATCAGTGAACGATAGAAGAATTGAGATTTTGTACTTTTGGCGATTCACATTGTTCTCCGGGATCCATAATAAGTAACTGGAATGTCCTCTTTACTCCAAGTCAAATAAGTAGATTACACCAAACGGATTCCCATCTTGTAGATAGATTTGGCTCGAGTTTCTTTTGTAGTTAATTAACCGAGGTAAAAAGTTTTTAACCTTAATTTGTGAGGTACTTAGTGCCAAGGCTACTACAAATCTCATCTATTTCCCACAACTTTGTCATTGTGAACGAAATTGGTTCGCTCACCATCACCTAATTAACTCTATACCGTTAATCTATTCGAGTTATTTAGTGAGGAAAATGCAGAATATCTCCAGCAAAAATAATTTTTTTTTGGTTGGGTTGGAGATCAGAGTTTGCGGAGGTTGACGGAGGTATATGTAGCATCATACGAAAAACGGCTTCTAACATAGAGCTAACTACTAATTACGGTGGATCTGTGTACGTGGCACAAAGTGCCACCCTCTCTCTCGCCTCCGTATGTGTCTGTTTATGGCGTTTTCTCTGAATGGCTGCACAATTAGGGGGAGAGGAGCGAGGCTAGGGGAGGGTGAACTGAAAGGGCATCAGGCCGAACATCCATGCTGCCCATTTGTCTACAGTGTAGAGCAGTGAGGGGGTGCACCTCTTGTCTGCCCTGTCTCTCTCATAAGCCTGTATGCATGCCTATGTGGGTATGCGCAGTCGTGATTTCGTACACACATAGGGAGAGAGTGGCTAGAATGCGGTGGTGGTGGCATTCTTGGCTGCAGTGGTCAGTCCGCACGTCTGGACGGAAGGCATCTTGTGTGCTGAGGCTCAAGTAAAGCAAAAGGATGTAGCGCCAACTGTGGTAGCTGTATTGAAAAGCATCGTATTAGTTCTTTTCTGGTGTAACGAATTGTAGTGTCAAATCGCTAGCGTCGTGCATTTTTACGAAACAGAACGATTTTACCAAGCATAAGCATGCACAAAACAATTCAAAAGGATATCAATTCTAACACTATTCGTGCCAGAAAAGCTCCTAAACTATGGAGCGATAAGTAGGTGAAACACAAGCTTATAGTACAAGAGTAAGGAATGTACGGATAGTTCTTTTACATTCGCATAAATAGGAAAATAGCAAGGTTCAGCACTTGATGCTGCAACTGTTTTCGTTCTCACTATATACCCAAACAAATGAGATGAAAGTCTTATCTAAACTGAAGATTAAACAGCTGGACTACATGTAAAATAAAACCATGCAGTCGTATAGGCACACACATTGCGGTGGCTTTGCAATGCATAGGTAATTCCGCCTGTAATTTCTATTGGGAAATAGAATCTTTCAAGTTTTATAGTGGTCAGTACTGCCTAAGGCAAAGGTAAAGGGATTTGTGGTTAAATGCCATAAAAATACATGTGTACGGCTGCTACTGTGCTCCCCACCCCTGCCTTCCCTTACCTCTAGACTTCCTCGCATCGCCTAGACCTTGAGAGTCGGTTAATTAGCCGGACGACAGTTATGACAAATCGAGTGTGGGTTGAACCACCTTTGCTATTCTTATCTCGTGCGCCGACATGTGCAAGTAGGCCTGGATGTGTATGTGAATACACTTACAGGCGGACAGTATAATGGGGGATGGAAGGAAAGGCCTAGCAGACACAATTGTACCACCTGCCATATTCATCAAAGACCCACTGATTTTTGTTCCCTCCCCTTACCACAAAGTTGGTTCCACCTAGTGCGGATCCACCGGTTTCGGGACTCGTAAGCGTACACACTTCATCTCCGGCACCTCCCCTTTCTCTCTGTCTCTCCCACTCGTTCACCTGCCCCACCGTCCATCATGATCCCATCGGGGTAGAAAAACTGCAGGCATCATCCTCCTCCTTTAATTCCCCGACTGATCACCTTCACTCCAATAACTGATGAATGATGACTAAGAGGCAAACAAATGTTGCGCTTTTTTTCCTTGATTATCTTAAAAATTCTCATCTCATTCCTACTGTTTAACGAGGATCTCAAAATTCGCAGTTTTAATCTTCATGTAATAAAAAGAAACCTACCATGGCTTGTGAGGTCTCCATTTTCATAAAGGAGGCCTGACCAGTGTTTGCAGCCGAGGTGGCAGCTATGCCCGTATAGTCAGCCCGGTTATTCCCCACTTTATCGCCTTTTGTTAGTGCCGCTGCTTTCCGACCCCTATTGCCGTTACCTGTTCGTTGAATTCTGCCACTCTCTACTGAGGTGATCTTGCTGTTTACTGCAGCGTTGTTGGCACCAGCACCGGTAGAATAGCGACTAGAGGAGCGGAGAAGTGTGCCGGCAGCGGCGGAGGAGGAGGAGGCAGAAGGTCCAAGAAGAACTCCGTTGCGATGGAGCATCTCCTCTAGATTTTCTATGTAATCGATGGCCGTGCGTAGAATTTCCACCTTGGGCATACGCTGGTTCGGATTGGAACAGGTGCGCCGTTTCAACGTTTCAAAAGCCTCGTTGACTTTACGCAGACGTCGACGCTCTCGCATTGTTGCTGCCTTTCGACGGTCGACCTGCATAGTCTTCTTTTTGCATGCTTTGCATGCCCACAGAAGGCACTGGCCGTGCGATCCGGGTGCTATTATATGTTCCTCCTATGAGAAAAAGAGAACCGGATTAATTCAGTTGTCAGATTTTATTGCTAATTACACAATGGTTATCGAGTTTAGTCTTCTTTGACAAAGACCTGATCGTTTCAATAAGCACACCATGCTTATAAACTGAAAGGTAGTGGTTTTTTAACACAGGATATTATTTTCATGAATGTGGACAATTGAAAAGCCTGATTACCTTTGTGTAATTTTTATGCATTCGTGAGTGCTAAATGTCAGTTAATTTGGATTTAGATGTGAAAACGTGTAATAGGCCTTTAATCACACCTAATAACCCTTCGTGCACATATGGCCTAGCAAAGCAGGCTGTAGAAACGCCTTAGTGACATGCAGATGGGATGATTGGGGAGAGATGGCTCTTCCAATCGCCCCTTCACAAAACTCTTTCCACGGTGGTAACCAACCTCCATATTTTATTGCCAACTTTCTTCGCCCCACCCCGGGAAATCGTGACTCCAACACCGCAACAGTTGTTTCGGCCTACACTCCTTCATCCCCTTCCCTACTTGCTGCCATCGCTTCTACTGTTACTGCTTAATTACCCTCTCCAGAAAGCGCTCTCGGGTTAGCCTACCTGTAGGGGGATATGATGCCTAGGCGTCAGCTGTTATCTCAGGATGTTCGTGTCCCTCTTGCTCCCTCCCGCTCCCTCTTACTCCCTCCTTTTTCCTTTCAGCGCGAGGGGAGAGAGGATTTCTCCAAGACCCGCCTCGTCTCCGACACTAACCCCCACCACCTCGATCGTAGTGAACAGCTGACGCCTTCTTGTCGAGTAGGCCTGGATGAGTAAGATTTAGCACTGAGAGGATGTTAGTCATAATCACCTGTGTTAAATTTACCATCCTTGTGTTCGTGTATGTGTACGTGCTTATGAGCCCAAAGGAATTGATAAAAGGGACTACTGGACTACCGAATTTTGAGTATTGATGTTCTGCCACGTAGAAGCAGCACAAACGATTTCATAACTACCATGAAACCATCTCATCACATAGAAACCCCATTTGTTGACCTGACGAGGGTTTCCAATGCAGCCGAATAGGCAAGAACATACACGATTTCTCTCCGTGCCTTCTATCTCCACTGCCTGTCACATACATTTCCTATAGCTCCATAAGAAATGGTGAGACTGAAGTGTCCTGCCTTTAGTCAGATGGTATACACAACCACCACATTCATTTCGGAACACATGTGAAGGTGATGTGCATTAAATTATTCGAGTTTACTACTAAATATTAAATATGGTTGGCTTTGACTAGGTGGCAATACTGATACGTATCAATATGATTAAAAAGTTGGGCACACAAGCTTAATTGACTAGTGCTATTAAAGTTTCGGTGAGAGCTAAGAATGCTGATTCGACGACCATTTAACTGAGCTCTTAATGTTGGTCAGATTTCGTTTTAATGTGCCCACCCAGAATGATGTTAATTCACCTTCATTAGAGATGGACAGCATCACCTTTGGTGCCATGGTTTTTTTTAAAAAGAAGACCTACGGATTTAAAAAAAAAACCAAGAATAGGACTATTTTGCATCAAGTAGATAGAAAAAAAGCTGTCTGAATTAACCTATTTCGAGAACATTGCGCCAAGGTAGATTTAACGGTATCTGCATCACATGTACGCCGACAGACAATGTAAGGCGAAAAATGAGTTTGTCATGGGCGCGAATTTTAGACAGCAAAAAAACTGGCGGTGTTTGCTTGCAGATGAAGATTGATAACCCTGTGTGGTGTTCGTACCTGTTACCATTGTGTTCAGTAGTTGATGGCGCCTCCTTGGGTGTGTGGAGACACAGATTTACCCCTCAGGAATGCTAAGTCAGATAACTTCAGGCGATTTATAGCACGAAGGGGATAATTTTCGCAAAATGTTGCTCTTAAATACTGCAAAAAAATTTTGAAGTGCTGATTAACTTTGTTTTTGGGCAGAAAAAGAGGACCATGATCTGATAGATCTTTGAAAGCGAAAGTTGCACTGGAGCAAAAAATGGGAGCGCAGGCCCACAACTAAGTTGTGTGTTGCGGGTGGATGATGTACCAGTTCACTTGGAATGTTTATCTGATTCCACTTAGCTAAAATGGATCTGCTAAACCATCCGTAAACAGTGTTGCATGTCTCTTTCCATACCCCATTTCGCATTTCTCATTTCATCGGTTCACGCATGAGCGCGTAGGTATGAGGCTAAGGTCGTAATTTGACTATTAAACCCAACGCCTTTCCAAGGAAATGGTTTGCGCTCAGCCTAGATCAGATTCGCAACGAAATAGCACTGAGTCAGAATCATCCTAGAATTTTACTTATGAAGACCTAATCTCTTGAATTTTGGTTTCATTAACTGTCAGTGAAGTAGTGACTCCTTAATTTGATTTAGACTTTGGTTTACTATCACTATGAAATGTGGAGAATGTTAATTAATCGGGCTCTTCAGAACCATTTCCTTCAGCTTGTTTTAGCTATACAGAACTCTTCCAGTAATAACGAAAATAAAACTAGAGGAAATAGGAACTTACTCTACATTAAAAGGGAAATTTCCAGCACTCAAAATTGTTACGCCTATTGGCAAATTTGTAACGACCAAATTTCTCAACAAGTTCACTATGAGTGTTGAGTCACGGTATCCCCTCTTACATATACTTAGTCGTTTCATTTGCTCTATTGGTTAAAAACCTCTCAACATCTCGAACCACAACGATAGTAACTACTTTATCTCCCAGTGGGTTGCACGACCCTGGAATTAACTAATTATTATGTCATGGTTACTAACCTTGAATAACCTAGACACCACGAGATACGACTAGGGTAAGTCAAAGTTAGCTAACCACAGGAGCCTAAGATTTCAACAACTCAGACCCACCTTATTACCACTTCCATGCCCGTCATCGTCACTGGAAGTCGAATCGTCCCCGGAGTCCCCTCCCAGCGATAGAGGGCTGTGATCCTCCCTCACAGCAAGACTCGTTTTTACGTCCTTATCGGTGATGCAGGGAGAACTTTCGGCCTTCTTAGCCTGCTGATGGGTTCGTATTTTCTTCCTCATGTCGGCACCGTTCTTTCGAGGCTCCACAATCCTCTTCCTCTGCTCCTTATCTATGCTACTGTTGGTGTTACAAGTAGTGGTAGTAGTGACGGCAGCAGTAGCATTATTGGGGTTGGCAAAAAACCCGCCTACTTTTCCACCCTCCTCAGGTTTTATGTAAAAGCCCGTGCTACTGAAGGTTGAATCCATCGCTGAGCACGTTGAAGTGACTGAGGATGTGGATGAGGAATCGATGGCGCTTGAAGTGGGCGCCGATTTGTTGGCATTCGTGGTGGAGGGATGCTGATTTTGATAAGTGTTTGACGTCGCCGACCCGTATTCGCTCGTCTCGTACACCCGATTGCTCGCATAGGTGGAGGAATACGGAAATCCATTCAGGTCCGTGGAATTATTTAGGTGGTCGGACATATACGCTGTGTAACTGTGTGGATAGAAGTTCTCAAAGGACGTCGACATTCCCCCCGACTGATTTCCGTAGAATGGTGAATAGGCGGCCACTGCCGCCGTAGACGAAGCTGAATACAAAAGATGGTCATAATTGGCCTCATTTGAGCCAAGCTCGCTCTTGGCCACCAGCTGACTGACCAAGGTCTGCAGCGGTCCGGGATGCGTGTCATTCAGAAAGGGGCGACCATGGCTAGCGCTATTGTCATAGCCCATAAGGTTGGGGTACTCAGGGTAGGGGTAGATATTTTCACGTCCACCTGAACCATTGCTGTCTGCGTCCTGAAGTTTCGAAGGTTGAGGTACACTCGGAGTTGCTGTCGTTACCACCTCACTGGTATAATCGCCACTGCTTTCCAACATCTGTTTGCCTTTTGCTATACGTGTCTGTTGGTGGGGGTAAGTGCGTGTGGGGGTTGGGCGGTGCGCAACCAGCAGACGGATAACAAGAGTAAGTGTTTCTTCTCCTTCTTCCTCCTCCTCCTCTTCTTCTCCCTCACAAGACTGATGACTGAGATGACCACGCAAGACTACTTTAAACGACGACAATTGTTAGCGGCTGTTGTCGCATCAACTGTTGTTCCGGGATGCGCCTGTTCGCGGTGTGTGTGTGTGTGTGTATCGTTCCCGTCCTCCTCTTTACTGTTCCAGTGTAATATGTGCGTTTTTCACAAAAAATAGACTACTTTTCCACTCTTGCGGCTGTTCGGGCAGCAGTAATTGCGACAACTGCTGTCCGTTATTCAATTTGACCAGAAGTGGCAGTCGATCAGCACGCACTATTATACTGGCCCGTCTATTGGTCCGCGTGGCACACAGCAAATGCAAGAGTGCCAGTGTCAGCCAATCACTTGTTTGCGCGCACTAAAAGCGTGTGCGGCCGCACCAATTGTTTTTCAGCTGTTAGCGCCTGTGCGCTTGGGCTGCGCAGCAACTGCTGGCAAAGAAAGCGCCTCCTCCTCCCCAAATGACGCGGCACAGCTGTTGTGATTATCAGAAATCGATAAGAGGCTGCACACACCGACAGAGGTGAAACAGACAAAACACAAACTTCTTGACCGCGTTCATGCATGCGTGCTTGCAAGGATGTGCAGGGACAAATGCATCTACGCGCGCACTTACTATCTTGTCCACAGACACGTGTGTATGTGCATCCGTGCACAAAGGTTCAAATTTTGTGGATTTTGGACGTCACAGGCATCTGAATATCCCCTAATGTTCCCTTGATGCTGAGATAAGCACAACACATGTGCATTAGATATCCCCAAACCCGACCGAGATTGGGGTCTTTTCAGGCTCCTCTTTTCAATAGGTTTTGACATACATGAAAGCGATCCCCAAGCCGTGACACTGATTTAACTGTCAGGATGGTTCATTACATCAAAAGCTTGAGAAGTACAGATTGACCAGAAGCTTTATCAGAATCTCATTGATACCCCCCACCTAGTGCAGAGCTCCGATACCACATTCCATTATTGTTTGTTATCCCATTTGATGTTCTCTGCTCTGTTCTCTTGCCCGTTTTTCGTTTCGTGTAAAATTAAATTGAAGGTAAAAAAATGTAAAAGGATTGATAGACTAATAGGAATCTAACGAATAAAGATTGTGGAGGGCGACCCACTGCACCTGATTTTTGTCTCATACAATAGCCGACCATCCTAAGAGCAGGCATAAAATGCTACAGCAACCCCTTGATGCGTTGTTTGCGCCTACAAGAATATAGTGCTCAGTGATGTAGGCGAAAAGATTGAAGTCTATTCGGAATTTCCAGTGAGGCTTTAACCACCAAAGCAAACACCATGGATGCGCTCAAACTCTGCTAGGTTGCATTGAAAGGAGACTAATGATTCGGAGTGGAATAGTTGCATGAATGCACAGAGGCAAGCAAGCATGGAATAGAGGGATGGAACGACTTATTGCCAGGTGTTAACAACTTCGTTTTGTATTGTTTGAGTGAATTTTGGTACTGTTTTGAACTAACCGTCCGTCCGTACGATACCAGAGGCCATAGACTTACGAACCAGTGGATGGATATAAATGTATAGTTTGACTGAAAAGTCCCGCTCATTCACGACAAAACCAAGTCCATCAAAAGGGTCTCCCCGTGGGATCTCGATGGCAAAATCAGATGAGATTTTTTCCCTTTTAATATCTCTCGAATTGTGGGAACGTTTGCAACCGCGTTTCAGTGGTGGAAATATTAATGGATTAACGTTAAGCAATTATCATGGAGTTTCTTATTTATTGAGCTGACTGACACTAAATGTTTGTGCTTACCAGAATGTTACCTACCACCCGCTACCGCCAAAAAACTAGGTGTATTTTTAGGAATTAAGTGCTAGGACAACTCTCTACTTCCTTTTGAAGTGTTCTTATCCATTGCATATTTTAGGTTTGCTTTCATGTAGGCATGATGCGGAAGAGTACAAATTGCAAAGGGAGCCGCAGTGGTGAATGCACATTCAGTGGTCCAGGGGCGATTCTAATTACCATGTGTGATGGGAGTTTTCTGAGCGAATTTTATCAATCTCCCTCCGTTCATGCCTCTCTCCTGCTCCCTTCCTTCCCCATTTCTCCTTCCATCTCGTTTGTAAGATAACCAACCAGTCCAGCTAGTAGTGGAACTTTTCTGTGATGGCCACATCGCTTCGATTTCCCAGTTGAAATGCTATGTTATACGACTTCGAACTAGACATTATGAGAGATGCACATGATTCTCAGACAAGAATCACCTCCACGCCTTTGATATGAAAACCTACAATGATGCCTTGATTGTTATTCCCAAAATTGCCTCTTTTACAACATTTTTAACTTACCTTCCGATCCAAATGTCTCTTCACTCAATTCATTTATAGTTAACCAAAGCGGTAAAATATTGTACAAATGCACGACATGATTTAGTGATTTACTGAGGGGAAGAAGGAGTTCTACTTAATTGTCTCAAATGATCATTCCATGCCACGGTATTAGGATTTCCTTCAGATTATGCAGAAACTCGTCGAATGGAATATACTTTTATTTGGCAGTGTGAGTCCTTTTAAGCGACATTTTTAATCACTTCCTGATGGAGAAAATGCGGTCAGAACAAATGCCTTTTGATCAATAATGCTACATTTGATAGTTATCAGTGAAAGTTTATGGAAAATGCGTCATCTCTAATCAACTTTATTCAATGACAGGTTAAACACATGCGGGATTTATTGTCTCTGAAAAAGCGCAAGCCTATGTCAGCACAGATTTTTCGTTTCAAATTCTAAAACTGCTTTTTTACAATTCTGTTGAATGTTCTAGACCCCTTCTACGGACGTAACTGGAAGGTGCGCCGGTGTTTACTTGATACCAGGCGAATCATCTTGTTGCTTTAAGAGGAGTTAAAATGCCTGCCGCACACTTAATTCATCGAGCCAAGTAAATTGCAGTGTAATGCTTGCATCAGGGCAAAGATGCCCGCATAGGATAGCTAACCGAACCACATCAGTTGTTGCTGAGCATGGTGGGACAGGGTACAGGATGACCAGGAATTTAAATCGTCTCCCCTCTTGAATCAGCAATGCAAGCAAGAGAAAGAGGGGCAATGACCCCGTGTACATACCACCGATGCTATGAGTCACATGGTTGCTATGGCGAATAGTCCCCTCTTCCACCTCCATCTTCTGCATCTTAGAGGCTGATTGCGACATGGCAATTGAAATGTGCAAGTCCTGGGTGGCCCGTTGAATGGTACTGATGGGTGGAGAGACACACTCATGCTCAAATAGTTAAAATGGATTAAGTAGTTAATTGATATTTCAACATTTGGCCAATAGTATTCTCATTGACTCTCAATCAGGGATTACTTTAAAAGAAAAATGCAACAATTCATTCACCTTATCATTCATCTATGTGTAATGGCAACAGAGTTCAAGTACTTACTATCCAGAATGCCTTAACAGTTATGGTTCCCATATTTGTGTCTTTTTTCTATATAGCAAAAGACAATTGTTGTTCAGCCCTCCGCAATTACGTGTTTCTTTTTGAAAAAAAGGTTCTGCTCATGGGCATGCTAGAAAGCAAAAATGTATTCCTTAAGTCTTTCATGATTCGCGTTTGCATACGCAGGGCACTGATTTTGAGGCATGGTTTGGGTCTCTAAAAAAGGGTATTCAAAAATTGATCATTTAAAAATATGAAAGTACTTTTTATATCCGCCTAATTCATACTCTTTTAGAACATTCTGACAATTTCGCACCTATGGTCTTAGTCATGTCTCTTGCTTGAGAATCACTGCTCCTGAACTTGGTCAATCCCCTTTATAAGGAGAGTACATTAATTTAAGCAATCGTAAAGTGCAAATAAATAGCAGGCAATTTTAATTTCTCCGTTAAAATTGGGGTCTAAAGTTCCAATAAACTAATTTAAAGCCTTTTCATAGACCACCCGTGCAATACTAGTTTTGCATCTGGGAGAAAGTGGAGGTTGTCAACTTGTTGATGAATCATTTGATACCCAAGCCGTCGAATTTTACTAAATTTGCATTGCTGTCCAGCTTTTGGGATTACGAAGCTGGCCAGTCTGACCTCACGGGGCCGAGGGATAGAACGCAAATGCGGGAAATCGGGTCAGGTGCAACCAACGCTTTTCGCATTACTCGGTATTTGTTGCACGACTAAGGCTTCAGACGGTCTCCTTTACCAGCCTTATAAAAGGTAACGGTTGCTTCATATGGAGGATTAACTGGTTGAAATACCTTTGTAGATACATTCCTTAAGCACTCAATTTTAAGTTTGCAAATGGACTTGGAGAAATTTCCGAGACCCTATACAATCTTATTCATGTCGTGAAAGGGATGCAGTTGAGGCAGGAAATCTGTGTCAACGATCTCATAGTACCAATGACCCACAGTTTCGCAAAAACTAGTTAAAATTTCTACGAATTGGTGTCAATTCTAACCGAAAGTTTAAATGTTCGCGCCATGATGTGTGACCGATAGGGATGAGTTAGTTAAAATACAATCTACAACCTGCAGTGCAATCTATTCGGCCTTCTTATGACCGAGCAGTCCGTGCTAACTTCTATCCAAATGCCTTCTATGTGTAATTTGATGTCGAGGGGGTTATAACCTTTGGAGAGTGTAACAGATCCCAATGCGAACTAGGAAAAATTTTCGCCCGGGTTGTCCCCCCTGAAGTTACACAATACATGCGTAAAATCCCTAACGATGATCCACATGATATCAGCCCAATCCATTCTACCTTCGTTTGGTGGCCCACCTTGCAACAAATGTTCCTCATAGATCATTGTCATTCGAGGCCAAGAGTTGAACATGCAATCAGTGAGCAACTTTGGATTCTTCCTTTTGGATTTCTTGAAGCTGTCAGTAAGCACTTATGTTTGAGGCCACCTACTCTGTTTTGAAGGTGTAGGATAGAATTGAGCATCGAAGGAACCCGCATTTTTAGCTTAGTTTAACTATAAACATTTAAACTCCCAAGCTAAACTTGAAAAGAAGCTTGGTACATATTTAGTAATTTCTCTGATTGTGATTGCTTCATCTCAATCATCACATTGTGATTAATGTCGTCAGAGCTCAATGACGACGTACAAAATATAACTTTCAAACAATAACTTCCATTAATTTAATTTTTCTGCCATTTTTAAACTCGAATTATAGAACTATTTCCAAGTGTCGCTTGTCATCAATGCGATCATTTGTAAAAGGGTAGCACGAATATGGCGACCATGGGTCCAAAAAACAATGATAGAGCAAAAGGATTTTTTGTGATTTAGCTACCAAAAACGCCATCTTGACAGTTCCCATTCCGCCATCAGTGTGTGGAATCCGCATCAACTACCCTCACCTGCCCTGTCTTCCCCTCCCCAGTCCGGTCCTACCCACACAACTCGACCACCGTCACCACTCGTGGCACGTGGAGGGAAGCATACACTGGATCGGGGGGATAAGGAAGGAAGGAGGGAAGGAAGGAGCCACACACCTGTCCACCTGCTGTGCTGTGGTGATATGATGGCTACTGGCGTGCCTTGTGAGCTAACTTTCCATCAAGGGCGACAAATGTCCCACAGGAGATGGGCCGAGGTGGGCGAATCCTACCATTCCTTAATAGGGGTATGATTAAAAGTGGTATCTGGATACTTTGTAGGGATGTGTTACGCCCATAAACTCCGCTCCCTCATGTGCTTGAGCCAAGTTAGCTGGTCCTCTTGTGGTGACGTTCTATAACAAATCCACAGGCCGCATATCGAGAAGTATGTAGGCGAATGAAGATATCCAAATAAGCAAGTCATCGTTTTCTTTTGCTACAGTTTGCATAGACTTGCATTGAAGGATGATAAAGACCGTAGAAAAGTTTACCTATTGCAACCAAAACAATTTCTTCTGTACTTCATGGACTTATTTAAAAAACTAAAATTGATATTTTGAGTCGTCAAGGTGCATTACAAGTACTGTTTAAGTTTTTAGTTTTCACCTGTACTACTAAGATTAGCTTTAACAAAAAAAGGGAAATCATACCATCTGTTCAAAAGAAAAAACAATTTGACCAAAACTGAAAGTCAAACTGATCAAAGGATTCGTGTAGACACCAAATACCGTGAGAAGGTTTCCGCAACAAGCCGAAACTAATAGCAGAATCTGTTGATACAAATATTTTGCAAAGTAGATGGCGGTATTTTTGCCAAAAATGTGAAGAAAGTCCAATTTGAGATCATAACACATCAAGTCTTTAGAGCACTAGTGCTGCTGCAAGCCACTGCTGCAAGAGGTAAGAACGTCAAAAGTCATTCTGATGAATTGCTTTAAGAGAATAAGGGTCAGCGATGATGGGTTAATTGTGCATTGACAAAAGAGTGTTCCTGCCAAATGGGGAATGAAGTTTTAGTACTACTGACTCAACGCCGCTGCTTTCGAACGACACCAGCGAAAGGCAAAATAGTATTTTGATATTAAAATTTGCTACTTAATCTAACAAGTAGAATGCATCGAAAGTAGTTTTAAAAGATCATGTCAAATTCCGCTTGGTAAATTAATGATGGTGCTGGAAAGTTACGCATCGTTCTCAACATCTATGGCAATTTTCTTTTATAAATAAAAATGCTTGCGGCCTAAAATGTGATTTTTAAAGTATATTCCAATCAATAAGCGAGAACTAGTCGATTCAAAATAGATTGTTTCATGGGATTAACTTAATAATCTTGATGAAGGAGTCGTATAAGCTTGTGGACATTCCTTAGAGCTATGGCAAGCTTGAGTTTGTAATTAGCACAAAAATGTTCTGAATACCTAGCATCTATTCTGGTAATATATCCACACACGTAAAAAGTGGTAAAGATCGCATCAATCACAAGCCATATTCACCAAGACTACATTTTCTTCTAAAATATCAACGATCTCCAGAAATATTTATAAGCAATATTCAGTAGGCCTCAGGTTGTTAATACAAAAATTTCAATGTAGTTGTATGCCAATTTTTGACTGCGCAGGACCTGCTACTCAAGATAAATAGTAGCATTGCAACAGTTTTGAAGGGCCGCTCTTAACCCAACAGACAGTAATTTAAGTTTCATAAAGTGAGTGATGTGCTGGTAAAATTTGAAGCCACTATGCGCCTCGGGACTAGAGCCATGTACGAATTTACGAGCGCCGGCATCTATTCTGCACTACTGATGCACTTTTATTAGGTCTGATGATATGTCAAAGGGACCAACATTTGTATCCCACTTTTCACTTGCCTTGTCTCATCAAAGAACAAAACCACAGAATGCCGTGGTATCGTGAAATCAGGCCTATGAGCGATATCCTCTCACCTGAGGAGTAAGCATTTTGATGAGATACTCAGTTCCTTGTATCCGAATAATGTACATTTCGAGTTTAAGAGCGCTCACACTTGAAAACACATTACAGGTTTGGAGAATGTATTCCTCTGCCAAGACACCTGTCAGTTACTATGCGTGGTGTAGGCACTGCAGGTGGTGTAAATGACGCCCGCCGAGAGTGAGTAAGGCCTGCTACCTGATAGAATGCATAAGCAGGAGGTTCTAAGGGGCGCATATATAGAGACGACCATCAGCCTTTTTCAATGGTGACATCAGTCAATATACGCACCAAATCATGAAAACTGTCACACCATGCATTGACCTCAGTGAATGAATTTTACCTCGCTGGTGTGATTACCTCAGCCACACACTAGAAGCTCGCAGTCACCTCCGCCACTGTTGTTTATGTTGCCCCAGTTCTCACCTCTGACAAAAAAACACGATAAGTGAAAAAAGCAGTCTTGATTGATTAAGCTCCAAAACCGCACGCTTTAACTGGTCGTCGACTTTTTGGATGGGAATAGCCCTCATTTATTATTGCCTGAAAAGGCAAAACTAGGCAGTCAAGCAAACTTACAAGCAGGAGAAAGGAGACTCCAAACTCCTTTTGCAGCAGAAGACATTTTCGGAAACACAGCGGGACCCAACGACATGATTACAAGCGAATTAATCACACCCGGATCATTACGGCATGGATATTTTAAGGTTTTCTCTTCGGTATTGAGCATTGCGGCCAGGTTCCAGGTTGTAGAAAACTACTACTTCCCCTTTAGTCTTCACCAACAATAGCATCTCACCGGATAAGACAGCCGGCATTGTGACACTCAACAATGTCGCCCAGCCCTGGTCCACTTTGGCGCCAGATACTATGGTGAGCAGACCACGGTAACGCCCATCAGAGTAAATTGACCAATGGACTGATAGCCCGGCTCATTACTAAATCTATTGGCTGGTCAGTTGGCTGAGGCGATGACTAAGTCGCCGTGTGATTGGCCAGTGGCTGTGACGAGCTTATACACAGGTACGCGTTCGTGCACTTGACGGCCTGCATGCATTCGGTCGTCAGCCGGGCCGGGGCCGCTGGTAAGTTGTGCTGTCCTTTGTTTTAGTCCCTCGGAGCCGTCGTGGTTAGGTGTGGTTGGGTGTCTGTTCGGCCAAATTGATGTTCGCCTATAATTGGGCAGTTGACTCATACAGCCCAATAGGGTGGTTCTTCTCTCACCACTTCCATTGTCTGCTCGAGCAGCAAGTCGCTCCATAAGATACCGGGTCTTCCCTCATTTTTGTCTTCTGAATGAAGTTTGCAGATTGGTTGAGTAATTATTGCTTGAGCTGTTTTCTGTCCGCATCTGAGCACATCTTGAGGGTGATTTTTATTTCCATTTTCGATTAATTCTATCCGCGGTGTCGCCATTTTGCCCGATTTGTTATTGCACTTTTATTCAAGTGATTTTCCATCTAGTTTGGCTTCAGCACACGTCTAACAATTTCAGAAAGCTTTGACGCGTCCCAGGTTTATAACGTCTTTCATCCTAACCAGACATGGCTGAGGCAGATAAATGTCTGACTTTAGAGACAAGGAGGGCGAAGAATGCGCTTTAGTCAGCACTCAAATGGAAATCAAAGGGGGCTTCCTGTTCAAATAAACTCTAAGAAATTGGTTTGGTTAGTTTTCTGAGATAAATTCGACCACTTCTCTATGTAAAGATGAGGAGAACTTAATATAGTGGTTTACCAGGTGAAGCTAGCAATCGAATAAACGGGTATTCACAACGTAATTGATAAGACCACAGCTTCCACATCGCCGCGATTTTGGTGGCAGTACCATCTTGCTCGATTGATGATACGTGATATTTGTGGCTGCACGCCTTTGAGCTCAGGGTCTACATTACCTCTGTCACAAAGCAAATTCGGTTGATAAAACATGCTTGTTATCGTAGTTTTCCACATCGTTATTGAGGAGTTCCAGTGCTTTTACTCGTGGATTTATCCCTCCAAGGGTCTCCAAGATAGGCTTTGGTCTCCTGTCCGTATACTCCCGTAATAAACGACTTATTCGGTCTAGTCTAATTTTTGGCTCTCAGGGCGTTTCGTCCATGCCAGATGCAAGTGATTTACACTTCCTAATCCTCAACAACTTCCAGTTAGACTTGTGACGGTAGGCGTGCACTTCACCTATTGCCTGCTTTTAATGGCTACGTGATTATGAAACCTCGTAATAGTGATCATTCGATTTGCAGGTGGCCGAGTAGAATGTGGTTCAAAATAAGTCGTCGCAAATTAGGCGACGCGGGTCGCCAGGCCTTCACCCCGCTTGGGTGGGGAAAGTCGAAGAAGAGTGTGAAGCGCTTCCGCTGGCCCAGTCTACACCACTCCTCTTTCCGTCGAAAGTCCTCCCTTCGCCGCGCCTCGCCTGCACGTGTTTGCGCCGGTGTGCCTCCGCCAATGTTCACTCCTGCCGCCGCGAACTCCTTCTCTCCTCCGCCGAGGCGTATTCGCTGTGGCACTGCTATCATTCCAATAATGCGCGCATCAGCCCTCCACTTCCCTCCACCTACCGCAGTCAAACGCCGTCCTGCCACGGCGTCCTCGGTATCGTCACTGGAGCACAAGTTTCTAAAGGTGCAGCGGTTGAGTCGTTGTCTCGAGCACTTCAATCCAATCTATGACGACGTCTATAACGACTCCTCCGAGGAGATGGAGGACGAGGCGATTTACGAGGAGATTGCACCACCACGGAAGCGGGCACACGTTACGCCTTCCTATCTTGACCTGATGCAGGTCTCGGCAGTGGTCACCGACTCACCATCGAAACACCTCAGGCCGGTTTCGCCAACGCTCTCACAAGGTGTCTATGTGCTCCATGGTGGGGATTGGGTGTCCATCGCGTCAGGCGTCTATGACGATGTGGCTTCATCTGGTAACGAATCGGAGGAAGAATTTGATGCCGGTTGGTCTCTAATCGTACCTTTCCTTGGTTCCTGTTTTATATTTACAAAAAATGGCTATTAGAATTCATTTCAGTCTTCTAATGACTGGATCATAGTTTAATATATTCAGAGAACGTGACGGGACTGTAAATATTTTGGGCTATCCAGCAGAAATCACTTCCTTTCCTGGACCGAAACTGATGTCGTTCCTCAGCAGTGAAGAGCCTTGTATGGGAGCGTACCATAAATATCCATTAGCAAAGGGGTAGCCAGACTGTAACTCCAATAAAGCATACGATTTTATGGTCTTTTCTGCTTCCATGCTATACGGTTCGAGAATAGCGTCTTGGACTAATTCTCCTTAGCGTTTGGATGTGGTTGTCGTGTGCGTATTCGGGTATTGGCACAGTTCTTATAACATTTGTTGGGCTTGGCTTTTGATGAATGGGTTATGCTTACAGATCCTTGTTGCGACACAGGTATTTATGGCTGGGCGCACGATGCTACCAACGGTGCGCGGAACATTCCCTGGCCAACGGCAGCCTATGGAGAGTCAGCATTCATTGAGGATCCCTCGGCTCTGCAGTGGATGCATCGGGAGTCCTACATCATTCAATAGTGCTAGTCTCCTCAATCTGTTCGTCGTTTCGTCGCGCACTCATCCATTTTTGATAATAAGTTGGACCAAAACGAGACATATTCTTCGTCTTTGGGTTCTGTTTCGCCCCATTTCGATTGTGGTACCCGTTAGTTGGTAGAATGCAGCTGTGCGGGAGCCCCCTTCTGTATACCTACAAATTCACTGATCCCTTTTTCGTCTCATCACATTTTTTACTGTTAAGCTACATTTTCGGTAGGATCTGTTCACACCACAACGTTATTTGTTAACAAAGCCCTTTTAATACACTTTTTCTACTCATCACTTTGTTCTTCGTTATCCTAACGGCTTGGCCTAGTGCCGGTGGCTTCCGGTCTTTTGATCCCGTTCCATCTGGTTGCAGCTTTCTCCGAGCGGTCACGTGACAGTCTGCCCTATTTACGCGATCCAACTAAAGTGGTTTTTTTTCAGTTGGGTTTAAGGTTTATTAGTGATCTAACTTGGTCTCCAATCTTTGCAGTCGGTACACGTCTTTATGCACAGAATTGTCCGTCAGAAGTCGGAATCGGTATGCGAACTTCGTTGCATTTGCTATTTGGAGGTATGATGATGTCGCCTTCTATGTCTCCTTTTATGCATTAGTTCCCAGGGCCTGTGTTCAATCGGGGCCGTTGATTATGATTTATAAACCATGAATTAGTTCACTTACGCGGGTCAGAACCCAGTTAGTGTAAAAGTTGGCGTTATTTTGCAGTGCAATAGTTAGTGCTGGAGTGTTCTGGCTTTACTTATTCTTCGATCGTAAGGTCTGGGGTCCATTTCGTGGAATGTCACTGTGGCTCCGAACTTTTGCGTCGGTGTAAGATGAGGCTAACAGAGAGAGACGGGTGTGGTGTCTGGCCGAACCGGTAGTGCGTCGCATAAACAAGTTCGCCGCCTCCATGCGAAGTTTTGAACTTGTTATTTTTTTGCGCCTTTCATCCAAAATTAAGACTAATCAAATGTTGCAGCGTTGTAAGCAGATTACTGAACCACTCAACGACTGGCCCAACAGTCTCAGTTGGAGCGTGATGGAGCTGCTCACTGCAAACAGACCCACTAGATGATTTGGGTGTTTTCTTGCAATTTTTGAGAACAGCAAATCGATTGGGCATCAATTGTACCTGGGTGGGTTTCCGCAATTTTGATTTCTTGAAGGCAATCTTGTAATTACACTGCGGTGATAGGCTTTTTTGGTCATGCCGTCAGATAAAAATACATATTTTTAAGACAGATCCAACCTCATTGGATGCCAGTCGGTGATGGCACGGATGCGCCTTACCAGGTCATAAAGGCAATCGTTTTTGGTGTCACATGAAGTGAAGCATACCCTACTTCAGACCTTAGAGGGAGTTGGATAACGTCCAGGTAGTTTTACCGCGTCTCCTGTATCCTGTAGGAACGCATCTCGTGCGACGGGGCTGGACACTTTTTATGGCTAACAAGGCGGTTTAATGAGTTGGGCGTTAAGTAATGGCATCTCAATAATAATCTCCACCAGACAGTGTAGACTTCCCAGTGCATTAAGCAGTCCATCCAACACAGCACCACTGGTACAGCTTGACCTCATAAGCATGAGATGCTAAAATCATCAGTTTGAGCGTAAATAACCTTCTTACACGCTAATTCTCTGAATATCAAATTTTAATTTTACATTTAGCTGCAATAATATTGTCTGCTTGGAACAATTCTGCTGAAGGGGTACAACAACGAAGAAAGAGTGAAATTCGTGATGAATTGCAGGACTGTGTGATTTGAGGCGCATTGCCTCCTTGAATAGTTGGTGGGATTGGACTTATTACACAGTCCTCGCGCACCAACCATTGGAGCAGGAGGGGGGCTTGGACCCTTTGGAAAGCTTTTTCGGCTCAGTAGCACCAAAACGGGACGAATCATTTTTCACGCCATTAAACCGGAGACAAGCCGTTTCTCTTAACTTGGTACAGTAAGCGCTTTTTCATATTTGGTGCTCCAGGCATGAAGTAGACCAAAACGCCATCCAAATGGGTTAAATATGGACGTGGAATGCGTCGAGCCGGTGATGAGTGCCTCCCTCCTGTCTCATATGACGGGCCAAAGAGGCGACCCATAAATTTCTCACCAGACTGTCTTTCCGGAAATGGGTCAGTTGATTTCGCTTCCAAAGGGCACAAAAACCGTCGGTGAAACGCCTTCTTCGCAATTTGCCGGTCTGGAATTTTAGTCAATTTTCGTAGTCGACTACTAGACCAACTCCCTGTAGTTGCTGTGAGAATACACTAATAACTGACCGCAAATACTGATGGCCTCATTGCAAAGTAATTGTAGATAATCTTACCAAGATAATTCTGAATCTTAGCAAAACTATAATCATATTTGGCGACCTCAAGGAATAGGATTGGTGAAATTCTCTGCCAAGCGCCCAGTAAAACGTTGACGCCTAACAGCTATCCCCTTTAAAAGGATGCTATTTGCTATTGTTTTAAGCTCAACCAGTCTGACTGGGGCACGGTGTGGTACAACAGATTACCTTAAGCTGATAAAGAGCTCCTGCCGTGCGCATGCGATGCTGGTAGCGGACGCGTTAGTCATGCCGACCAATTCACCGCCAATCGCACTGCTGAATCTCCGTCTGATTTCTGAACTAGTCCCAGATTTAGTAAGCCAGAGGCTTCAGAAAAATGGGGCGTCCAGCAAACCCCAAAAACACATTTTACGGATTTGTGGACAGATGTTGCTTTTACTCCTTTGAAAAGTTGATGGGTTAGTGTATGTAAAGGCTTCCTTCGGGGCTATTCACATCCTTTGTTAACCACCATGGTAGTGCATTACCATCCGCAATTCATTCAACCATTTTGCGGGAATTCTTTGAAAAGGCGCAATTAGATAGCGCCTAGATTCTTTCTGCCCAAACTGTCAACACCGGGTAATGAGTAATTCTTGAAAGGAAAACACGACTGGCTGTAAGAGATCCGCCCACCGTGTTCAAAGCAATGCGTCCCGCGTGCCGGTAGGAAGTGGTTATTATGAAAGATTGCCCCACAATAGGGAAAGCCTGGGCTTATACAGCTAATAATAATCCTGAAGTAGTCGCTAAATTGGTACAAGGGCTGCCACTAGATTACTGTAAATGGGATATTGCTCTCCCTCCATCTGAATGGTCAATGGCCATGGATTGATTTTGACGGCATCATTTGAGAGATATTTTTGTCAGTCCAGGGTTGAGCACATTTCAAGGCAATGTAAACTGCACATTTGTTTTGGTCCTCTAGTACGTACGCATGTCTAATCTAGTACCAAATCACTACCTGGAAACCTTCCTGATCTGTATACTTCCATCTTTCTAGTGGCTCATTCGATTTCCGAGTGAGGTTATTTACCCAAGTCTCCTCGCGAACCTCTTCTCCGAAACAATGCAGCGCACAGCGCTTTAGTGCCGTTTTAAAAGTCACTTTAACTCCTCGAAATGGCGACGATCTGTAACGGACTGTATCAACCGCAACCACAGAAGAATTAACCCCTTTGCAGTTTATGTATTGATCATCCAGGATGAGGCAGGGGTTCTACTCCCTGAATGCTCACAGGAATGGCCGAAAACTACTACAAACGAGGTCGTCACTGACAGACCTACAATAGGTGGTTGGGCGTCCCCACACTCAAGTCTTTTGTAGGTAAGGTATCCTTTCATCGTACAGAATTGGGATGCTATTAGAATGGCTCTAAGGCCCTACCACTAAATGATAACATAACATGCGCGAGTTGAAGTGTCTGGGCAGTTAGACACGCCGTCATACAAAATCTCAAATCACTACAACACAAGTAGGTACACGTGGGTTTTGAAATATTGTTAACAGGGGATATTAACGCCATCTGAACTACTATTGTTGCCTGTCGTCTTGATTATCAGTGTTTGGATTGTTCAACAGAATGTATGTCGCCTGTTAGTATGTAGCAGAACACAAGGCACTTTCAAAGCCGTGTAATGACTTGGGAGCTGATTCGCGAGACTGTAATCATGCCACGTGATGCAAGCCAAAAATGGGTCAATCTGTGCTCCCCTTGGCACGGCCCACTTTGAGTGTCTCGTGAATCACGTGACACGCTGTTGTTTGTTATGGTGCTTCAGGACCATGTAAAAAAGGAAACAAAACGACTAAAATCCCAACGGATTTTAAATCACTGTCAAAGGGGAACACTCTTACCCTCGTAATTTCAATGAAAAAAAAAATAATTCCCCACATGCAGTAGTTAGACAAACCTTGCAAAAATGGCAGAAGCACGACTTTGGTAAGTTCCATGTGATAGGCAGAGTAAAAAATGGCTTTAAGCAGGATACGGTATCTGCCTTAACCCACAGTTTGAATTCATAAAATGAGATCGTTCCTTGACGACCGTTAAAACGAGAATCATTTTAACGAGACATTTGAGGAAAGGGTAGAGGGCGTTTAGAAGGGGCATGAGCTCCATAAGCATTGTCCACATTATGCGAATTCCAAGAATTTTCAAGTCCTATTTACCCCAGCCAACATGGCGGCGGTGCGTTTTAGCAACAAGGAATCGCTTATTCGTGCTGAATATGAAGTCGCCATTCTAGAGAATTATGCAAATTCAACAATGGGGAAACTAGCGTTGCACAAGCGAGAGTCTCTGCTAGGCCCTAGGAAAGTACACTTTGATGGTGCGTCTGGAGCGATTTGCTCGTCTGATAGTGCGCGCATAATTATATAACAAACAAAATTCGAGCGTAGTGGAAAAGTGGGATTGGAAGGGCAACCAAATGTTAGATCTGAATGGATGAACTAGCAGTCGAGCGTGACACGTTTACACAAAACAATTGTTGTCAAATTCCCACTTTTGACCATGCACTCGAGGTCACCAAGGGGTGTGTTCCCTCCAAAGCCATTTTTCATGATGATAACATCCGATGAAGCACCAAGGGGAGTGATTTTGCCGAAATAATCAAGATATAAGCTCAATGTACACACCACAGCTTCATCATACTTCCCTAGACTTTATAAACAAATCCTCCCATTGCACCGAAACGCTAATCGCAAATAGCAGTTGAATGAATATGAAGTAAAACATGGGAAACTCCTAAAAGTTTATAGGGTCTTTTGTCCATTCTTAGTAAGATATTGCTCTAATTGTATGCGTTCGAGTGTAAGAACCTTCAAATTTCCTCAAGATTCAGCCTCTACGTCAGTGACAAGGCTCTTGTTCATGTCTCCCACTAACTCTTCCAAAACTACTTAGAAGCATATCCTGGATACAGCATTTATAGTAAACTTGACAAATGTATTCTAAAAGAAGGAAAATATTTGATTGATAGGGTGTTATACCGGAAACCCAGAAACGAAAAGTGACTATCGTGGATAGTTGAATCAGTGGTGCCTTACAAAGGAGGACTTTCAGGCAACTACTTCAATCATGAGTCAAGTGAAGGGGTCACTTATGGCGAAGTGGACCTAGAGGAAATGCCCATAAGGCTCATGTGAACACCGATTTTGTCAAGCTTTCAAGACTCAATAGCTCCCTGCGAAGCAAGGAGTTGGGATTAAGCTGAGTAGGGCGCTGACGGAATTAAAAAGATGGCAGATTGGGGAGTCTGGTCTAAAACTACTTACACGTCGTGTCTTTAAATAAATTGTTCTGCGAAAACCGCTTGGAATAAAAATACGTTCGCGGGCGAAGATGGCAAGCTGCTTAGCCCCACAAGACATGTACCATCAATTCAATAAAATACTCTCCCTGATGTACAAATTCACGGTATAATCTAAACTAAAATAAATGTTTATTTGAATGGGACTTTTGGTCAACAAATGTTTACTTTACACCAAACTTGTGGTTGAGCGGACATAGCCGATCAATGGGGAAAGAAAAGAACGCCAGCCCCCTACAAATACTAGCATTGTGCAAACTTTTTATATTCTATCCAAGTAAAAGATGTCCCACTCAACTAAACACTAATTTCTCTCAGATTTCAGAAGTTGTTTGTTTGATAAGTGGTCAAAAATATGTGTTTCAGAAAGTCTTAGCCTTGAAACAGCAGTTTTGGTGGATGTAATCTATTAATTGCTCCAATTCCTCAAGGAAGTGAAGGTCCCTTCAAACTACTTGCTGTTGGGTGAGAAGTGGTAGTGTATGAGCCAACGAAGTTCGTGTGTAGTAAAAAACCATTTGAAAAAAACATAACTGCCACAACAAAGCTCGCACGGAATGGCTAATAAATGTATTCTAAAAGCAGTTAAATAGAGGATATGCAATAGTTAAGTTGTTTTGGAGATTACACTCTATAAGTTTGGCGCTTTTAGGTCTTGGCTAGATATAATGTTAAAGGGTCTGTCTATGAAGTAGGAATAGCATTTGGAAAAATATTTTGATTTTCTAAGCTAAAATCGCTGAGAATTTTTAGCGCTTTGTAATAATGCACAATAAAGCAATGTAAATTATGCTCTTCATGCAGTGCTAAAACTGTTTACGGGCAAATTTTCATATGATATGCTGCAAAGATCCCTTAAGTTGTTTGAGTCATTTATAGGACGCGCGGGAAACTCGGTTTCGTTGCGGCTAACGTCTTGAGTAGACGGAGGTGGGTTTTCAAGACGTTTAAGTTTCACGGCCGTGTAAACTAGCTGAAAGCGTTGACTGTCAGTTTGATGGTTTTCTCATTGGGGTCGACGAGGCTAGGTCGAACTCTTTTCGACATCTGTGCCAACAGTAGCTGTGCCGCACTAAACTAGATAAACAGAACAATGGATTCATCAAAGCACTGCCGGGACCCATATGAATTTGATGCCTTTTTAACTTACAGCTGAATTCAAACACTCCAGTCTTGGTCTTTGCTATTGGATTGTTAAACTTCGACTATTGGATGACTTATGGCTAATTATTTTTCAGGTAGACCCGTTATGAATGATACTTCGGGCACTGATACAGTGACACCAAATGATTCTGATGGCGTGACTTTCCCCTGCCCATGGAGTGATTTACCGCTTGCTCCATCTAGCTCCCTGAAACTAGAGGATTTCGACGAAATCTCCCTACTTAAAAAGGTTCAAGTCGAGTATTGGTGGGTGAAAGAGACAAATATCAAGACTGGTCCAGACACTAACAGTCATTTCAAAAATATCTGGCTCACTTCTTTGGATACAGGGCAGAGTGAGTTGCGCATCGAACTTTCGGAGTACCAAGTCGTACGCGAATGCCTTTGGGCACTACTGGGGGCTGGTAGGGGCTACCTCTTTACCTATTACACGGATTGTGAGGTCCTCATCAGAAACTTATGTTTGTACGTCCGGAAACTCGCTTGCCTCACTCATCTCACTTACGGAGCCCTCGACGCTTTCTGTATCGAAATTGCGAAGTACTGTACATGCGTTCTTCAGATTCGCGCTTTCACTGACTTTGTCCTACTTACAAGATCTGGTACTGTACCGCTTCCCTTCACTCGCCTGGCAGAATCGTGTGCGCGTCTAACGCAGAACACTCGTGAGGCTATTGCTTTGCTCGAGGAAGTCGCGAAGATGCCTAACACACTCCCTTTAACTCTAGTTAGTCTGATTAATAAATTGCAACCATGGTTTCGGCGTCTTTCTTTTATGGCAGCTCTCGTCCAGCAAGTTTGCTCTCCCCAATTAACCACCATTATGTCGGATACGACTTCAATCCTTCTTCTGAATCGACTCGAGGAGCTTTCCTGTACAATTTCTCACCATCTCTCGGATCCATATCTTGTTGATCTCATTAACGATGCCTACGTCTCTGTGACTGAAGCGTACCTCTCCGACCTACTGAGTAAATCAGACAACCGACTTTTTACCACTCCCTTTCTTCGACGCGATTTCGAATTTCCTCCAACCCATCCTATGTTCTGGGAGTTGGGTATTACACTGAGTAAAAGTGGTGTACCAAACGTTCTCCTTCCAATAATCAACGACATTTTTGTTGGTGTAAAGTCACGGACACTTCTCCAAACCATTGCATCCACTTTCAGAGTTCCAAAAGTAGCGGAAATTTGCAAATCTATAGCACCTCCCACTATGCAGTCCCCTAGTGTTGGGATGGATTCTGTACTTGAACTTGATCCCCTCGATGATCTTGAGCTGCATGAACTGGCGAAGTCGATGCATTCGATTGCGCTGAAGAGGTCGAGCAATACTTTGCCTCTCTCGCCACCAAGAAAGCGGGAAAAGTCCCCAGGTCGCACGATACGACACCTTATGGAGAGTGTGCGGCTGCTATCGAAGCGAATTTCCGCCCAGCTCTGCTCCTCCCTCCTGCAAGGACCCATAACTTTGAGGAGTAGGTTCGAGGGCGATTTAGTGAGCAATGACTTCCATTTGACTCACGCCTTCATGTGCTTGGCTGATGTGGCTTTATTTCGTGCTGGAGATCGGATGAATACATTCTGTCAGTCACTATTTCTGCTTCGTGCAGCCGAACGGACGGAGGTTGAGGTCAACAACCTACTAAGAGAACAACTCACCCTCATTTGCGGTGAAAAGTCGTGGATTTACAAGCAGATTCGCATTGGATTGGATAATCAAAGTAATGTTACGGGGGATAAAGTGCTACCAGCGAGAGCAAGTGCATTGAGGCTATGGGTCGATGTTCCTTGGCCGTTGAACGTTGTTTTAACGGAGAAAAATCTTGGAGTTTATCAACAGGTCTTCAAGTTTCTTCTTACGGTATGACAAATTTTCCTAAGATGTGCTGTCACTATCAGAAATATCTTGATTGAAAAGTAGTGGCACTTTTTATCAGATTATTTAGGTGTCCGATCCTCATAGGGACTGTTTATTAGTTATTGCTTACTGCCAAGATATGTTCAATGCTACTTTGAACAACCGCTATGGCTTGCGGCTTGCCATGAAGTTGTCATGGCTAGGCGAAAAGTAGGCTTTCTTCATTTCATAGCACAACCATTCCACTGCTAACAGTTGTAAAAACTGACGAATTGTGTGGTGAGGATGTAGTTAGTGAGCACGTAGTGCGTTGGTTGATAACTTGATAAACTTTGCGTTGGATCGTTATTCTAGTCGTCAAAACGATTCAGTCACTTTGGCGACCCGATTCTGGGGCCAAGTTGAAGGATGAACTGTTGTGGGTGGTTACCTTGGAATACGAGTGAATTGGCGTCTGCAAGCCTTAATATGACTTATTTTGAAAATATTTAGCCACTTGAAGTGGTTTGTTGAACCCCGCTCTCTAATATGAGCCAGCTGAAGTGAGAAAGTAATCTCGAAGCCTGGCATCCATCGTTGCCTCGTAATGGCGAACGTGTGGTTGATTGTGCTCGACTTATAATTACAAGTGTTCGACACGGCAGTCGGCTGATATTGGAATCACTGAAAATGTTGTAAAAAATGGGACGTCGATTTATGAATAATTGCTTTACGGTTTCTCGTTTCAAAGAGCCATGGAACAGCTTGTTTCGTAATGGGAGATTTTATGTTCCGTGGTATAAGAGGTTGTCAATGATATGATACCATTAAAATAGTCAAAAATAACTTACATGCCTTCAGTCGCATCTGGTTTACCTAGAAATTTCTATATACCTCAGGGGAATAATGCAGGTGATGCTAGTATTTTACCACCAATAAAATTGCTCATATTTTCACTATTGCAGCTGAAACATGCGAAATGGGCTTTGGATAGTGCCAGATGGGCCCAAAGCGCAGCCAATCACAAGCTGACCATTCTGCGTTCGCGCTTCCTCTTCGTGATAAACGGCCTCCACGCCTTCATCGCAGACAACATTGAGGCAACCCACGTCAGGTTCATGCGGGAGGTGAAACAGCTCCAGAACGACTGCACCCTAGACACCCTTATGGCCAGCTTCACACAATATCTCACACGAATTTCCCAACTGTGTCTTCTAGAGGATTGCGCATCACAACAAATCCTGAGCCGGGCGCTGAGGGGACTCTTCGAACTGTGTCTGCATTTTCAGTTGCCCGACGTTATCGCAAGCCATCTGGCTGGTGAGTTCTCGACTCGTGTTGCCTTTCTTCGAACAGTACTTGCAGAAGCTATGCAGGACGGCGGTCGGACAGAGAAAGCCACCCCGTTCTTGCATGTTTTAGAGTTGGCACATCGATTTAACATTGGTATGCAAACTCGACTGCATTTTAACTGATGAAGAGTAATCAGTTTGTGGACCTTGTTTTCGTTGTTATCTTGATATTTTTCTACACGATGTGTTTTCATAACTTGGTCTCTCATTCATTGCTTCGAGGGTTACTTGGGTGAGGGCGAACTTGGCATGGAGGTAATCACGTTAATAAATGAAGTGTAAATGAGGATTGCTGGGAGAGTGGTGGGTTCTTTTTTTTCAGTTGAGGAAGTGATTTTTTAGAGTCAAATATGAATTGAGCGTGCTTGTCACAGTATGCGCTGCAGGTATGTACTTGCTCAGTTAAATAGGATGGATTGTGGGGGTGAGGTTTATTGCTTTTAGTCTCGGAGTATATGCACTTCTTCATTGGGCGGTTTCACCAGCAAATGAGGTAGAAATTAATCAATCGGTGGCTCTGATTAAACGGAAGAGAAGGAAGGAGGGAACGGAGTGCTCTTAGCGGGAGACGAATAAGGGTCAGAGGGAACATCTTGGCCAAGAGCGAGAATGAAGTCTTCTAATTGAGATACTCGCGAGGCGGCTTTATCGCGCTCTGCTTTCAACTCCTGGATTTTTGCCTCCTGCGTTGCGGATACAGAGACGAGAATGGCTAAGTGGAGTAGGAGAATGAACGGAGGCAGGTTAGCGACAGCGTGTACAAAATGCAGAATTATGTGCTTCCCAAGTGGCGTCGGGTTTGTGAAATAGCCTAAAGCAACGTATTGCATGATACGCCGGTACCAGCTTCTTGATCAAACCGGAAAATTCTTTCGTGACCGTAACGGCTTGGTTTTTCGTGATTAAAAGGTATGCGTATCGTTTTCGGAATCATGACTTCCTTACAAAAAGCTATCGAGTGGAATCTGTCACGAAACGAAGTGAGTACGTGAACCGAAGTTAGTAAATTGCTGTTCACAGTCCCATTTTCTGGTAGTGCAATTTTACTTGCGTGCGAGTCATTTATGCCAATAAGTCAACTTCTGCGATCTTGGGAACACACAGAATCGGAATTTCCCGTTTTTTCAGGAACTTTTTGGCTCCAACATCAGGTAATTGATGGGCACATTCCAACAACGAAGGTTTAAATACGTGATGAAGTGGGGGTAGCTATCATCTAACCAGGTGAAGAGCACCTCATTGGGAAGTGGCTCCAAGACATCACCCGGAATCGCGTAAAGCACACTGCGATGAAAATGGCAAAAGACAGGAAAAGACGGTAGCATCCACTTTTAATGTGATACGCACCGTGTTGGTTGTTCGGTAGAGTCCCAAGAATTTCATACATGCACTTTGGAAGTACAGAAACATGCAGCGACTGAAGAAAATTAATCCTGCCCAGACACGCGTGCAGCGTTGATCGCATGTACGGGGGTCGATCCCACGGTTTGTACAGCACGATCACACGCCCGATTTGGACGTATCATCATTCCAGGCAGCCAATCGAGCCACTGTAGCCTAGACGGCTTACGCATAGCCAAACGGTTCCAAGTGCGGTCGCGACCCAGACACTACTCACGCGCGCATTGGTACACCAGACCTGTATACTACACGCCAGTGTCGTCGTGGTTATCCAGCTCCTGGGACGTGCTCGCAGGGAATGGGTCACCACTGCTAAACTTTTCCTGTCTGATCTGGCTGGCAGGAATATCACGCTTATCTTTTACCTAGTCATTAGTGGATTAGGGCGCTCTTACTTCAGTACTGCTTTCATCCTCTAATGAATGTGGAGGCTGAGATGGAAATTGTCTCGAAGATGCTACATTATGTAGAATCGTGAGCTGGTAAATGACGCCAAAGTTGTTTGAGCAACTTCTTACTTTGCATTCGAAGTCGGTAGATTACTCGCGTTAGTTAGGAGCCATTGGCTTTACAAGAGCTATAAAACGGCATTAAGTCCCGGTTAGTGGGTAACAAGCTAGGCTTCATAAGTATTAATTTACCATTGGCGATACGAACAACGCGCCAGAGTCGAAACAACACGAGGAAGCCAGCAGCTTCGGGGAGAGACTTGATACCATCCCTCGAAGTTGATTCGGGTGCCGGCGTTGTCGTCATTTCGGGTCCGTGAGTGGTTAAGGGGCTTGATGTGTGGTGACGGTGGGTCTCTGTCACCATTAGATAGACGTCAATGGCAAAACTGACGCATATAACTACTGCATCAATGCCCTCAATTAGGCTGTGTAGGTACAGTCCTATGCCAAATATCCAGAGTTTAAGAAAAATTTCCACCAGAAAGAGGGAGACTATGCTCAAGCTGATACACTCGATACCAAATTTAGCTAGTTCCAAATTCTTCGCTCGAATCGAATCCTAAAACAGAAAGAAAATACTCAGATAACGTCTGATACTATGGCAGGGAAATTATGCCTATAGGTGCCACTTCCTGTACGGCTGTAGAATGAAAAGTGCATAGAATTTTACACCCTTAGGAGTTGACCTTTATGCATCCAAGACTATCCCAGCCCCTCGTTAAGATAGTGTCCTGCAATGAGATACGACGCCCCATTCACACGTCCATAAGTGTCAAAGGTTTAAGTAGCTCGTCAACAGCACATAAAGCTATTTGAAGTTGCGCAAATGCGGACTGCCGTTTGGTGCTTGTTAGCGCGGAGGCAAAACATCTGTCCGGTGGGCATTCGTTGTACTTTTAGTGATCTCTGCATTCATTCCCATTACTATTCGAATCTCAACGAATCGTGTTGCGATGGAGCACACAACATGGTGCAGCAACTCATTCAATTACGAGATCTGTAGCATAACCTTTACACTGGTGACATAAAATTGATGATAACACCAAGTCACTGCGCGAAACTTATTCGAAATGTAGTTTGTATTTTGGGAAGTGGCTTGAACATACGTAAGTCCACAACGGCCTTTTCAAATATGGCACCGATGAAGGTCTATAGTGGTTACGATGCCATCCCTAAGCCACGCAGAGATATTGGTTTGTTTCATCATCGAAATGAATTCAAAGTCTCATATTTAATTGCCCCGTCACAAGTTAGGCGATCCAACACAGAAAGGTACGTGCCAATGGTAAGGAGTAGCTTTTCATGGTCTATGGTTTTTTTTGACACCATTCTTAGTTGACTAAAGCGTCACCCCCAGCGGAAACGACCTTTGCCTGATATTGGGGGAGAAACAGGAGAAACGCATACTTTGGCCCGCAATCGTCGTAAAATTCTTCAAACGCTCCTACAGAAAGATGAAAAAAAAAAACGCCAACGAAGTTGGATCAGGGAATGTAGTGGAAGACGGGCCAGGAGAATTGACGGTTACACAAATAACCGAATTTTAACTACTCGAACGTAGTGAGGGTGGATATGTTTTCACAGCACCGAGGTTCCTGCCGCAAAACAGAAGGCATCCTTGAAATCCCACCCAAATTAAATTCATGCTCACGCACCTTTGAGTTAGGAAGCTGGTTTGCGCAAGGTAAGGTGGCAAAATCTGAAAACAGGCTCATTTATGTCTGAAAAGGCCGGAATTAGCGAAAAGCAAAAGGCGATCATCAGTAGGCTGGCCGCCCTGTACAAGGTTGTGAGCTAAAACTCAAGCACATTTGCCTATCCCAATAAAATGAGCCCTTGTTTTAAGTAGGTAGAATGAAATAACGTCTGAGTACCCTGGTCGTGTTGCTGTCTGGATCTAAATTAATTAATGGTGGAGAAAGGCATAAAGCGAACGGAGTCGGTGTCTACCAACTGCTTGGGAGCAACATTTCTACCTCGAGAGAAGTTTAACTAAAAATATCGTCCAACGGACAAACAGGCGACACCACTTGCAACTCCAGCTGTCACCTTCACTCATGGGAGTAGGTGCATATAAAAATGGGTTGGCACAACAAAACTTTTTGTTCACAACGCGACTGCGATAATTTGGCACAACTCGTCCCAACCCATCCACGCTACAGTTGCAAGAGCCCAGTGGCTGCCCATCTTATGCATAAGACAGTCCTACTACGAGTACAAACGAGTTGCAAGAAATTCGATTCCATCATTGATAGAAACTAGCTGGAAACATCTCATAAAGGAGAACAAATTCGTCATGAGGAGTGTATGATCTCGACTGTTGGTTTTCTGTGCATGGAGAGGAGAAATATAGCTGACTTTGAAATTCAATAAAAAAATAATAGAAACTGCGCCCCTTTTGTAGAATGGATCAATGCAATTGACAGACCGAGAACAGTCGCATCGAGAAGGTAGTATCTACGGCGAGTTTCAGGCGAGTAAAAGAAACTCTCATTTAAGTCGGAAAAGATGCTTTCATTTTCCTCTTTACGACGCAACCTATTACCTGTTTGAGAGCAGATTGAAAGAGGTGGGATCAGTGACTCACGCACTCCAGCTCTCAGTGAAGTGGATGGTGCCCAAGGCAGCAACTATGATGGATTTTCTGTGCCAAATCGGGATTCATAAGTTTTAATTACAACCAATCTGTAACTGTACATATAGTCGACAGTGCTTTACAGAGGTATCAAATGCAGTCTCAAATGATAGTTGCTAACACATTATGGAGCACATGGGGTTAATGAAAAATATTTATGTTACAGCTATTCAACTACTTCAACAACAAGTGGCTGCGATATAGTTGATCCAAGTGGTATTGGCACACGCAAATTTAGGATTACAGCTGAGGAAATAATGAAAGAAGATCAAAATGTAATCTCAAGAGTGCTAACAAGACAAGCCCAAGAGCCAAATGAGGAAAAATATGCGAGATACAATGAAGCGTTTATTCCTAAAACCTCAAGACTTAAAGAACCCCTAGTATGTTTACAACATCTTCCTTCTGGCAAGACGTGAATTGCTCGTAGGGATTGACCCTAGGTGCGCAGTTTCAATTATTTTAACCAAGGGAAAATTGATGAAGTTCTACTGCTATTTGACTACTTATTAGAATGTTGACGGGTAGAGGGGTTAAACCGATTAGTGAAAAAAAGTACCAAAGGAAACCGAAACTTTCCAAAAAAATAAGTAGTGCGTAGTCTACCATACATAAGGCACTGGGGGGTAATAAAGTGGGAACGTGCTCAGCAGAAAGGCTGAAGACGAATACAAGGACTGCAACACGAGGGGATGGGCTTATTACAACCATAGGCACGAATAAAAACAGATGGCCCATGGCACCTGACAAGGGCCCGACATACCATTCAAAATAAAAGTGACCTTTGGAATCGCTGTTTCGAAAAACATTACCAATAATTTGAGTTCGGAGCTTAAGTATGTTAAATGAAAATGAGAATAAAGCAAATGGCACCACTAATCACTAAACAAGGCTTTTATTTGATGGTAAATTTCCATGCAAAGTGCAGATTTTATGTCAAAGTTTAATTTGTTTCATTCAACTTTTCTCAGGACAAAATTTTCCACCACTTTCTAATTGTCCAACCCACCTTAGAAAGAGGCTGAGATTTCTTTGGTGGGACACAAGAATGGACTTAGCGCCTTCGGAAGTTATCGTGTCGTAAAATTTCCTCCAATACTGGGGCCAGAAATGGATGCAAATCTTGTTTCCTATCCACAAATCAGCATAACATTCATCGGCGTCGAGCAGTAAATCGCATAGTGCTTCTATTTCCTGCATCCTTGCGTGATGTTTATTAGTGCCATAGAGCGCAAAGTTTTTCCAAGGTTAAAAGATAAAGGGGATGTAAATTCTCAGCTGTCCACACACACAGACCAAGAGTGCTCCATGCTCTCCTGATCGCAGTTTCATCGTATCGAGGTTATGGAGTTTCCCTAGTAGATAATGTAGTCTTTCAATGCAGCACCACATAAATTTATTGAATCAGATATGCACTAGGTAGCATTCTTTATGACACATAAAACATTTTTTGCCTAGTAGCCTAATAATAGATCCAAATCACTCTGAAATAGAGATGATCGTATTGAATTTGCAAATGTTTATTTTGACCCAATGCTTTCGCTACAGCACACCTCTGAAAGGACCTCACATGATTAAAAAGATTTGATTTTGAATAGGGGCAATGGGGACAGCCGTGGGGAATATACAAAGTAAACAGTCAGCTTGAAATCAGCAGCCGGCATCAATAAACGCGTAGTGCTAAACTCAAGAACTAGTCCTATGCCTGTGAAAGAAATGTGCCCTTTGATCCAATATATTGACAAGAAGTTTGAGTACTGGAATTCAAAAGTAGCTAGGTGGTAAAGGACAAACGGCGGCAGCTAACCATTACACTGGAGGAATGTATGGTTTGCACTGGTAAACAGCACCATAAATTGCCTAAATTCTACCGTTTGAAAACCACCAACCGTCTCGAACTCAAACTAAAATAGCATTCAATTTGTGAGGAAATATGATTCATAACTACTTACCACTGCTAAAAAAGGTGTAGTTTTTCAGATTATCTGGACGGTATTCTTTTATCTTAATTACGGTAGCGTGGTAACACAACGTAAAAGCCCATAAGTGCAAATCTTAGATAAATTAAAGATTACGAAATACAGAGGAAATGAAATGGTTGTCGCGTCATAGTAAATAGAAACTAACCTTACTTTGAAGTCTTTCAATTTCAAGCATTAACATTGAGACGACAAGCAAACCCTCTAAGCCAGCCAGTGTGATGATCCCGAACTGGAATGACTTTCCATGGAGAGTTGTTTGCAAGTACGACTTGAACCGCAGACATCGGTCGCGATTACGCATAATGCTTCAAGCTTTTTTCCACTTTGACTGATAATTAGGGAGAGGCGTCATTCCATGCCAAACCGCAAAGCTAATATAAATAAAAAATTAATACTGTCATTAATACCATGAGGTTGTAAACCTTTCGAGCACTACTCGAGCACTAACATAATGCAGGGTGAAAAACATTCGGTAGAATATTTAAATGATAATAAATCAAAGAAACAAGCGAATATGCATGAACAATACAAAATTCCTTTCCTGAATCAAATCCGGATTAAATCCACAACTACTTAGATTCCGACTCGAAATCTATTAAAAATTCGAAAAACCTTGGAAACCGTTAATCAATTAATTTAGTGCTATAAATTACATGAACTATGTAAAACTATTTAACTTTAGCTTGAGGGCGAAAAAATATGTAGCAAGGAAGTGCCGAGAAAGCAGACTATAGCATCAACATAAAAAGAGAAGGTATGCAGAGCCCTAAAGACAAGTAAAACATACTTTCATGTCACCAAACATACTTATGAGCATAAACTATTCGTATTGCTGCTTAAAAGCAATCGTGTTCCAAAAATCACGCAAGTTATGCGGCATACCTATCGAAAAAGTACATGCGCGTAGTTATACAGCAGTTGAAAGGGTTTATCAAAGTTCCAAAACAATTACAAGCTAATAACGTCACTCCTGTAATTATTAATAGTAAAAATAAAAAGTAATATCACTAAAATTCTGAAAGGTCAGTGAGACATAAAACAATGGAAATAAGCATTACGAAGGAGTGGATCTTAGGCGATTAGTAACCTTGGGCCGTAATAATAAAACAATAGGGAAGTTAATTAAAAATTGACAATAAACACCAGAACGTTGTCCCAATTTACTGACATGTGCAAACGCCTACATATACAACTAAGCCGTAGAAACAACCAAGATACCCAAAATACGGTATAATGCAACAGTGACTTGATAGTTTCCAGTCAAAGCAACTAAAATTGTGTCACCTAGATAAACTCAAATCAATAAACACGAAACACGCGAGAACACGACGGCCCGGAGATCTACTTGTGTGATTGGTTAATTGCACAAAAAGCGTGCAAAGGTCATTGATAAATGAATTCAATGAAATCAAACAAGTCAACACATGTAATAATCTGGAAAGGTATATCAAAGTTCTAAACACTTAATAGCTGAATGCTTATCTACTCACTTGCAGCAAATGTTAATGCGGTTGCTTAGGTCTTTAGACAAAATTGTTGTTTTATTTAATTATTAAAGATAGCTAGTTCTCCTAAATAAAATAACTTCTATTTAATTACACATCTTTTACACTTTGATGTGTTTTTGGTTACTAAATTGAGCAATCTTTTGTAGCGATTTATCTTGAATTTGTTTTAACCGACGATAATTTTAAATAAAATTCGAAATTTCATAGGCTTGCTCTCCATTGGCTACTGCGCGTGCTGTGGTTGCGTTGGGTATGCGCGGTTGCGGTTGTTATTTGGAGGTTTGGTGTGTTTGATGCTTCGGCGGTTTGCGGTTATGAATTATTGTGCACTTGGCACCTTAGCCTCCGTTTTTATTCAGCTATTGCAGCTTTCCGATATTCCAGTTTGTTTTTTTGAGTCTTTCATGGTGTGCTTATTGTACGGAATTGCTTTACTGAGTGTTGTTTGCTGGTTTGTTTTTTTGCAACTTTTGATGCTGATAATAAATGGGAGGTCTTACTATTTGGCTGTGGGCAGTCGCTCTCCAAACTCTCTTCTCCCATCAATGCTGTGGTGTGCATTAATAGATGGTTATTTACTGCTTAAGAAACCCTTGTCGACCCTAGAATGAAGACACGTCGTACCTCTGCTGAACCACCTAAAATAACCGCTGGAGTGCGGACGCGAAGAACAGCTCGTATTAGTTCACCATCAGCCCGCATTCAAAACGACGCTCAACTCGACGAAAATGTTAGTGCTCAGTCGGTCTCTCTTACGGTCGAAAAAGTGGACGAACCTTCATCGAAGTTTAGACAGGGTATTTCTTGTTTCATCGCTAGTCATCCCAACTTCTTTAGGTGGCCAGAAGGTTTCTTTGAAGGATGTATGGACGGCGGATGATCGAAGGTTGTTCTTCCTCGGTGTTCGTTTGGTAGGAGGTCCAACAATCACATAACAATACTCCCTCTAGTATGGCCGCAACTTTAACGAACTGACACGTTTCATAAGGTCTCGAGGTCATCGCACTGACACCTGTTCCTCCAGTGCCACTGCGAACCAACCTCCCACTGCTGATGCTCCCAAGGCCAGTTCTCAGTCAATTGGACCCACAGTTGTGGGGTCCGTTGCTGCAGCGGCTGGGCTTTTGCCAAGCAACCCTCCAAATCAGTCAGGCATTCAATCAGCAGCGATGGAAGGACGGACCAAGGAACAAGTGCGACTCCTCTACCAACAAACTTGGCATAAACTCCGGAGATATATAAAGTGTCCGAACTATGTCCCTCAACACGTTCGCGAGGTCTATGCCATCATCAATTGGTCGGTAATGCGATTTCGTGTAAAAAAAAGTAAGCGTTTGCATTTTTTTTCAATGGGAGATAGCGACTGATGATTTTTGTTCGCGATTCTAACAGATGTTCAGCGTCTGAATAACCATGAATCCTCTGTGCGTAGTTATTAGTGCATGCAAGTAAGCACTTGTTTAAATTTTCCATGGTCTATTCTCTCTTCTAAACACTGCTCGTCGGTATTTTCTTAACAGCTCTTTCGTATCTTTTGAAATAACCCATCTTTCAATGATGTTCAGTAGCATTTACCACACTCGCTATCAACTATTAATGTGCCGCCTCGATTTTCCTACCTGACCTTGAGCATTGCGCATATGATGTTGAGTATGGGAAGTAATTTAATTCAAGAAAGAAACAAGAGAAACGGAATCGAAGCAACATTTTAGCTACATAAGCCAGGGTGTAGTGGTCGGTTTGCCCATGAGATTCTGGCAGCGGATGTGCCAATCTGTGTACTGCTACAAATTTCTGATCCCTAAGACCCTATGAACGGTTCGATATGGGGATGCTTAATTAAAATCTACCCTTAACAATTTCCATGGACTGAAACCCATTCTTTTTGCCGTGCGCTTCGTTTTAGCTCTTGACAATCGACTTGGAGAGAAGCTAAATGAACTCGTTCATTATGGGTAAGCGTCCAATTCGTAAACTAAGACAACTGCTAACTTTGTAACCTTCACTTTAAAAATGTTGAACAGGTCAACTTGTGTAAAGCACAAGGGCCGCCGCTTCCTGTTGCGCACTCCTGTGTGTCCCATCCTAAAACAGCTCAATCACATATCCGGTAAGTGCATATCTACTGATACATTAATAAGTAGAATTTTTGCTGGAGGCTTGTGTGAACCGGATCATCACTGTGCGCCCTGAGTGGGATGCATTGGTTCACAGTATGCCCATATCAAAAGGCGTCATCCATTCCCATCGCTTATTACTTAGCACCGACCCAGGAGTTTACATTGCCTGAGGATGTGTGGGTGGAGTTAGTTCCAGCCACTCAGATGGTCGCCTGGAGAGTGCTACAAGCAGAACAAAATCCTCGGTTGAGACTCAAAACAGACATCAACCGTCAACTTTCGGACATTATTAGTCTAGCTGAGGCGAAGTGGATTCTTCCCACCGATTTAATTGTATGTCTTCATCGAGTTATTGAATGCCGTGTCTCATTTGCTAGCACAATTGTTAATTTTTTAATCATAAGTGCTTAATCTGTAGCGATTCATTGAGGAAGAAAGCCATTTTAATTTCAGTTGCTTATTTTCCTGTTTCACTGTTCAAAACCAGAACGGTGCATCGTCTTCTTTCTAGTCAAAACGAAGTTCACCGGGTAATTTATTTCTGCAATATCACTTTAAAACTAGGTGGTTATAATTCTTTGCTGCAAATTTTACCACCGCAGAAAACTCGAATTTTCCGTATTTTTAATGTTTTAGCCGTTTCGAACTGACTACATTCCCATGTAAAACTGCATGTGCTGTTTTGACCCGTTCACTATGGTTGAAAATATTTTAATGTCACGGTCACTAATTACATACATATTTAAACAAGACAGGCTTCCATTATTGCATATCACAGGCGATTCTGGAATTTCTCAAAAACACCTTTTTTGACTTTTGGGCTCTGTACGGTGACTTGTGTTTCTCTTCCACTTTGCAAAAGCACTGGCAGTAGTCTGTTTTAGATGAGAAAAATTAACAGCACACCATTGCAGATGGTTCTATCGAGTGACTAAGCAAAAGAATATTCGATTTTCCCTGTCTAGGGCGTGTGTGTGACCTTTTTAAGTGCTAGCACTAAAGTGTATTTTTTAAATTGAATTTCGAAGTGAAGAAAAATTTGCTTATATAACTTTCCGCATTAAACTTTTGGATGTTCCTTTCAGAGGACATAGCTAATGCGTACCGGTTTTTTAAACTTCGGGCAATATGGAATTCGGCCTTAATATTGTGAAGCAACTCACAAGCTTATATGGTTTGCTTCCTTCCAGAAGGCATACTAGCACAAACCGGAGTTCTGCTGGAGATGAACAACCATACATTGATCTGGTCTAGCTGCAAATTCTATTTCAAGGGTATCCTACGATGAAGATGCTTAGTTGTATTCGAAGTTTGTGGTGATGCAAGCTCCGAGGTTTGAGGTTGTTTTACAACACGAATCATGAAGATGATTTTCGCCAAAGTTGAGAGCAGGCTTAAAAAATTTGAACCAGTTTTTAAAGATACCACTAGTCTTTGCTTTTGTGTGAAGCCACGACGCCGGTGATGACTTTGGAGCTGAAATGTCATGCACAAGCTCACGAGGCATTATCATAAACATGCTGAAGAATTTGAAGACCCATGTTATGGGTAACCAGCTCAGGGATCGGTCAATGAGAACCTGAAAAGACTCGCTTACAGATACAAGCAAACTATCATTCCATTACATAGCCTCTGTCTTGCTTTGAGCACCTTTCCGGTATCCTCCGTGCTTTCCTTGCCTTGGTCAGTAATCTAATCAAGTGTGAGAACGATCTACCAGACACAGACGGGGATGCCTATCCATTTCCATGAGGGTTCCGAATTTAACTGTGGTTTTTCGTTATGTACATTTGAGTGAACCCATCCATTTTCTATTCAATGCAATTGCCAATGGTGGTTATTCGTATGGTTATATTTTCAACTTCGAAGAATTTTCGAGTAAACGACCATCCGGTGGTGAAAACAGCTTATGTCCCGTTTTCACTTCTTCCTTCTCGTTCTTCCAATTTCACTCAGTGGCCTCAGTTACTCCTGGCTTGTAACGTACGGAAGTACCAGGTTTATAATTTGCTGCTTCTGCCTTAACATTTTAAGAAGTTATTTTATGGACGATTTCAGCCCGTTTAGGTACATTTTCGTTCCACTAATGATTGTTGTACGGAGCTTGGGCGTTAGGTAGTTGCTAAAGGTCGATATGGTCTCGATAGCCATTCTGTCGTGAGTCCTCATCATCAAATCATCCAATCAGTAAAGCACTTAGCTAAAATATTAAAGCACTCTCAGCTCTCCCTCTCTGCCTCCCATTGTCTTTAGCGATTTCTTTTGTGCGCCTCCGTGCAATCGAAACCAGAGGAGAAAGGGAGCGTCTCTGAGAAACTCTTGCTGCGTCTTCAGAGGGAAAATCGAGTCGATGGAGCCATCAGTCTGCAGGAAGTTTCTCGTACCCGCTCAACTGACATCGCGCTCAACGCCTACCTCGCACGACACCAAGCCAGCCAGGAAGTTCCTAAACACACTGACGCTAAAGAAACCGCTGGCGAGGGTGAGCTAACCTCTAGTTGGTCATGTAACATCTGACTTATCCCAGAAGCTGCTTTAGGGCGCATGAATCCAGAGTTGGCTTTGATACCACTTTACAGAATGGTTAGGCCACTGACGTGGAAACATTGCGAGGGACTGGGAACGTCTCTGGTTAAATATGCAATAGGCTGATTTAAAAAAAAATAACTTTCTCCTCAGTAAAGGGTGTTCGAATTGTGCAACTTGTTGAATCCACGCTCTGCAAATTGGTATTTGTTTGATTTTTTGTGAACGAATAAACAAATCGGCCTCGAATCGCAGTGTGGAACTGTGGGCCTGGAGGTGTGTGCCATTTTGCAGAAAACAAAAGTTAGTATCTTCGCACACTTTGCGTTTTTCGGCCATCAAGGGCAATTTAGCATGAAAGGCGACTTTGAATCTAAAATATCCACTTTTTTGAGTTCATCGCGGCTTCCGGTGTAGCGTTCATTCTGAAGTGTGGGATTTCGTACCGCTGGAAATAATGCTACTTTTAAGGGACATCGGACTTTCTATGATTTGTTTTCCACGAATCCCTTCAGTACTCACCCCTCCGATATCTGCGAGCCAAATATTGGGTAGATAAGACTCATCTACCATTTCATGACAGTTTCTGCTAGTAAGAGTTTTGGCCATTTACGGGCTGTGCTGAGGGCTGTGTTCATCCTCAGACATCCACTTGTGATGCGACAAAATTTTTTTTGGGTGTAGAAAATTCTTTTTCCGAGTTCATTGTTTGCTCTGCCAGGCATAAATAATGGTTGTGTAATGAAGATTGCATAGGTAGGAGCTGTACGGTAGCATGACTTCATTTTCGACAGGCGCTACCGCTCATGAATGTGGCGTAAGATGAGTGCTGATGGCAGCGGTAGTTGCTGCCATTGTCACAACACCTAACGGCTTGCATAGCTATAATTTTAGGTCAAAGCAGAAACACGACACTTTGGTCCTTACCTCCCCTCTTCGCCTCTTTTCAATACTACGTTTAGCTTTCCATTCATTCACTTGGCCTAATAGCACCAGTAATGGGGTGAAGTGCATGAAAGCAATCGAGAGTGGCGCCAGAAAGTACGTACCCTTTTAAACCAAAAGGGTCATGCTGCTTGAAATTCACCCAGATTGTATAAACATCAAAACACTTTCTGTTGATGTCACCTTTCGCTTTATATACTTTAAGAATTTCCGCAAGGATTGCGTTAAATTCGTTCCGGGTCCATGCTTTTATTTGACGCCCTGATTTTAATAAATTAATCTCTATTGATAAAGTGAGAAATGCTTATGAGTAGCAAAGCTAATATTAGTGAGGTCGGGAACCTTTTTTTATTAGCTAGACTTCAGCAAATGAGCACCTTCACTTAAAGGCCCGGCTGCGATAAGTTGGAACGTTTCATAGCCATTTGCTGGAAATTAGGTGTTAGATTCGATTGCTGCCAAGGTTGATAGGCTTGTCAACTAGCTGACTCCTTTGCAAATTCATTGGCCTGCAGGTAAGCAATAAAATACTCCTAATTTTATTCCTCCGCTCCTAATTTCAACAGATGCGCCTGGTGCCAGCAGTACTACAAGTGCCACCATTGCCACCGCTGACATCTCGAAAGCCCCTGCACAGGAGGGTCAGCGTCACTTAGTACCTTCTAGGGCAGGCGGTTCTGTTTCCTCAGGTAACTCCGCTGCTGTTCGTCTTGATCTCCGTGGAGTCGGGAGGCAGTTAGCCAACGGTGTCACCTTCGAGGTGGGTCGCTTGCCCTGTCATTGGTAGTTTTTTTAATATCCGCCCATTCCTTCTACTTATCTACTTTGAGAGTACTGGTTATACTACAAGTCTTCGTTCTGGGGAAGGAGAGAGGATTAGCATGTCGGGCGTCAAGCATTGGGTTGATTTGAGCATATATGCAAGGGTGCTTTTCACTGCCGATTTACTCACTCATTTATTGCATCATTTAAATCTCAACTGTGCTTATTATTCATGAAAAGCATGTAACACGCAATGGTGCTACCATTTAATGGCGACGTAATTCTGGGGCTTCCTGTTATGCTCATAAGTACCCGGGTTGCTTTGATTGATGAGGGGTATTCATGTCATTTAGTACTGAACTATTATCAAGGCAATACAAATGAATCATCTTAGGAAGGTCTGTTTTATTTTGTATTCAGTGATAAAACTCCGACCCGAGGATCCAAAGATGTGGAAATCACTAGAAGGGGAGTGTGGCAATGCTTCTCAGCTGAGTTGGTGTAATTTGTAGGTAGTGAGGTGAGCAACATGGGCTCCTGTGGAAAGCCGTTTGTACCTAGCGTGAACTAACTTCCTAAAGTTGCAAATGTCCCTAAATTGTTGTGCTCACCGTCGCCACGAAAGCGTTCATGTCTTATGAGGCTTCAAGACAGGTGTGGGTTGTTCTGAATCGGGGAGATTCATAGCAGGGACTGCTGAGGTCGTGGGTTGAGGACGGAATCAACACAACCAAAATCATCGCTGACGTAGAGATACATGATCGCTTTCGAAATGTCTACTGCTTCTGAGTGTCTTGTCGTCATGCTGGACTCGAAATTTTTTGCAGATCTCAGCAATTTTTTCACCTTTTTTGACAAGTGGCTTAATCACCACGTGGTGCTGCATGGGTGCATTACCAGTGGACCGGGCGACGACGACTTTTGCGCCGATTGTTTATCTAATGGGACGCACTTGCCACTTATTATTGCGTGTACTGCCACCACCATATTATTTATTTTCATTCTAAACTGATAAAGTTGGAAGCTCCGGTTTTAGCTAAGTGCGCATCATATCTCAGGAACCGGTTCGAGGAATGAAGGTGACGATGCATGAAGAGGGGTAATTTCCTTTGATGTGGTCGCTTCATATTTGTTTTCGAGGTGATACTGGATAGTTGTTTTCTCGCTCGACACCTGATCATCCAATACGACATACATACATACATGCATACATACATGCCTTAAGTGGACAAATGGCCACTGGGGGGCTACGCCTTTAATGAATCAGCACAAGGGCTGTCTTCTTTTCACTCTCCTTGTTTCAATGAGAATAAATAGCAAATCGACGCAATTGCAGCCACTAGTGCGTCCTTAAAGGCCTGGTGTTGGTGCTGAACTAGACTGAGTTTCGTAAATCACGGAATCTCTCATCAGAAAGAATTAATACAAGTGGTGCTGGAGTCGTTTCTATCGGTTACTTATTTTGTCACTTTGCTTGGCATCGATGTGTTAGAGTAGAGCTGGGCTTTAAGAGGTCTAAAGCGGTTTCTCTTTCCCGTCTACTTTTGCCGGATTCATTCCCCCTTAGGGAGGAGCATTTCCGACTACTCATAAGGTCTTGGTTATAATTAATGAACACAAAGTGGTTGATTTAGCTCTAGGGCAGGCTATAGCTCCCAATTTGCTGAATTAAAAAATAGATATTTGTTTGCATTACCCTTGGGTTTGTGACTTTTTTACTTCGAAAAAGGTTTATCATTCATGCGTACGAAGCAAGGAAATTGGCATGATGTATTTTTAGCAACATTTGGACTGCATACTACCTATCTTCAGTTGTAGTTTTCTTAGTTTTAGCAAAAATAGCTCGAAAGCAATTAAATCATTTCATGGATTCTTTATTTTTCTTCAAACATTTAAGTAAACCTATTCAAACACGGAAGTACATTCATCTATCCGGGATGTTTTAACGTCTGTGGATTTGAAATACGTTGAACCTAAGGTTTCTCTATTTTCTTCACTTTTGGTGGGGGACTTGGGCAGGTTCCCACCAGTGAAGGTGGAGACGACAATTTGCTTACTACGAACCTAAAATCATAAGATAAGAAGCTATTTTTTACTTATGAGAAAACACAAGTTCTCGGTGTGAAGTGGCCACGAATCTCCAATGTTTTTACGGTAAACTTGTGGACATTGTATAAGATAGCCTAATACTTTTTATTGGGAAGCTCCTATATCGAGGAGATGTTCAAGCATTTAACACGCGCTACTTACAAGGAGTCATTTTTTATTGTTTTCGCACTCAGAAGCAACTACACTCAAACCAGTCTACTCGGAATGGTCTACTTTCCACTGTTTACTGTCACCGATCACGGCAAAATCGATCCAAGTCTACGCGAACATCACCAGTTACCCGTTTTCAGAACCACCAAAAGTACATGCACGAACATGGTAGTGTGAGTGGTAGATAGTGCTTTCCAACTTTGCATCATTGTAAAATCGCTTTTTTGCAGCCACTACTCTTCAATTAAAATTCCGCTATTCACGGCCTTGTAATCCTTGCGTGATGGAATGTCATCTCGGCACTGCCAGGTAAGGTTTCCAGTGGTCTGCTTCAAAAGCTTATTTGAACGGTCAACATGGGAGTATTTCCTACCTAAGGTGTTGCCCGTCGATGATAGTGGCGATCTTTGGGGGCATTTGAAAACAAGTTGGTTTGGCCTTGGCACTGCTACAACGTAACGTAACTTAGTGGTTTCGAATCGTACTGGACTCAAAATATCCCTGTCGGTGCCTATTCATCACTGTTTTTATTTGACCTTTTCTCATGCTTAAAGTCATGGAACTGTTGGACCGTGCCCTGTGGTATTTCATCACTGATGTTCCAATTTTACTGAGCGAATTATATTTCCCTTCCTCGATAACTTCTTGTTTTGAGGTGCATCAAGTCAAAGCCACCATGACTTAATTTGAATAATTTACACCGATTCTTCATTCAAGGGATTACAACTATTTTGCTAGTTTTGTTGCTTTATGTTGCAGGAGGCACGGGGGATTAAGTTGGTAGTCATCTACCTCGCCCTCGGCTGCCCTGCTCGGATTCGTTTCGAGTACGACTTTGTACAGTCCAATTCGACGAGGGCCACTACTTCCTCCTTCCCGATATCCTTGCCCAAGGAGGCCATCGCCAATGGCGAGGGGATCACTAACGGTCTCCGTCGCCTCCTCCATCTCAGCGCTAGCGAGTATCTCAACCTCAAAAGCTGGAATGTGAGTATTCTCTCCAGTGTTTAATGGCTACATGCTTTGCATCACAACAGTGGATATGCTTATCTGAGATAATTCGTTTGAACATTGGTCCCTAGGGCCTGTTCATTCCTTATACCGATACCGAAAGCCATTGCGTTTTTTCGGTATTGATTTTTTTAATCTTGTGTGTGTGCGTGCGTTATTTCATTAATAAAGTGCGCAATTAATTCCCAACCAGTTTCCTTCTGTACCCACTTTATGTTTCATTGTCAATGAGGCATGTGCGATTGGCTTAGATCAACGCAATCACTTGGACTGGAGTTTTGAACATGAAATTTATTAGCCATCTTAACCACTGGAATTAATGTTGGACTCAATTTGTGAATCAGGAATCTGAAGTGCAGCTTAACGAACTGCTTCGCCTCCTAGTCCTATTAAGATGTTTGATTCGGAAGTGAAAAAAGTCATTGGAAAGTTGACTGGCTTTCAGATTAGTGACTGTCATAATATTCATTTCTGTACATAACTCAAATTTGTGGGAAACAAATCTTTTTTTTCACAATACTCCTTTGTAGCTGTTTCAAAACTTGTAAAATAATTTTTCTGTCCATGCACCGAAAAGCTGAATATTTTACGCATCCTGTAGTTGTCTGTGCTTCCAGCCGACTGCCTAGATGCTACGTAAAGTCGCTTCTTTGAATGCTTTTCATCCTTTACCTGAGAAGAATTGTGACTTCGAGACTTATGAAAAGTGTTTTTTTTTTCAAATGATAAAATTGTTTAGCTTTCACAGCAAACATAATTCCTCAGATTTAACCGCATAAGGAAGTTGGAATGCTTATATTATTTTCGCTCTTGGAATCTCCTTTACTGCAAAAGTATTGACCCAAAATTCCTTGGTGGCCTATGCTAAAACGCATATATGCTCAAAAACAACCGTTTTAAGTGTTTTTACGGATTAGTTGGAACGCCTGCTTAACGATAATTTGTTTCAATGTTGCAGGAACCGGTTCGTCCAACCGTCACCACGACTGTTCAGGCCAATACGACAGAAAGTACATCAGCGTCAAGGTCATCTGGGAGGCGGATGAAGGCGCCGACGACACCTAAGAGCACTGTGGCTGTGTCAGCACCGCTCTTAGAGGCTGGTTCATCGACCAAGTCGCCTGCTCGGGCCGCCGTAAAGAAGCCGAAAACTGAGTTTTCGACACCGGCGTCTCACGTTCCCGGCGGGCACGAGATTATTTTGGTCGGCGAAGGGGTAGGCTCCCCTTTCCACCCCAGATCTATCTCCCTTTTATCATTCAGTAGTTTTTTGATCACCTTTGCTCGGCTTTTGACGACTAGGTCAAAAGACAGGCAGATTTATCTGCATAGACGTATGGTTTCAAGTGTGCCTGCAGAACAGATATGCAGTCAATCATGTTTTTTCTGCATTAATGGCGTTAACTATTCAAAGTTTTCTTTTTTCTCCGCCTGTTGGGATTTTTTCTAATCCAAACTATTAATACTTTAATCGTTGATAAGACATTGCTTTACGCAGTCGTATGGATGTGTTCTGGAAACCTTGATGATGGGTCATCCGTGTCACTACCTTTATTTCATGGAAGGAATATGGATGACTCTTTGACGCTGCTTTAAGTTTGCGCTCAAGTTTATTATGCTTGCTATCTTGAATTAATGTGCGGTTGGCGAAGGTTGCTCTTTTCTGGGTTCCATGATCATCAGTGTTGTTCTGTGTTAACTGTTTTAGCTTAAGAATTCACATTGTTTTGTTATGACTAAATGCCATCTTGACTTTGGGTGCAACATTTGATGTGTTGCGTTTGTGGTAGCTTGGATAGGTAGATTAAATTTACGATGACAAGCGTAAGCACAAAACCGTCAATTTACGCCCAATGAATAATTTTAGCACGAGGGAAAATACCTTTGTAATATATATATATATATATATATATAGGTATCTAAGGGTCGCGTCTCGGAAGTTTTTTCTGCTTTCTCCGACTTGGCAGAGAGTCCTGCGAAACCTGATCTAATTTAATGCTGGAATTCGTGATTTTTCAGTAATTTTTCCCATCTAGCGAGGAGCGATTTTGCATCATTTCTAGATGGCTGATTTATGGTGCTTTTGCTTCTATTTAAATGCATCATTATCTCAAAAGAACATAGGTATAACTTTTCAAACCCATTATTGACCTGCCTTTTAGCAAAAGCAAAAGACCAAGATGGTGGTTGCACGGCAGTTGAATGTGCAACGACCGGTGGTCCCACTGCCATCTACTATTGGCGATGCTGGTCTCACCATTCCCCTTAGGTCGCCGTCGTCCCCGCGTCCCATCCTTCCGCTGCCGGTTCCTAAGGTGCCTATCCCACCGCTTCACTCCGCCGCCGCTGCTGCCGCCAGCTTGCCTGTCTGTAAGGCGGCCGCCCCACCGCCCACCACCTCGCTACATGCTCTACGCGCCTTTAGCCAGAACCAGGCGCGGCGGGTGCGCAGACATCGCATGGCCATGGGCGCCTTGCGGAGACGCAAATTCGTTCCCGCTCTCCCAACTCAGCAAGACCCGCCGCCTCCTCCACTGCTGGCTTCCGTCGCAGAGTCGTCAACGGAGCAGAATGTCTCATCTCATTTTGTACGTGATCGTCCTGCTTTTAATGAGTGTCAAAATATCAATGTACTTTTTTCTGCTTCCTCTTCATAACGGGAAGAAGAGGTCAGCTAGCGTTTTGTAACATCACCCCCTTCACTCTTTACGTCACAATTACGTTGACTGGTTGTGAGTGTTTGTAATGTTCCTTTTCCCCACTTTCTCGCTTAATGATTTGCTTTTCGGTTGCAAAAAGGTTTATTACTGCAAAACGAGCATACAGCATGGAGCAACTTCAGTTATACGTTGTTAGATCTTGGCATCTTCATCGTTACAGACTAATTCACAGTGCGTAGGCATGAGTCTGCTGATGGTTCATTTTGTAATTGCTAAATTTAATTAATAAGCTTGATTGTGTTGCCACGTCACCGTTTTGTTCCTGCAGTTATGTGCAGACGTTTAATGCGTTAACAAGTACCTGAATCCTAATTTTATCGCAGGATTTTGAGATTTCTTAGTCTTTTTGAAACCCATTTTTGACATTGAAGTGTCAACTAGCCACTGCACCCCGATTTTTAAGTTCTGGCTATGGTATTGCCTCACGCAAACTGAAAGTCAAATTTCCTTTAAATACATAGTGTGACGACCAGAACGGTGGTGCTGTTGGAGTTCATCTTTTCCAGCCGATCCGAATGGTACTTTCACACGGTTTCGGTAGTCACATACACCAAAGGTTGCCATTCCTAGGATCTTACTTGCATAATTTAAAAGCACCTATTTCGTGCTTGGGGATTACCGCCAATTGTTTTTGAGTACTTTGGTTTGGCCAGATTATGACCACACGAAACTGTGAAGTAGGTTCGGGGTGGTTTCAGAGCAATTAGTGTTATGAACATTATGAAAACTGGTTTGCTTAGAAGTCTCGCTATCTCTAAATGACGATTTCATGTTAGCACGCGTGCTTATTATTTCCTATCTCAAAGAATTGTTCTTAGCACGTTCTGAGTGTCGAACTACCAACATTTTCGATTTTATTTTAAATATTGTTGAATAAATACGCTCTTTTTTATTCGGTAGACATCTAGCTGTGACAGAGCCACTATGTGTAAGCCAGCCAGTCGAGTACAGCTTTCGGGTGCACACAAAAAACGAACGAGATATTATCTTCTACGCGATCATCCTTCATTAACATTAATGAATATCGGCGTAAAATCCCTTTTTGCTACAGGCTGCGTGAGTCCAGTTTTCTCCAAAGTGCTTTTACTGAGCAACCCGAGCCCGAAAATCCAGGTGATGTAAACATTTGAGACGAGTGCATAACACCTTGCTGCGACGGTGTTTTTTAAAGTGCACCCAAAGTCCCATTTTTTATTTTCTCTGTATTTTCACTTCCCGAGTTGTACACCTCAAACACTGCCTTACCGCGGCGATTACCCTGGTTCAAAATCACATTAATTGTTCAAGGAATACGAAAAGTACTTCTTGGTGTTAGGACTAACAGAATGTTCGCTTAACTCTTTACCTCCGTTTCGAGGTAATTTCGACTAAAACACCCTGGTGATCAAAGTATGACTTATGTATTGCACCAGGAAATTTCTTGTCAAAAGTTAGAAAAAAGCACTGGTTTGTTTGCGAGCAAACACCAAAAACTACTTTTCCTGCTATAATAGCTTCATCGCATCTCATCTACAAAACACATACCTTTAATGAGGTGAAAATTAGAAAGTTGACAAAACTAGCCAAATGCTATTTTGGTGGATAAACCATGGTTGCTTGACATTCAATTTTCTCCCTTCGATACGTAAATGACAGAATTTATATCGATGTAATGTCAAAAGTACCACACCTTAAGGTTCTCCTTTTTTGTGCATCATTTAATTAGCCCAGGGTTAGCGTGAACTGGTTAGCTCCTCATTTCCACTGGGCGCATCCATTAGGAGGGCGTACAACCGAAAAAGTAAATGCTATCTAACCAGTTTTGCGCAGACTACTTACCAACTTTTTCTAGCTGAAATGGTGTTTCAAACCGACTGATTTCCGATGCTCCCCACCTTCTTCCGTGGTCTTGTTAGCGGAATACACGAGGTAACAAAGTAAATCACATGAACACAATTTAAAATGATTCTGTGACTATCATGTGTGGTTGCCTTTTCAGTTATTCTTTCTTCGATTAAAGAATTCTTCTTAATGGTAAATATGGGACTTTGAAATTGGCTAAAAAGTTCCGCCACTAGCGGAGTATTGGCGATCATACAGATACATCTTTTGAAACTAGTTTGCTTCTGTCTCCACAGTGGAAAATAACGGAAGTGTGTCCATCAGCGTCCCATAAATGTCTAAGGCCTGTCTAAGACCCTCACGTTTTCTGAACCAACTCCGTAAGCTGTGACTTACCGACATTTGTCCATAAGGTTGTTGAAACTCTGAGGAAGTGGTTAATTAACTTGAAGTTATTATTGCCGCTTAGGTTGTCTTATGGTTAACAAATTATTACAAACAGATTTATATCTTGTATTTATTTGCATAGTAGTAATGAGGGATGATTTTTTTTCCTTGTGGATAAATTGCTGAGCTTATTTCCGTTATCACAAACCAAAAACACTGCGTTGTCTGTGAACTGGTCTGGCTTGGATCCGTAGTCTTTGTGCTTTGAATAAGTTAAACACTGAAACCCCATAAGATGAAAACCTATCAGCGGGTACTGTGTTCTATTGCCTCACATAAAAATTCTTTTTAAAGAAGTAAGAATGGATAACAACTGGCATTTACAGGATCTGACTACCTCTCTAACCCTGTCTTATAGTGGCCTTCTGCACTTTGTTACTGCTAGGTGTTGCATAAGTGGTTCAGTACTGCATTTTTAACGATATCTGTAAACAACGGCGATTCATTAATGCAGTCGCCGCTCCTTGATTTCATGGAGGCGTTATTGCTTAGTTTAAATAATGCATATTTATGTAGCCTCTGGTCTAACAAGATGTCTTGCTCGTCACTAGGGGAAGCCATTCCGCGAGCGCATCCTTCTGTGTAAAGGTTGGATGGGTGTTTACTTCTGTTTTATTCAGTTTAGCGCCGTTACCTTCGGGTGAATAAAGATTTTTGAACGAGGCCAGGAAGCGGTGAAACAGACAGCATCACGAAAAAGTTTAATTCACATGAGAATAATAGCGCTTAATTGAATAAGTTTTATTACTTCCTCGGTTTTGTCTTGAGGCTCTCTAAACTAAGTTCACCATATCACCCCCTTTCTGCTAAAGTTTTTTTGTCTGGCCCTGCACTGCTAGAACAAATGCCGCTTCTTTTTGAACTCAGCTACTATCGCCAACTCGCCGAATGCACTGCCTGTTACGGGACACTACGGCATACTCTTTTCATCGGAGAAATTTATTTTTACTATTAAAAAACGCCCTTCTTAAATCAAGCCTGAAATGCTTTTTTACGATCATCTCCGATTCATGCTGGCTTTGTGAAGGTGATGCTGTCAAATTTGGTATATTTATGATATGCTATTAATAACCGTTCCTTGTGAACATGAGTTCGAATAAAATGACCGAGTGAAAGTCTATTTCAAAGGCATTAAATTTAGCGGCTGTGTCTACTCTACTGAGCGAGCGAAATCAAATATTTGCAATGACCAAAAGTGACCTCATCTGGATTAGTATTCATGGTTTTGCATTTGAACTTTCATAATTTCCTCTAGGCGAAGTACCGTCATCTTCACTTTTGTCTAGGCTCAGAGCGTCGCCGTCATCAATCCCGTCGCCGACATGCCCGTAACGGGGGCGCCGGTGCTGTCTTCCCAATCGAATCAGGGTGAGATAAGCCTCCCCTTCTCCATCGACGCTTGCTCGAATGTATCGACAAGCGATTCGCTTAAATCACTCCTCAACGCTTTCATGGCGAACGCTCCACCGGGTCTGGACCTGGGAACGCCCACAAAGGAGGCACCTCAACCTCTCACCTCACCAAATTTTTTCCACTTTGCACCTGAAACCCAAAGCACCACCGATGTGGTCCATCAGGAGGACTCCTCTTCTTTTTCAACATTTATCAACACCCTTACGGCTAATCAACCCACTACCTCGCATCCCGTGGAATCGCTTTCTTTAACTGACTCCTTGCAGCGTAAGATAATATCATTCTGAATCGGATTCTGTTTCATTTTTTGGCATGCAGTTATGCCTCCAAACTGTCGTATAAATAGGGCCACTTCATATGGTCAGCATGATTTTTCTCCCGTATCACAGAGTTCATACTTGCCTTAAGTTCACTTTATCTTAGAGAAAATATATCGGGATATGCTACAGTCATCGGGGACCTCGATGCTGGATCTTCCGTTGCACTCGGAGCTTCCAGTGTCTGGTGGAGGTGATGCCACTCACCTGAGTGTTGAAAATCGCAGAGGGATGGAAATGGTCAAAATTGATGAAGCTCAGTCAACCTCTCAGGAGCAATGCCTACAACAACAGCAGCTAAGAGAGGAAGAGCACCAGAATCTGCTGCAAATGTCTCGAGAGAAACAAGTTAGTTACATTTTGTGTAGATATCACTGAGGGCTTTTCAATAGTTCACAGAGTTACATTTGGGAGATTTTCTTACGTTTGATATTTTCCCTTTTGCAACTGCTTTATTACAATTCTCTTGCAGCGGTAGAGGTGATTTTCTGCTGGGCTGGTGAGATAATTGAGGAGCTATTTATCATTAGAGAACATTGGGCTGAAATGATACTTTTACTGCCTTTCAATTTGGTTCTGGATATTCATCTACCCGTACTAGTGGCACATTTTTCACTAAACGATCGTTCAGATGGACGGTTATCATGGGTATGCCAGATATGAGTTGTTTTCACAACCACCTATTTTGAATGCAATTCTTTCAATGTACCACTTAGCGCAAAAGATGGCTCTTACTGTATAATTTAAACTCTTTCCCCATGTAGGTGGATATCATAGACGGGTGGAGCTAATCAATCGGAAACCAGGGGCTATGCTCCCTTGCGTTTAACCACAAGTGAAATCCTTACACTGAGTAGATAAATGGAGAGGTGTCTGAATAAGTGGGTGGTACTTATCAACCGTCATTTTTTTCCTCTACGAATTAACTCATAACCTTGGTCATCGAGTTTGATAGAGAATTCGAGGTAAACTTTGGTCAACTTTGCTTACGATTGCTCGTGATACCTACAAAATCGACTTCATGACTTATCGAAAGGGTGTATTTATTATTAGCTTAATGCAGATAAATTTATTTGTTCTTTTTCAGGAGGGTATCAAACGCTATTACAGTGCCCTGCTGTTTATGTTCGAGCTATCATAAAACCGCTTTATATGTCAAGTCACCGAGTGAGAGAGAGAGAGAAAGAGAATGGGCCGTTCTTATTTAAACCGACTTGCGCAGTCGAATGTTGCTTTAATGCAGCATCTGATTTGTACGATTTAGCCCCATTGTTTTGTGTGTGTGCTACCCCAGTTTAGGAGTAGCAAGCTTATCCTATGAATCTGAAAGCACATTTTTCACAGTAAAAAGGAAAATTATCAAGTAGCTAAAAGGAGATAACGTGGTGGGTCAAAAGTTTAGTAATTTCCTTTTGCTATCATTGGATTAACCAAGCTTGCCGAAAACGTCAGGACTGCAGCTGTGAGCGTTTTTACGGTCGCACTTGGAAGAGCAAAAAACGTTTCCACTTGCTTACCATTTATGAGATACTTGGCGATTTCAGTTGAAAATACATGCAACTAGTTCAAATGTGATAATGTTATATAGTTTCGAATAGGTAAAATGCTATGCCGATGCGTGGCGAAAAATCACCCAGTTGGTGTTGCGAATGCCCTTTTGTCTGACGTTTCTGAACGTTGACCGATTGGTGCATTAAAAGGTATCATGATTTTACTCAAGTCGCCTTGTTCTTTCTGCCAAAAAATTCCACTGACGGATTCGCCATATGCTGTTCAGCGTAAATCTCACCTTGTATCCTCTCTCAAATTGTGTTTTATGTCGCAGTTTGTGGGTGTTTACCCCGGATCTTACATAGAAGTTGTTTGTCGAGCTGCAAAAAGAGGGACGATTATGAGCTCCATCTTTTAAACATTTCTTTGGTTTGTATTTACTTGGCCAATTAAATGCCTGATTCACATTCGTTTAGACCCTTCTATCGACCTCCGCTCAACACCACCTGTACCACTAAAGTCTATTTTTTTACGCTGATTTTCGTCCCAAGTTATTTAAAGGACTCCGTAACCATGGTCCACGGAATCAATCATTTCAATGTGACTTTTTACCAGGGTATTTGTGCTTATTTGCTAAACGGAATATCTAGTCATAAACTATTCAAGAGCATCACTGCGCATGATAACGTATCTGCACAACCATTTGAAAACTGGTGGTGAATCAAAATTGCGCTTGTTTGCTCACAAGCATGAGCTATCTGGAACGGTGAACGATTTTTGCCCCTTAGACAAGGATATTCACGCCGTCGTCTCCTCCCCTTAGACTAGGGAGACATTTTCGTATGGCTAATTCATAACCAATCTGTCACATTTTTCTTTCACTTTAACCCCCTTTTTGCCCCGAAGCACTTTTGAAGCGGGCTTCTCCCTGGTGAAATTAACTGCAAATGAGTTTTTTACCAGTTTTTTTGCATAAATAACCGGGATCCAACCAACTAATGTTCACTTCCTTTTTTTTAAAGCTAACTAATTGCAGTACGTAGCCTTTTAAATATCGGCGTGGATGTCGTTTACTGAATTCTGGTCAGATTTTGTATTCATTTGTTTAGTGGAACTTGTCTTCAATTTATTGCTGTATTGTCTGTTTCCTTTCAGAGTTGATGCTGATGTATATTTTATGCGATCAATACATTAGCATATTTTCAATCTCAAAATGGGCTTTTAATTTAATGGTTTGGAAAGTGTCTGGAGTAGGTTATTGTTATTTAAGGACTTATTGTCCCTGTTTCAAAGCAGAAATGGCCATTACATGATGAGGCGGGTAGTCCAAGACGGTAAATTCAGTGTGAAGTTGGGCTTTAATATCACTCGAACAATTAATCCTTTTCCGTATTTTTACAGAACCAACCAACGACGAGGCACTGCGCGATCGGTTTTTTGAGACATTTATGAGCGACCTCTCAGAGAGTACGTAGATGAGTATGCAAACAGCATTGGTAAATACAACTCATTTATTTTGTTGACCGACTTTTCATCGGTATTTTATTCTCTTCAACTGAAAGCCCTGGGTACCGCAGTGTATGTCTCCAGCTTTATTAATTCTTTATTGACGTACTTGAAAATTTTAATTTAAAATCCTGGATTTGACGGATAGGCGTGCTTCCGTTTTACCCATGATTGAAAGACGTTTCTTATTCTAAACCTAAAGATGCGCATTCGGTCTTGGATTGGCTTGTAGCAAGCCTCAAGTCCATTGCGCTTATGAATAAACGGTAGCTAAATGCTTGGCTCGAGTGCTCACTTTGTGTCCAGTTTAAAAGTCAACGTTGGCGCTTTAATGGACACTTTTACAAATATTTTAGAAAAATCAGTAAGATAAGACAATTTATTTTAAATTATGCAAGCAGTTTACACCAATCTCTCAGAATATCCGCTTAATCGACGGAGTGAGGTGGCAAGGCATGAGTTCACTTGGCGCGGTTCGTATCACGCAGTGCATAGGAGGGTGGGAAATTGGGTCAACTTTTATGGTACCTGGGCAAGATTGCTGTCAGTTCCTGTTCATGAATCCACCATCAAGGAGGCGTCGAACAGCAATACAAATAGCCTACACAAATGCTTCGAGGTCAAGAGGGGTGAATTAATGAGGACGCTGGAAACCGACGGTGGGCCAGCGTACGACTTTGACAAGGATTTTCGACTAGGCATGTTTCAATGAAACACTTTTTGCGCATTAGCAAAAGACTCAGATTCGATCGACGATGAATTCCGACGGCTGCTTTTATCTATTGCAATGCTCTGAAATTGCGCAGGTAAGTTCCAGTGCCTAATATGTACCCTTGTTACGCATCTTGAAACAAAGTGCTGTTAATTAAAGGCTCAGTTTAGATGTAGGTGATTTACACTGCTGAGGAATGCTTTGTGAAAGGCCATGCATGCCTACTTTTAAGAGGGCAGGCGTTTGGTCTAAGGCTGAACGTTCCCTATCTTCGAATTAAAATGCGCCCTTGGGCAAGTGTAAGTGATGTGTAGCACTTACTACTTACTATTTGAATGTCACTTCAAGGAAGGATCTCTCGATTGTGCGAAGTAGACTTAGAAGGTAGCACTAATGCTCAAGATAATCTAAGTGAAGATTCTTAGCCTGAAGAAACAATGGTTTGAAGTTGTGGGACTTTCCTTGGAAAGTGATGCAGTAAAATTAATAAAATAAATAACCAACTTTATAAATTGGTCCATAAATAGGTTTATCAAAGCACCCAAAGTTAACATTGTCTGCAAAATCTCATAGACTATAAATGTGGCTTTTGGTTTTTTTTATTAACCTTCAGATGCTTCCGTAAACCATGTGCGTACTTTTTTAACTTAATTGCCTTTAATCTTGATATGAATGGTCGTTGTCAAGTCGCTGCGTAGGTCTCATCAATGAACCATTGGGCAATCCTTAAGCTTTTTCGATTTATAGTCATTGTCATAAACAAGAATTTAGGATCACAGTAAAGCGATAATATTAGTCAAGTGATTACAACTTCGTGCTATGCGATTCTTCTTTATGCACTGATGAACGTGAATGATTTGTAGGAAGTTCACGCATCTCTTTTGGGACGAAAAGTGATACCAGTCGTTCAGATCTAATCTTATTTCTCCATTTATGTATCCTGACTAATTTCATCACTTGTGATTATGCATTCATTAGCAATTTTCACAACCTATTTCAGGGGCAAATTTTACTGTTTTTGCGACTCAATGTCATATCTATTTTAGTTATTCATGTTTAGCGACGAATCTTTAACGGCATACATGCGATACCAGTGCAAATGGCCGTGTCTCCTATCAAAGCTTTTATGGGTGCATTCAGTACGTCAAAGTGTAAGTAAAGATATTTGCTCCCATCATTAGCATTGCGCAGAATTAAGATCAAGGCGATATTCTATTGAATAGGCGGAAACTTTGCCCGTCTCGCATAGTATGCCTATGGGAAAAAAGTAGTGAATTGAAACATATTTCACTCTATTTTAATGTATTAAATGTCCCTCACTTCAAACCCTTCCCCAAAGACTCTTCACTGTGTCTGGCACATAATTCCTGAAACTGTATCGCCCAACTTCCGGAAGGGCTTGAATAACGCGAATTTCCGCTGACGTACGGCCACAACGCTTCTTTCCATGGAGTTGCGTCCTTGAATCGCCGTCCTAGATCATTAAAATATGATCAAAATCATAATTTAAAAGAAATTGGGGATTGCATTCAGATGAGTTCACGTCTCGATACGATGTTAGGGCACCGACTCCAGTTATAAACTCTTGAAGGAATTTAAAAATCCTCACCGACTTTTGGTATGCTAAATCTAGCTCTCGTTGAGAACAGGTTTTGTTATTCGTTTTAACTTCCACTAAATTAAGTTGTAAAAACTAAAGTGCCAAAAAGCTTTCTACGCCCGCGACTCAAAAGTTAACTGCTGTCATTAAATGGGAAGCATGCTGACAGTCAGTATATTTTATTTTTGTGGGCCTTAAGATGCGGGTGCGGTATGTTTGACCTCGTTAGCGTAATAAATTCAAATATTTATTGTGAAAATTACATGCCGAAGCCAACAGTTGTACGCCCAATCTTCCCCATTGATACCAATTCCTCTATTTCGATTGGCCAGCAAATTATGAAATACGCCTTGAGGTGCGTGGATTGGTCTTTCCCGACCAATGGGAATAGGCCTTACAACAAATGCAAGGCACGTTGAGGGTTAAACTCGACTGCATAATATTTTACTCGAGAATAAAACTCCCCTTGGATTTTGTACACGCGGTTTCACCTCACTGCTCGTAAGTGGTATATTTCTATGTGCTGATTGACTTCTATCACTAAGACAGCTGCTTTTCATTTCTGCAGTAAGAGCTGTCATTAAAAAAACAGCAACCTTTTAAGTAAAGTTATCATTTGACAATTTTCTGAAATGCTGGGTTGCTTGGATAACTTTTGGTGTGTTTGATGTAACATGCAAGTCATGCAAAAGCCCTCGCCATTTGCAAGAGTTTTAAGCTTCTTTTTTTTAAATACAATCCACAATTCGTATGAATTGTCAAAGGTTTAAATAAATCGGCATTTCCTCATGCGGGAACATACGATTCCCTTTTGTGGCAATTAAACTACATTCAGTAACTTTGTGCTAAAGTGCTGCTAGTAGAGAACTCACAATAGGTCTCCATGATCTGAATGGTGCTTTTGAATTTTTCGTTTATAATATCACAGATTAATTAGCGCAACTTTGATTCATTTCAAAAAAATTGCGATTAACAAAGTATTACAGTTGATGTTCTTCTAATTAGAATGGAAATTTTCCTATTTAATGCATTTATTGAATTCTAAATTGGTCTGACCCTTGATGAATGGATCTGATGTCACAAAATTATGTTTTCTCTCAGATTTTGACTCCCACCCGACTCTGAATCTTCGTTTCAGTTACAGTGTCAATATTTCAATAAATAGATTCGGGTTGGGATTACACTTAGTGTGACTGTTAAGCATTTATTTATTCTCGAAAAAGAAATCGAATTTTGGAGCTATTTGATCCGAAGTTTGACTATCCTTTAAGATTATTTCGAGCGAATGAGCTGTGGAGTTTCTTCAAAAGCTTTGCTATTTGGTAATTGTTATGTCAAACGGAGCATAAGTGTGCTGGCCATTGAAGGGAAATATGTGGCAAATGAGGTTTGGCAACAGGACAGGGAATGCAACTCCCTGCCTGAGTCCTGCCAAATGGAAAAACATGGCACGAAATGGTGAAGTTGGGTCGGAAAAGACTTGGTGGAGTACGCTCGATAGTTTGTGAACAAGTGTTTTTGGAAAATGTTATTGTTTTGCTGCTTGTATTTTACATCAATTCCACGTACAATCTCCGAAAGTCGTGTCCACCTCCAATTAATCCGTCACAAAAATCTTCAGCTACCTACTGCAAACTTGGCTCATGAGCATCAATTGTCTGCCAGGTTTTATGCGCATTCGGGCCTCGCATTGGGAAAAAAACTTGACATTAAACAAAATTGTAACAGACCTCACCGATACATCAAAAACAACAGGAACGAATTTCTGACGAAGGGCGTTCTCATTTAGGTTAGCCTTAAATGTCGACGAAATATGCGTGAAGGATGTAAATGGCCGAATGAAGTGTGTTCCACGTCAAATTGAATAATGCTGTGAGGGGAATGTTGAGTAAATTTTTTATAAAGCGTGAAAGCAACTCTTCTCCAGTCTCTTAGGCGAAAACTTGTTTGCTAACTAGTGATTGAATTCCCAAAGCTTCCAGTTTTTGCAGTTTTCGTTTTCGATTCAACACGACGACGGACTGCTTTTTTGTACGTATGAAGGTCATCAAGTATTGGATACCTTGCAAGGCGTAAGATTTGCCTCTATTCGGAGAACATTTTAGACCTTATGGGTGGTTAAAGTAACCTATGGGCACGTGGATAACGAGATTCCACATTACTTATTCTTTCATGTGCTGCACAGAGAATTAATTATTGCCAGAAAATACGTATACCATGCTACGAGATTGAGAAATGCTTTGTTTTTCAATCCAATGAAGCGACTGAAAAATCTGGCAGAACAGGACTGCATTTTACAGAGCTTTGGACGATGTAAAGTACAAAAGTGATGCGTTTCAAGTCGTTAATTATTTTTAGTTCTATAGATTCGACTAGCGCTATTTTATGGCATTTCTCCATCCTTGCTTGCCACTGAGACAGCACGAGTGTCTCGAGGGTCTCATAGATTATGTGGACAGATTCGAGTTCTAGCTTCAATCCATTTTTCACAGCAGAATCACAGGAATCATAACCGAATTTAGTAACAGACAAACCACTCCCACATAGCTTGTATTTACTCACACATGTTAAGAAGGGATTACATCTTTAAATTGCACCACCCAAAGCCTTATTACAATGTTTGAATTTTTTACCATAGAAGGATCTAGGTGGGGATTTGCAAATTGAAATTTTTGTTGAAGAGAAGATTACCTATATTTAATGGCATTTTGTTGGCCAGAGCAATAAAGACTTTTGGGTTTCATTGTTGCACAATTCACTCCTAATCGGAAAATGAAGTCGAAGGTTAAACAGTCCCAGTTGTTGAATTGATTTGGCAATTCAGTGGAAGGGTTTCAACAAGGGTGCCATAAGACAACAAACTTGGGAAAAGGTTTTCAGCACTGTGAGTGGCTAGGCTAACCTACTTAAAATTTCATCTTTGTCGGTTAAAAAGAAGGGAGGCGGGTTAACTTCTTTAACCATTTTTACATGACTGTTTGTGTCGAAGGCGTAAATGCAAAATGTGGTGGTTCCTAGTAGTTGTCCACGTTATTTTATGCACAAATAAAACACGTTAGATTTGTGCTTTGTTTTTTTTTATTTCTTCAAAGTCGTCTTTTTAGAACGAGTCTTTTGAGCTGCGCTTGATGAAAAACACGGTAAATAATACCCCTTCAATTATACAGTTTATCTGGCTCATATTATCAAAGGATCTGTAATCCGTTTCAGCGAGGTCCACCGTAATTTCAACAGAAATGAAGTCCGCTTCAAAATGTTTTGCGACTGCAATTTTTTTCAGCTCGTTCATCGATAAATGGAGCATGGTAGCCTCATCTTAGCTGGTAAGAGAGACAAACGTCCATCTATTCCCTGCCTTAATCGCAGGAAAGGACACAGCATATCATTATTTATTTTACTTCACTCTACAAGCTATCCAGCAATGGGTAACCTCTTGTATGGGCGTAGTGATGCAATCTGCTATCCCTTTCAGTCTAAAAGGTGAGTTTCATGCTTTAAGAAGAATACTCACTTTTTTGGGTAATGGGTATCGTGAAATTTAATGTCGAATTTCATGAAGAATGATTTTGTTGGAAGTGGAGTAAATGGAACTACTTGGTGCTGCAAAACTATTTACAGGCCACAGAAGGGAGTGTTCTCTCAAGAAGATGGCTGCCATAGCAACACATGACAAAAATTTATATATATGCGCTGCTTATTTCCCTTGTTGTGTATTCCATTACTTTTTGCTTAAAAATGAAGATGTCTAATGCTTTTGTAATCACTACAAATTCAAATTTTGTTCCACCAAATGGTAGTTGTAGTGGTGTGTGTTACTCTGGAATTTTATCGAGCAGTTTGGGGTTGTGGGCATACAAAGTGATATGCTCACTTGTTTGTGCGATTTAGTTTCTCCCATCAAATCTAATTTTTTGCCAAATGTAATCTAGTACTCAAATCTCTCATTTCCTACATGATTGTGGACCTGGAATTTCGCCTAACAAATTGATAACATTAAGTCTTGAATGAATATGATGGCAGACCTGTGCATAATACTTTTCTCCTGCCATTGTGTCATGTAGACGATTTGATTAGAAAGTGAACGAGGTTACGGAGGAGCGCCCGCTAGGTGAATGAATGTGTTTGATGGGCGAACGGAATCGATGGCCTCCGCACCCACACGGATGGCTTCTACATATGTGCTATCAGGCGTGTGTGTGTGTGTGGTGCGGGGATTCGCAAGTGTTTGCAAATCCCAGCGAAGTCCTTTTGGGATAGTAGTCCTGACCTCAGGTGCACACACCACGATTTCTGCGGAAGAATGCACGAAACATGTCCCTGTAAAGCACACTAGGGCGATTGCCTTTATTGAGAAAAGCGCTTTACATTGTCGTAAAATGTATCATTACTTGTGTAAAATTTTATTGCCGTCACCAAGTGTTAATTTGGCAGTGTATTTTTAAATTATAAGCGGAGATCGATCAGCAATGTGGACGAAGCTTAACTCAACCTTAAAAGTTTCGAGTTCTTATTTCCGCCCTTTCTAAAATGGCACTTCAAGTAATATGAATGCTGACAACTCTATCAGTGGACATCTACCTGGCACGTTCACTAAGATTTTAAGTAGCAATAATTCACTTGGTCAATAAATTTGAGAGGAAGGTAATTAATGAGTACATCACTTACCGCAGAAGCGGTATTGTTTTCTTTGTGGGAAGTAATATGTTTTGATCATTCGTGTGGTGCAATGGATTAAAAACTGGAGTCATTCATTTATGTGCGACATTCGACGGCATGTTCCATCATAGAGAACCGAGGAACCCAGTGCCTTTTCACGGTATCCTTGTCCAAATACCAGCCCCTTGGTTCGGCCATTCCCTTCGAGAGTTTGAATTTTTGCAGAGGTGCAACTTCAGTACTTGGTACGGCCCTGAAAGTTGTAAATTAAATGTTGGATGCGTAAACCTCCCGACTCAAAGTTTTAAACTTTTTGAAGCATTTAACTTGCAATTCTTTAACCACCTGTTTAACTCTCTGCTTTGTTTGCTTGAACACTTAGAGCTCCGTCATCGTACTTCTGTTCGGTGGTGTGGTCCCCGGGCTGTGCTGGTAGCCCTGCCGGCCCTTCTGTACGTCGGCGACGCATTTTTTGTCCCAATGTTATGACTGACCTTGGCTACAGGAAAAACTCAGAGCACTAAGAATGCATTAAAGATAAGTCGAACTATCATGGCACTCGAAGAGAAATGACTCCTTGCTCGATTTAAAAATGAGAAAGCTTAGAGAATTGAAATTTTACGATTTAAAAGCACAGTGAATATTACATTTGCGTTGCATTAATTTGACTGCTTCCTTTGCATCGCAAGGATCTCGGCTGTGTAAATTTAGACTCAATCGAAACTAAAATGGAGCAAGTCCAGCAAGCCTTCATCACGTAATTTCCTTGTGAGACTGGCAGTCACCGCCACATACTTCGACTACCTACGGTTTTTGAGGTGCACCTACAACAAAAAACACCTAATTTGGTAAACATTTAAATTTAAAGGCTCTTAACACCTAAACCGTTGTAAATATTCATGTTTTTTATTTATAGTTTCAGTGGATGAGCTAGCATTATAATTCATGGCAACTTTTTGAAGGGTATTGCGAGGTTAAGGAAAAAGCATTCTGTCCATTTTGGCTTACAGGGATAATGAATGTTTCATTGCGGCTAAACTCCAAACTGAGGCAAAAATATGCCTTTGTGAATCGCATTATCCAAAATGCTTTGTACTCCTATTACACCCGCCTGCTCGATGTCGAGCCTCACCGAAATGCTGTAAGCTCAATGAATGATGAAAATGTATGTCCGCATGCAGTAAAAGGATAAATTTTAACCTAATTCTGGTGGCGCCGACTAGAACAACCGTTACGCAGGGCAATCGATGGGCGACAGCATCGCTGCTAGGCGTGGTTGTCAGCATTGAGGCATGCTTCTGAGACCCTCGTTAGGGCCTATCCATCTCCCTTAATGTTCAGAAATCAAGTTTAAAATTAGAACGGACGTTATTAATGCATTAAACTAATTCCTTGCCAAAACAAGGCATAGTAATTTATTCCCATTGAGGCAGACTCCGCCCTTATATGGTTTCTGGGTGTCTATAATTAGCAGCGAAAAGAAATAATCCACCTGTAAACAACCAAATGAAAAAGTGCTGACCTTTTCAGCAAATGTCGGACAACTTCAATAGGCACCTTTTAGTCCCTAACGCGCATTGTTTTGCAGTGGTTGAAGCAAAGGGCTATGTTCAAGATTTGGACGTCAAATGATAAAAACATTCATGCATTTTGGAACCTTGGCCTCGGTATCAACAATATGCGGTAGTGTGCAATCCCCCCAATAGCCTATTCCCTTATTACAAGCTCCCAGGCAATCTCAGGCAGCGCTCGAGTCGTAAATATTCACAGAGCATTAGAAGAACCTATAACCCGTCTCCAGTTTTACGAATTTGGCGACGCCAATTTGCGAAATGGATGTGCATGGGGTGATGAGACGGTGTCATATGAATGACTGCTGAAGATGGCTCAGAATTTAAAATGGACACATCATGGCTTATTCGGACCTTTCTACATCCGCTTAAACACTGCGATGAGAAGTAATGAGTTGATGGTCTACTTAACTGTGTGCTGTGCAAATATTATAGGCAATGGGAGGTACTAGATATGACATGGCTACATCGCTAAATTTGGAAATGGATATTTCTAGGTTGATTCATTTAAAATCTGCATGAAAAAACAAAGTAGTAAAAGCCAGGCTCGGCTTTCACAAAGGAATTTCGGTGTTTTATTAATGCATTGCATCAGAAGTGTTACCTTTATACTGAATGTTTAGCCTCTTGGATAGCTTTTTTTACTTCTGTTCTTCAATTTTACAGGCAATTTGGGGTTTTCCAACTAGTGGGCACGTTTAATACTTGAACTAAAACTCTGAAGTAGTAAAACTTAATCACATCGCTTTCGTTATAAACCGAAAATGACTTGTTCAACCCCTAACAGTAGTCCCAAATACGGGAGTGACAACTTTAGAGGATGCCGAATTTGCGGCAAACGCAGCAGGGAGACAGTACTTGGACTCAGCCGTCGACACCACGTCGACGACGTGACCTTTCCGTCTCACCAAGCAACGCATCCGCCCGAGCGATGCGTCAGCACATCCTCCATTTGCATGCCTCAGTAGCTATCGACCAGCCCATTGAGTACTTCGATCCTGGCCACGCCGATGAGGAGGTCATGGCGCCCGAGGACTTTAGGCTCGGTGGGCCCCGTGAATGCCTCTACGCATCCTACCTCCGACGTCGGCTGCGTGAGACGAGACCATGCAGTCTAGACGATGGAACGATGGAGAGCCAGCATCGCAAAAGCACCGCCACAACACAGAGGAGAAGACCCTTCGTGGCCAGGGCGATATCGTTTGATAACCCATACTTTGATGTACCTCAAGGTAGACTTTAGTACACTTGCGTTTCATAACAATTCCTAGGGTTACCTAGACACGAAAAAAACCTAGATTTGGTGCAGAGGATATGCGAATGTTATCGACCATTATTTAAGATATTGAGATAGCATTGGTGACTGAATTTTGGACAGGAATAACCGTGGCATCATTTTCAGTCCCTTAAAATGATTTTTTTAATCATGTATACCGAAGAACCAATCGTGGTTCTGAGTTGGCTTGAATGTTCCTTAAAAACTGCTCATTGGAGAAAATTTCTTTCGGTTTTACTATTCTGGCACAAAAGAGAAGTCGGAATAGTCATCCATCGCTGGCTTGAAATGTTTAGCAGATCGTAAAATGGGAGAATATCATGCAGTTTTTTCAAGCGCTGTAAAGTTGCATTGGTTTAGCAACAAAACACCATAAATTGGCCAGTTTGCTTCTTGTGCATAATTTGTATTACTTAAGTTTTGGTAGTAGAATTAACGTGTAAATAAAACCAAAGTTCCGATCGAGGTAAGGCTTTGAGAATTCGTCAGTTTTATTGGTTCCAAGTTTTTACAAAATCAACAATTTTGACGATTTAGTGATTAAAATACATTTGTAGATCAAAGTGTACGACTTACCAAGAACTCGTATTATAATTATTTATGAACCTGATAATTTGGCTTGAGACCAGTAAACGTTTAAAAGTAGAGTTGAATTGTGCGAATGGCTGCTTAACGAAAAATAAACCGTCCTATTACATGAGAAGGGTAGTAGGGACATTATTTATTATAATTTGCATGCAAACACTTTGAACATTGAGTAAAAATACTTCGTAAAATAATTCATAACCTTTTATTGTTGTGCAAATATTACCGAACCAGATTAGGCAGCAATCAGATTTTCATTGCTCAAATGTTCTGAACATTTAAATTTGTTCATGACTACTGATAAGCCGGTTGTTCCGCCTTTTTTCTGTTAAAACTGGTAATAAAGAACAGAACAAGTAAAAAAATGACCTTGATTTTAGCACACAGGAAAGTAGATCCTCACTAACCTTTTTAGACACGGACTAATGTAATAAGTATTCTCGTTGCGACTACTGTACATGAGCAAATCCAATCAGCTTTGAATATGCTTTAACCAATCATTGAGGAGGGCTGGAAAAAAAGGTTGGGTCGCAGAGATGAATTTAGTTCCCACGGTTGTGCCGTACCTAAAGGTGCGTACTACTTCCTCTCCCTAAAAATGAAACTTTCATGCAAATCATCTTCAGGTGAGTCGCAGTGTTCGGGCTCCCATCCTCTGTCAGTGGAAAAGCCGTTCCTTCATAGCATTCAGAGTTGCACCGCTGAAGAGGACGAGTCGGAATCGATTGACACGACTCCCGCATTACTGACGCCAATGCCCAAGTCAGATATGGTTGTCAATCCACCTGTTACAGAGGCTGACACTACACCACAAGCAGCGCGTCGCATCTACAAGTCCCGTCTCCATCGCTCTGTCACTATCGGTATGGGTGATGAGAAGGATGACGAGGACGGTACGATACAATCGATGACACCGTCACCCCATCCGCCCATTGCAAGCCAATTTCGGAGTCGTGGAACCTCTCAAAGGACTCGTTGGGCATCACGGATTACAAAGTTGAAATCACTTCAGCGAAGTCGCACAATTGACACTCGCGTGAATACTGTGCAATGGAATCCGGGTTCCCTCCTTACCAGTCCGGATATTGACTTAAAATCAAGTGATACGAAACCGACTGAGCATCAGCCACTGCATGGTTCATTGAATAAACTTCAGAAATGGTCGCCAAATGAGGGTGATCCATTTGCACATTTATCTAAGCACTCCGATCGTAGTCCGGGAGCCGTTGTCTCCAAAAAAGGACGTCTAGATGCCGGAACACAGTATTATTCCCCATCCTCGTCTATGGACATGGAGCAAGCTTCCCCTACTGAGGTTGGCGCGATGAACAGGAAGGCAAAAATGTCTTTGAATATCCCAGATGCTGGCCATCTTGTAACTCAGTCCAGTGAAATCGGTTCAGAAAATGCAGGAACAACGATGCCAACTGAGGGGCAGATTCCGTTAAATGCGGCCGCAATGGCAGATGGTCATGTGGAGGAATTGTGCGATCCCAGTAAACAAAGTACCTCCAGCTATCTGAAGGAGCAGTTCTTTGCCTTCTTTCAGCCTTCGGATAATAAGCTGGCTATGAAGTTATTCGGTAGCAAGAGTGCACTGAATAAAGAGAAACGCAGGCAACAGCAACATGGAAAGTGGATTATTCATCCATGCAGTAGTTTTCGGTAGGTCGGATAAAGCATATTTCTCCCAAATTCACCAAGCTTAAAATTGCCCATTAACTCGATGTGATGTCAGTTTTTACTCCAGCTGAAATACTTCACAACTTTTGAATCTAGCGCTGGGTATGGGCAACCCTGACAAGTTCACAAACGCATAAAAGGACATGAAAGCCTTCCTTTTTACAAGTGTCCACTTTATAATCCGCAATAATTTGTCTTCCACACTATTTTGTCGGGTTAGGATTGCTCTGCTGATGGGGATTTAAAGGCCACAATTGATCGCCGACATGATTTCATACCATTTCGATGGCTAATTATGCCGTGACAAAATGATGTTTGGAGTGGAGGCTAGGCTAATTACGACAATAAAAAGTGCTTTGCTGAATCACAAAATCACATCAAATGAGCCATTTCTGGAAGAGTCAACTTTTCTTTTTTGGCCAGAAGTAAGCAATGTCTGATTACCCTATCATGTGTGGCATTTGTCGTTTCGATGTTGAAGCGGCGAATGAGGACTCGCAGTATTTACGAAACAACATTGAGGGGGGAAATTTTGTGGGTAAGTGGTACCAAAAGTTATAATATTTGGCGACTTTTGGTTACTCTTGGTTAGCACAAATATTTTTTGAGTGCTGAAAATCTCCTCAGTTCGGACGGTCAATTTACCACAAGGGCAAAAGCAAGTGCTGAGTCTTTTTAATTACATTGCAAGTTTGAATTTTGGAAGCCATTTTTAATTCGTCCATCGAAAGAACATGGAGTAAATGGGAGTAAATGAATTGAGTGAACTACGGTGGAGTGGAAATAAAGCTTGGCGCCTCAAAAGTGATTATACTCACGCACAGGTAGTATGTGCGGGAACTATGGCAGGTTGGAAAGGTATGACGCTTAAAACGTGTGCACATTGAGCACTTCAGGGCCATTGGCTTTGGAAACTGTTGATTTTTTATTCGAATGTGGTAGCAGGGAGCCGTCTTTTGTCTTACCAAAGAGACGAGGTCAGCTGCCACCAAGGTTACGGCAAAGCATCCAATCCTTTCTACTTTTACCATTCCATAAATGACGATTATGAAACGGCCATAACTGGTTCTACCAGATTTATGGGCGTATGTCAAGCAGTCCATCGCCTTCATAATTTTTTAGTAAAAGCATTACTTTTTATGGAAATTTCTATCTATGCATGGCAAAAGCCAAGGAGGCAGTCCCAATTTCCTGCAGAATGGCTTAATCATGTTAATTTACGTCATTCCAAAGCAACGGTTATAGTGAAGTAAGTAATTCATATGCAGATGAGTTTCTGATAGTATGACTAAACTGCTTTCCATTTTTGCGATTGTGACATCAAAGAGGAGGGGTGCTCTGTAGGTATGTCGAGTGAAACGTGATATCCCTAAGGTCTCACCTTTTGCCAAGAAATATGAGCTAATTTTTTTTCAAGCAGAGGGATTGAGTGCTCCGGATTCAGATAATCTAAGGCATTTTTCATCAGGTGATCTTTAAGTCTTATCACGCATTACTACATAGCGTTTCGAGACTTCCTGAAGTCGAAAGAAGCCGTAGTACTTGGGCGAAATCTACATCACCAATCTACGAAAGAGCTGGGGCTACCGGCACGGACCACAGACTTTGATGTCCGGCGGAATTACAATGGCCTTGCCCTTCAGTTTCCGCAAAACCAAAACGGAAAGCTAAGCAAACAAAGTATCAGATTGCTGTGTGTGGAGCAAAAATAAATGGTATAGTGTTCCCAAAAAAAAACGCATTGGTTTGTAACTTGGTGCTAATGCCTGTTTTGAATAATTAATAAATTAAGTGTGCTTCCTCTTACTGCGTCTTAAATTTTGCAAGGTTCAATGTTGTAGTTGAACTATTTGCTCTACTTTCAGATTCTATTGGGATCTTCTAATGCTCACCCTCTTGATTGCCAACCTAATTATTCTTCCTGTTGCAATCTCGTTTTTCTATGACGACCTTCGGGCCCACTGGATCGTATTCAACTCTGTCTCAGATGCCGTGTTCATAGCAGATATCGCCGTTAAATTTCGCACGGGTATGAATAAACACCCATCCATTCATCCTTTTCAAAAAGTGTTTGTACTTGAATAGGAGTATTTTAATATTTTCTCCAAGCTTTATGCTCCAATTTTTTTCCTGTGACGTCTGTCAAAATGACCGGCTGGTCATTAATGGCCTCATGCTGGAATCGTTTCTGTGACTAGGTATAATTACCAACGACTACGCAGACGAAATTATCCTTGATCCCAAGGAAATCGCTCGTCAATATGTTCGCTCCTGGTTTTTGCTGGATCTCATTAGCTCAATCCCCATGGATTATATATTTTGGGTGCTCAATAAGCACGAAAATTACAACCAAATCCTTACTGCAGGTACGTCCATCCGCACGTCTAGTTTGTCTCTGGCGTGGTATCTGCTATAAGGCCTCTGTGAGGCTAACCTTCTTCGGTTCGCTTATTGTTTGCAAGCCTTCACAGTGAGTGATCTCTCGTCGTTTTCGGAAACCCTTTCTAAGTATGCTGCATAAGTTTGCTAGTTTCAGTGCATTTTTGAATATTTTCAATGACACCATTTAAGAAGCAGAGTTAGAGTGAAGTACCTCTGAAACGAACTGTGGCAGTTAGCAGAATTTACTTTATTAAATGCCTCTGTCATTTAAAATAATATGACCAAAAGAATGCAGTAATTTAACAAAAGCTGTACTAAATTGTACTATTTGCTAGTTAATTATTCTTGACTTCAAGGACGCACATTGCGCATACTACGGCTGGCCAAGCTGCTCAGTATGCTTCGACTCCTTCGGCTCACGAGGCTTGTTCGATATGTCAGCCAGTGGGAGGAGGTAGTTGATCCTTTCATGAACTCATAATTTCATATCTGAGTGATTTACTTGTGATCCTACCATCCTTTCTCGGTACCACATTCTTCAGGAAACTCGCCGACTCTCGAGCGCGAGTAGGAGGGTGTGGATAAGTCATCCAAGAAAAAGTTTTCCATTACCGATCATTGTGCTACTATGTGCCATAAGTACACATGGCCAACAGACATAGAAAAATGAACTTTTGCACAGAAGTAAAGGACTTTATTTGTGTATACAAATTTTGTGCACATGCAGCTGCACCACAAATAAGTCAAGTAGTCGTCACTCTAGTGTAGGTGAACAAGCGGTACTTATATTTTCCTATTTGTGGCTGCTACTTTCCCTACATCCACGAATTTTTAAGATGGCTATCAAAAATTAAGTGTGTAACTGTCAAATGCTGTCACTTTGAGAGTGACATAAAATTTTCGTGCAGAAATTGAAGCACAAGGTGTGGCGACTTTTCCTATCAAACGTGGCAGTGTTTTGTGCTAACACCTCAAACCTGCCAAAACTAATTTGATATTTACACCACACACTCTTTTCAATTCAAACCTGCACAATAAATGTTTGCTCTTTGGTTCGTTGGTGGTGAATGTATGCATTATTTGCCCACAACAACTTTTTTTCCAGTTCCTCAACATTGCAAGCAAATTTATGGGCATCTTTAATCTCGTTCTCCTGATGCTGCTACTTGGACACTGGAACGCATGTCTGCAATTTCTTATCCCGCTTCTCATGGACTATCCAGAGGATTCGTGGGTTCAACGGTGCAGGTTAAAGGTACACCAATATTTTTTTCAAATGTCTTCAACAGAAATGATTTTCTCTACACAATCAAGTTTAAATAGAATCTTCACATTGACTATCTACCAAAATAAGGATTATTAATTCCTCACAAGCATTCTTTTCCAAAAAATAACTTCATGGCCAAGTCGAAATGTCGCATGTCTTGCAATAATTGGAAGTCATGCAATGGTCTAATCTGAAAGATATCTTTCGCTAATCAAATGCCACACATTTATTAACTAGTTCATTAATAGACTGGAAAAGAGAGGTCTAAAGGTGACTAGCTTATCTTGACATTCAATAAAGCATTATTTCACATGGGCCGAGCGTGGCCGTGGGAAGCAAACGCATTACCCGGAAAGCAGGTTGCCTCTTCCTTCCCTAAACGCTGCATTAACATTCTCTCACTAACTCTCCTTCCTGATGCATTGTGCACTAAAAGCCTCGGGAAGTGAGAAACGGTGCAAATATTAGGGTGTGTGTTCAAAAATACAAATGCTTGTAACTTGAAACAAGCAAGGGATCAAGCTTTGCCTTCACGTCAATCACTCTCACCTCACCAATCTTGGACGGTTTGGTGCAAAGACATCGTTTGACTTTTGCACGTTGTTACTTAGACAAGTTATTTGTAACCACAGAAATGGACCTTTTTGCCCTTACATCAGTGAAGCGTCTGTTTTTGACCGCATTATTTTACTCAACTATGCCGTTCATTTTTGAAGAAGACTTGTTGGGGAAATTACTTTGACACTTAGCACAGTTTTATGACTTAGGTGGCGATTAAAGCAAGCCAGTTTTAAATAGAAATTAGCAGCTTACTTCAAATTTACAGAAATCAATCGTTTTGGAATTTTATTAGTTGATTAGTAGGTGGTGGCACGGAAACACCGCCGTTAGCATTGACAATGTAAACATAGTCTGCGACAAAATATTAAGAACTTGGGAAAAAAAGATAGTTAATTTGGCCAAAATTTGAGAGCTAGTACGTGTTGAAATGCTGAATTTGATCGAAGGAATTTATAATTAAAGTTAACAAGTTGGTGAAAAAATAGTATGTATAAGTTTTTAGAATCAAACTTAGTTGGAACAACTCAGGCTTGGGGTGATTCATTCCTCTTTTGCTGTTTCATTGACCTCGATAAAATCTACTGTAACATGTTAACTTATCTCCCCTATTAGGGCAAGCGAACTGCATAAAAACAATTTCAGAAGTGTGCTTAGCAACACCCTATTTAATTGAGAGCTACAATGGTAGAGGTCTGAAAACGTGATTGAGGAACACCAAGCATTGACAGCTCAATCCATTCATATGCTTCACTTAGTGTACAAGGGGTTCCTACTTATGGCCTTAATAAGTAGGGTGGTAGTGTTCATCTTCTGTTGTATATTGGAAAACTGTGCCACTTTGGTGAGGTGTTTCAGAACCATGCCCCACCCTCGATTCTCATTGGACACTCAATCACACTTGATGATAAAGGTGGAAAAATGCGAGTAGGAGAAACGGTATCTTGAATTGTGTGGAACATTTTAAACATTACAAGACAATGGTCCCTTGATTTCAAAGACTTTGGATGGGATTTCGAAAAAGAGCCTGGCTTCATCTTCTGTTTTAGTCCGACTTACATAAACACGCTGTTTTGTGTCAATGCCAACAGTGATCTCCCGTTTCAACTAAAAATCGAAATTGTTTGGGATTGACGCAAGTTAAGTTGATAGGGATTATTACTGATGCTTGCGTAAAAATGAAACAAACGAGGTATTTACATAAAAGAGTGATACTACGACGAATAATGAAGCAGTTGCCAAAATATGCGGTGTCACGCACCACGACTTAACCATAAGTACTTACCAACAATTTCATGCATGCGATCCGGTAATTAGTTTGAAATAGCAAGAATTTGCAATTTATAAGGATGCATTAGAGTTACTTCCAAGGTTCGCATCCTAAGAGCATTTTCACGAAGTGTTGTTTTGATAAATAAATTGGGAGCGCAAAGCTCAAGCTAATGAACTTTCAGCTGAATTCTTACTTTTGTGCAACAAAAATAAATTGCAGTTTAAATTAAACTGTCTTATTTAAGCCTTGCTTAATCTCTCAAGTACTTTCATTTCCTCTCAACAAAAGGTCTCTTGCCTTAAAATATGCGACGATGAGGGTGCAACGATGCATGAATGAGAACGAAGTTAATTAAGAGAAGCAGAGAGCCAAAATAGATGCTGGTTTATTATTTTTGGACCTGGTTAACTTCTCCACAGATTACACAGAGTTCGTTAATTTTATAGATTTCCCAAGACATAATTAATCACGAGTGAAGCTTAAGTAGCCTCTTATTTGTTGCATACAAAGTTCAGTTAACTCTTTTTGAGTGATGGCAGGCATGAGAAGCAATTTCCATGAATAGCTTAATTTACATTATGGTATTCACTAAGCTGACAAAATTTATCCATTCAGCTATAAACGAAAGCTGGCTAACAATTGTTGATTGCAATATGTACCGAAAAGTAGAGAGAAGATGGGTACTTATGAAAAGGGAAGTTGAACATTTACCGAGTGAAGGATAGGAAAAACTGCTTGTTTCCCCCAAATCCAAAGCATCCCTCTGATCTCCCTTACTAAATTAATGTATCTCCCATGAATTTCTTCTCTAGAAACACTTTTTTGATGCTCTACAAGTCAATTCAAAAAACCTTCTTTGTAATGATGTTTGCAATGTAATAGGGGTCTCATAGTGTATCTCGGTTCAGAACGGTCAAATTTTTATGCATTTTGAAAAGGTTAGCACTCTTCCACACTAATTTTCCCAAGTAAGGACGCATGGTTTGGTTCTAATTCTCCGCTTACCACTCGAATTGCAGTCGGAGATTTCAAAACGAGTAAAAGAGGGTCTATTTGGGCCATGTTTTTACCAAATAATGTAGATGTAACATTATATGCAATCGAAAGGTCAATCTCAAGAGTTGTTATTGCTCCATCAGTACAGTTTTTCATCATAGGACATATTGAGGTTAAATTCAACGCTCTGGGGTTGAGGTAAGCAATCCATTTTAAAATTGACGACTTTCTTTACCCTAAATCAATCCTCCCTTTGAAAAGACCGATTGGGTTATTGGGTGATTTGTTACTGGCATAGGCACCGAAGGAATTAGTCTTCTATAGTGCTTCACTCTAATTGCGAACGGCGGTCACTCACTCGAAAAATACGTGAGGACGAGTGACAAAATTCCCCATCGAATGAGGAAAGGCCTCATTGGTGATAAACTATAGTCCTTTATCATAATACTTATGTGAAGACATGGGAAACATTTTAAATGACACCCCATTCATCTCATTATACTATCCACTGTTTTTTTCGCGCCGCAGAATTCCCAATTTTAACTGTTATCAGCTGCCAACCGCTAATTTCCTTTGGCAGTGCCTATCTGTTTGGAAATTCAAATTGCCTGAGTGTCACACGGATAAACAAAAGTGACAGCAAAGAATCCTTACTAGGTTTCCGTATTGAGGCATTTTTGACAACCATAACATGGGATCATCAAACGCACTTGCTCTAGGGCTGAGTCGGAATAATTCCTTTAGCTAAAGCTTAGTCCATAAGTCATCATCATGAAAAAGTCACGAAATTGAAAACATGCTCTGAAGTTATGATGTTTCACATACGCAACGAATATCTGAGGTGGAATATTCACTGGGTTAAACACTTATAAGATACTTGATTGAAAAACTGTCGAGAAGGTTGATATTTTGAGGATATAATGTATTCTTCAGAAGGGATGGTTCAGCGGACAATAAAGTTTTGCGAGAAGGTAGGATCCGTTATTTCAAGCAAACATTTTTTACAAAAGATTTCACCAATAGTTATTTAAAAGTATTGCTAGAGGGACATCGGCCTTTTAATAGTAGAACCATCGTAACCAAACTGCATTGTGGCAAGAAGCATAGTAATTTAAGGTGTATAAACTTAGTCATTTTTATCTTATAAGCCCGTCGCAAAACGCTACATTAAGTCTCAGTTTGGTTGAGGTGATTTTAAGCCATTAAGCGTGACTACTGTTAGTGTGCTACCGACTTCCAGACACCCAATCAAGTAAATTGTGTTAATGCAGACTGCTGTGAAATTTTAAGCTGATAGTTGTACAAACATAAAATTAACTAGGCAAATGGTTTTGCCTCTGATTGCTAAATTTATGTGATATAGCCCACAAAAATAATCATGATTCCACATTTTTTTCACACAAATGCCGGCTTCGCTTTGGAGGAATCGGCGAGAGGGTATTAGGCCAGCCGGGACACTTTTCCCCTCCTGTGATCTCATACGCCTGATTCGTTTCTCTTCAGCTGAATAGTGTGGTGGCCATTCATTAATTCTGAAAATCGCATCCTCGTGAGTGTTCAGAAGATTAGTGCAAGAATTCCGGAAGTGATATTGTTAGTCGTGAAAACAAGCAATTTTTCGCGAAACGTACACTTCATGGCTTCGTATTCCATCATATGTCAAGCGGAATTATATTTGCCGGGATACCGTAGTATCAAAAATAGTTTCATGCAGGAAAGGGTGCAAGAGATGAAGAGGATGTGGAGGGTCGTTGCATTTGGTGGAAATGTTTGGGAACGATGCGAGTTTGGAGGACCAACAAAAAACAATTTCAAATACAAAAATGATATCAGGACCTAAACTACGTAAGGAGGTCATCAAGTTGAGTAGCTTTTGATTCTTTTACAGATGCTAACTGAGTTTCGGTTCCACATGAATGCAGGCTCAAGGAAATTAGGGACAAAGAAATAAAAACAGATTTATGGCATTGCAATGCTATCGAATTAGCGAAGCGGCGAATACGAACTTTCTATATCATGAACGAGAAGCGCTTACACGCCTACACCACCTTATTGAGCGTCCCCTCAATTATATAGTGAATTTATTTAAAGGCAGACCTTTTAGGCAAATGAACTGGATCAACAAAAGCAATACATCAACATTGGATTATAAGTAGAATTTTATTAGTATTCAAGGAGAAGAAGATTATCTAAATCACGCCATTCATCAAATTACAATATTCCACTCTTCTATATAATTTAACCATTCATGGGTAAAGCAATAATTGCACAGTGAAGACATTTAAAATGGGGACTTTCTACTTGGTCTAATCCAATTTCAGGCCATTGTGGTGAATCCTAGCACCCAACTTCAGTATAGCAGCACAAATTTTGCTTTCGTAATGTAAGCTAAGTGAATTTAGAACGATCATATTGCCAGATACCCGCATTTTCTAATGAGAGTTCATTGAGCGCACCTTCATTTTTAAGCTCCAGAAGGATCCATTTTACTACATACGAATGGAGCATAGTAATACCACACTTCAACTCATTTTTGCTGTCTATTGCGATACTGGTTTTGTATCAAATCTTCAATTTGAGATAAGTGCGTCCACAATACAGACATCACAGTTAGACTCTTCCGTCCTCTGAATGTGGCATTTCCACACCTGAGAATACGAAACTATCCCATATTTCTTCTCGATCGCATAATTAAACCATAATCCCACGCAACCATTTAATTCCGACATTTCATAAGTTGCGTCACTGGCTTTTTACAGAGCTCAAGTAATAACAGAGCATGCTTTCTGCACTGAAGGACGCAGACTGGTTTGAGCAGTACACCTGGGCGCTGTTCAAAGCCATGTCCCATATGCTCTCCATCGGTTACGGACGCTTTCCTCCGACCAGCATTAGCGAGGCTTGGATTACCATCGTAAGCATGATGACCGGCGCCACGTGCTATGCCCTCTTCGTAGGCCACGCTGCCGCTCTCATTCAGTCCTTCGATACTTCCAAACGCCTCTATCGTGAAAAAGTGAGTCTCCAAGTTGACTTTTACTACCAGAACCTGGAGGTAAAATTGACATTCGAAACCTGGACGTTCCACCACTTTTAAATGATACTACCTTTTGTCTTTTCCGTTCCAATCCGGCTCATTTCCTCTGCATTAAATGCGTCACATATGTGTGTCCGCTGAGGCAATGAATTAGCGGCGTCACAAATGTAATGCCGGTAGCAAAAGGCAAAGAGTTAAAGGAGAGTACAGGAAAGAAGCACGCATGCTAACTCGCTCCTTCTTATCAATGAGGTGATCCTCTTTAGGTTTGGGCCATTTGTAGACGAAAGTAAGTCTGTTTGAAGAATTGTATCTTAGAAAAGAGATAGGTTTTAATGTTTCAATTTGACTAACTATCCATTTAATTGAATTCTCTGGTTACGTCTTTACTGTAGTAAAATATATAGCGTAATTTGCAGTTTATCGTCTATAGTGCTAAAAATTGAGATGGGTATCTCCATAATTTGTAGAATAACTGGGGGCATTTGCAATTAAACGTAATTCTTTGCAGTTTCTGTACATAGGGAAGCCGTTTACCTAGAAAAATCTGCCGCTGTTATTTCACATCGGAACCAGTGGACGAAGTTGAAGAGGATAGACTACTTGGAAACCCTGAGGGCGTAGTTCTCAGAGAATGAAATTACCGAATTGAATAAAGTTTAGTTTAAAAACGAGCTTGGGAACGAACGTGAAGGATCATTAGTGAATCCACGAAGCACAAAAATGTTTTCACATGGGAAATTCCCAAATACCTTAAACTGACCACGTTCAATGATTGAACTTCGCAAACAATTGAGGTCCTCGGTTCTTAGCGCTCGCTCGAAAGCACTCGCACAAATAAATGGGGCTGTTTTGCATGCGTTGCTGAGTTGACGTGTTTTTCGATAGTCCAATGAATGCTTTTAATAGCAAACCTACCCGTCAAAGTTGAATGACAGTGCCCAAAGTGGAACGAACTCAGTATCTGAAGACCATGTCTCCAAATGCGAAATCCTCGGTAGAAATAGGTAACATTTGAGCTGTAGCATTGATTTGCAGTATAGCTGCTCGGTTTTGCACGAATTCATTTGTGGGCGCAGCTATCTAGAAATAACATCCACGAGGTATGAGGCTCACCTATGTTAAGTTGAAAGGCACCCAAATTCTCTTCGAAAATGGTGTCTAATAGACGCGTTGCAGTGAATGGGATTCCAAGTTTGGTATAGGCAGAAGCTACTTCTAATTGGCTTTGTGGGGGTCAATAAATTTCAAAAGCATTTCCTTTTCATGCAACAAATCTACTTACCTAATAACAATCCTTTATGCATGTTGAAAAGCTTTTGGACAAATGAACGCAAAGTGTCTACCAAGTGTGTTAGTTATTGTATAATACTCGAGCAAAATTCACCATATCATCCATTGTCACTGGAAGTCAAGCCCTAAGTTGCTATCGTATGGTTGGAGGTTCTAATTTCTCATGTTCGTGCTCCAAAATGCAAATTCCATTTGTGATTAGGTGTCCTAGGGTGACAAATTGCTCATTTTTCGCAATGTTTGTCTTGATTAGCCTTTCACTGCTCTCTACATATCTGAGTAAATCTTTTGTTGACATTAGGGCTCGGAATTCCATCTCAGTTCCACTCAAGAAAATGAGGAAAGGCGCACCTTGATGCTTCCCACGCAATCTGCATAAAAGCGATGAAAAAATAAAAAAGCCTTTTATTAGAAGACATTTTTATCGCACGACAACTAAATACAGCCATGAAGAGTTGAATAATAGATGACCTACATGAATGTAAATGGGTTATAACAATAATACGCTTAGGCACTGAAAAATAGAAATTGTGGTGGCAAAAGACGCATTTTTTTCGAGAAAAAACGAACAGCAAAACGAAGGGCTGTAGTTAACCCTCAGTAGAACATAGTTGTAAATACATAGACTCAAATGTGGCCGCAAAGCCATACTTTCATTCGAGTGTATTAACTAGTATGCCCACACTGAATGTACGGATGTGATTCTATCCTACCGCTGGGTACACCTGTAAAGTACGAATAAATTTTATTTGAAAATTTTGCGAAAACGGGTAGTCTTTTGGCAAAAAAATAAATGCAATGCTTACGTGTGAAAACAGCGTTTCAGGGATTTTGATGATGCGCGGCGACAATCATTAACACGCCACTGTTTTTGCGTGCCACTGTGACATTACACGGTCAGCTATCAAACCGACCACACACAAAGCAACTCTCAACAGTGGTTAAAGGCTGATCCACGTAAATAATGCCATTTGAAGTATACATTCGATTGACTCCTATGTCGTAGTTCAAGCAAGTTGAGGAGTACATGGCCTATCGCAAGTTACCTCGAGCCCTCCGGCAGCGCATCGCTGACTACTACGAGCACAGGTATCAGGGCAAAATGTTCGATGAGGCACAGATTCTGCAGGAACTATCCGAGTGTCTAAGAGAGGTAAGCCTTGGTTGTATTTTTTCCAGTACTTTGCACTTTTGTACACCTATTTTACGATTGCTGTTTGCTAAATCGCTCAAATTAATCACTTCCTCTCCGTGAGATTTTGGCTGTATTCTTATCTCTAAATTATATGTTTTCCTACCCAAAACTTCTATTTATTTTTCAAAATATTTTTTCCTCAGTGCTATAAGGGTCGGTGGGGTGGCTCCACTTTTAGCGCCTTATAATTGGGCACGATACAGTTCTTTACACACTGCCGAAAAAATGAATTAATGTGTGGTAAAATGAGGATAGAAGTGACAGATTTTCGCCTCCGATAGATAGTTCAACATTGGTGTAATAAAATACAGAGTGTTTTGAATATTAACTAAATCGGAGCTGTCAATGGCAGTAAATAAATAATTTTGGCGGAAGCAACTAAAAAGTAGGGGATTTTGAAGCAGGCACATTCTCTTCCATACGGAACATGTATCGGTAATGATTAAATGTAATGTATCCTAATTACAATGCAAAAGAACGATTTTATTTTCAACAATAGCAACGTTGTTCTAATTGGTTTCAAGGGAAACTCTAAGATCATAACAAATGTTTGTGATCCATTTAATGCTAAATAAGTTCTCCCTTTCAGTAATCATAAAATTTTAAACCTATATGAGCCTCCCAACGATTCCGAAGTTATTTTTTTTCGAGTAAAAAATACGAGATACACGAGAAGTGTTTAGTCGGCCTTTAATCCCCTTCTCACCTTTCACGCCCTTGCAATCACTTATACACCAAGCATAATCGGGGTTAAAGTGGTATTCATTTGTCGTCGCGCATTGCAGTCAGTCATGTGATTTGAATTGTTTGAGCTTCTACGATTCCGGCACTTATGGAAGTGCATGACAAATCTTGCCTTATTTCGCCTGAGTTGCGTAGATTAGGGGTATCATGCTACTCGAAGGTGTTGAAACTAACCATCCAGTAAGAATGGGTCATAATCACTTCTAATCGCATAAATAGAATCTTGGTCCGGATCCATTGTGAAACTCGAGTATTCAGGAGCGAGGCTTATGTATACACGTATTTTATATCTATTTCAGGTTTTTTTTTACTTTTTCGCATTCATTAAATTCTAATAACTGATAGGTGAGATAAAGCTAGTAAAGGTAAGGTTGGGCTTCGTTGTGCAAACTCTCGAAGGTGAGACAGGTCAGTGGAAACAGAATTTGGCCAAGAGTCGCTTTAGTTTATATGAGCTAGGGGAGGAAAAATATTCTAAATGAAATTGATACCTTGAAATATGATTCCCAGAAGAAAAATGGTGCATCATCACTGCAAAACGGGGAGATTGTAAGTACTGGTTGGTGCCTTCAGCTTGCTTCCTCAATTCTATAGCGATAGCAAACATTTACGCTTCCACCTACCGGAACTAAGCAATATGGCCGTCCAACTGAACTCGAATTTGTGAACACGTACTTATTTTCTTTCGGCATGCAAGTAGCCTAGTTGGTAAACCTCCTTAGCACAAACTTTTTAGGGATTGAGAAATCGACATTTAACTGTGTTTTACAATCAAGCTGCGTAGTTGAACTACGTTGCTCAACTAACTTCATCATTCCCTTGGAATGTATGGTTTAAAAGGGCACTCTTGGAGGTGGATTGGTGTTTCATGAAAACGAGGGAAACTAAACCAAAGGACCGTTTTCTCTGTCTGTTTAAGTCTTAAGTATAAACTTTTGCCTATGCTTTGCACTCACTTGTAATGAATGTCCTGTATGTTAAAAACAAACGCAAATGTAAATAGGCATCAGCTTAATATTTTATAACCAGAAGCTGGCATTTAATGATAACAAAGCGAAATTCGGTATATTTTGTCCATTCATAGCAAATAATCAATTACAACTGCCGAGAACTCGTGGCGGCCGTGCCCTTCTTCACCTATGCTGATCAGGACTTTGTGTCCGAGATGGTGGCGAACCTGAAGTTTGAAGTCTTTCAACCTGGTGATTTGATTATTAAAGAGGGCACAATTGGCACAAAGATGTACTTCATACAGGAAGGTATCGTCGACATCATCACCAAAGACGGAGAGATTGCAACCACCCTCTCCGATGGCTCCTATTTCGGTGGTATGCTCAAGTTTGTTATTTCAAGTTAAATTCAAATTATTTTTTATCAAACAATACGCTTACAAGGCTGACGAAGGTTCACTAGAAACATCTTTGCATTTCCAGTTTACATGCAGAGTTGCCCTGCATTATGCATATCTTTTACACTTTGCCCTGGCTTTGGAGTGGATGTTAGTGCCTCAACGTAACTAACTATTGCACGATTCTAGCTACCACATTTTGGGTGGTCATTTGTTGCTGAACTTACATGCATAATGCGATTTTTTCAATTATGCAGCATAAACCCTGTCGTGGAAACCCACTCTGCGGTTGATCACTACATAAAACGCTCACATCAAACCGGTCCATTAGATACGGCAGACTGCTGCCACAAAGTTGATGGACTTGCTATTTCGGTCTGGTCTGTGAATCGCGTTGGATGCACAGAGCACTAATGCATTCCCATGATCCTATTGACGTTAATTAACGCATTGTTAGTTACTAAAACAATTGAACGCTTAATTGTGGAGTAATTGGATTTGCCTGTTTTTTATGCACTAAGGACCAACGTTGACATGTCCGAATAGGCAAGGAAATTCATCAGTGCTATATTTTTTTCAAAATGCATATTTGGCAGTTAATTCAAAAGATGGGTCACTAAATTCCAAGTGACTTCATAAATGCTGAAAAGCTTTCAGATTCAGATAGAACGAACTTTTCTTTTAGTTTGTAAGTTAATACTGACGCTCAAAACGCATGAGGGGAGTAGCGTACAGCAGATGTCAATAGATTGCGAGAATAACTGTGATTCTTAAACGAACTTTGTGAGGATTTTGGAGGTAATTTTTTCTAATTTTAACTCTAACTTTGCCACAAAGGAATGAAATAGTGCAGGTGCAGTATGAGCCATGAAGCTATTTTTTGTTCATTGAAACTATTGCAAATTCGTTGTTTTAGAAATCTGCTTACTGACTAATGCGAAGCGTGTAGCCAGCGTACGCGCCGAGGTTTACTCGAATCTCTATTCTCTGGATCGGGACAGCTTTCTGGCTGTTCTTGACAACTATCCTCTCATGCGTCGCACAATGGAGTCTGTGGCGGCCGAGCGCCTGAGCAAGATCGGCCAAAATCCCTCCATTGTGAGCACGCGTGCAGATCTGAAGGCCGATCTCAGTCTGGTAAAGGAAATCGTCAGTTCTGTTGTCGAGTCCGACGATGGTTCGAGCAGCAATAGCGACGACAGCGATGGTGGTGGAAAAGATAAGGAAGAGAGAGCGATGGACAGAATTCGTAGAGTAATTCAAATGAGGAAATCCCGTAAGAAACCTTTGGTTTCTGAGGAACCAACAGAGACAGCTGTGGTGATTCAAAGACACGATTCTATCAATGGATCTAAGTATCTCACTGTTCCAAAAGGGGATCCATCGCGAAAACGGTCCCACAATCGCGTATTTGGAATTGGTTCGGGTGTATCTAAGTTGTTTAAGCGTGGTGGCGTGTTCGGTGAACACACAGATAATGAAAGTGAGGCTTACTTATCCTGGGATAGGGCTCGGCAACAGAGGTTTACACGACTTCGTTCGTCGATTCAGCCCACGATGGAATGCACTCCTCTCCATGGAGATGATAAAAAGCACTCACTAAATATTGAGTCACCGCACGCCAATGAAACTTTGCATTTGCTTGGAACTGAAGAAACAGCCCCCGAATCCCTCATCTCTGATCCGGATCACACAGACCATGAAGCATCCTCACCTTCATTCCTCCCTCTTCCTCACCTTCCTCCTTCCCCTTCCTCTCCCCCATTACCACCTTCGTCGATGCCGCGACCACCATCGCCTCCAGAACCACCTGCAAATAACCTGTGCGATTCTCCAACGAAATGAGCAAACAGGGTGAGGCAATTACTTGCATTTAATTAGACCGCATAACTCTCTCAGCGTAGTTGTGATAAGATCAACGTATGTTGCAAGCGTTACTTCCCCATGCATTTCAGTCCGTGCGAAGACTAGCATGTCACAGAACTATCCACACACCCAATTATGCCCATATCTACTACATTCTTCCCATTTGTGTATAACAAGAGTTTATTTATGTGTGTGTATGTGTGTCGAGGTTTGAGTTGCTAGATGCACCAATAAAATTTATACGTACGCTATGCAGCTGCCCAAGTTTAAAATTTTAGAATGCCATTATTTTAGACACTTGTTGGTTTTGAAAAAAAATAACATACGGGATCTTGAAGGGCAATAGGTCTATTTCCTATTAATGCGATAAGCATTTTTATAACGTTAGTAGAAAAGTACAAAGCATCCACATAAAACAATTATTGTGCTCTGGATTCAGTGAGCAATGGTTATATTTGAAACAATTTGGTGCAAGTGGAATCAAAAAGTGGCGCTATTTTATCCCCTCACTCGCTCAGACTATCTTACAAGTAGGGGTTTGTGACTCATCAAAAACTAGTTTAAATGACACGGCTTAGGGAACTCTCGGCTGGTGGGTACGTAAAGTGGGTACAAACTCGCAGTTGGAGACAGGCTGTTGACAGGTCAATTAGTGCACGTGTACAATGCAAGCCTCGAGTGGAGGTTTCTAAGTAGCGGCTCCCATTTACAAACGATTCAAGCAAATGCTTGGAAAAAACCTCAATTCCCATAGAAGCATAAATTTGAAAGCCACTTCCTTTTAACTGCAACACCCAGAGACTTCTTGTCTTGAATTAACTTGAATAAAGGAAATGCGAACAGTTGCCCCGGAAATTGCTCATTTTGATGCAAAACTGAGGAGCTCCAGACGTATGATGCGGCAGTTCTTAGGCCTTTTCTCGAACAAGATCGCTTTGTTTATGGAGGCAAGTCTAGTCATTAAGGTTAATAGCTACTTTGCGTTTTTCACTGGTGTATTTTTAGCTCTGCTTTGCCTTTATTGTTTGAGGCTAATTTTACTATAAATTCAATCTCATTTCTTCCAATCTGGCCGGACGAAAATGCGAAACTAATGTCTTGTTTAACCTCCAATTAAAATGTGCCACACTTGGCTTAGGTGAGCTTTGGAATCCCTCTATTCGAAAAAAAACTCGAGACTGCTTTTTTCCTAAGCTTGATCCCACCAAATAACTAAATGCATGTTGCCAGTTTTTGACCCCAGGGTAGCTGCTTGACGGTGGAGTGAATGACCACTTGGCATGTTAATCATTTACTTGCAAAAAACTGAAAACCATTTGCCGATGCCAGAGCTAATCGAGGTCTCAGAGTCGCCCCAGTCAATTGCGATGCGACTGCTACCACTACTTCATTCGCTTTCAAGTGGGATACATTGTTTGGCACTTGAAATAAGACCCACTTCTAAGTGAGTTTGTTGAAGTTGGAAAAACCTAGCCACGACGATAGTTGCAATGTCGCAATGACTTTACTGTTTTGCGTGCCTGGTTGACACTCCACTGCAGATGGCGGGCATTCGATACTAGGCATACCGCACGGTGGCATACTTAAGGGAGGAAATGTTGGGGTTTGATTAAAGAGATGAAAGCAACACGACTTTTTATTCGGCACGCAGTTCCATATTTTCTACAAAAAAGTGAGGCTTTAAACAACAATTTTAAATAGAATTATATGTAGGTCCTGGGAAATGGCGAGGCAAGGTTATGTGTTAGCGAATTGCACGGAATGCTTAATTACCAGAATATTGACTCTCATTTTGTAGGGTTTGTTTTTTATCAACACCAGACTACTCATCTAGAAGTAAGTTATTTTTTATGAACATGGCTCGTGGATACCGCAATCTCCTCAAATCTTGCAGAAAAACAAACCCTAGCCACCCACTGTGGGAGAAAGTCAGCACCTCTCTAGGTGGTCGGAATGCCTGAAAAGTAACCTTTCAGTTTAGATATGGAAAGCAGGGCCTGATCATTCCAAAAGCTAGTGCTGACATGCAAAAATTGAGTTGATTGGATTGGCGGTTTTCCTTAAAGGCTACGATTTCCCAGAAAGTAGTTTATTACCTTCTCTCCGAATAACTTAAGTAACTTGGAGTTGTTCTGATTTAAGTTACTCTTTTTTTTAAAATAAATAATTCGAAGTTTGTTTTGGATTACAGCAACAAATTTACTTACTCCCCACCCCAAATTGCAAGGAGGCAAATCCTAGGACCATAAATGTGCATTAATTAATTTTAGTTTAACTGATTGGGTTTCAATGGAGTAAGAAAATGGCCATTTCACAGAGCTAAATGTAATATAAATGAAGATTTTAATCAAATGTCAAACGATTCCATGATAATCCCCAAGCAAATTAATTAGACAATTAACCGTTGCGCCATCTTGTTTCTAGCGCTGAAATGTTATTCTGTCCCTTAGAAGTGAACTCATGCAAGATAAAATCAGACGCTTCTCGAGGAAGAACAAGTTTTCTACCTTTACCTCTGGCTAGAATTTCATTTGTGCTTGCCCCACACAGTAGGGCGACCATAGCCCTCAGAATACATGTTTGTTCGCATAGCGGTTTTTTGTAAGGGCATGAAATTGGCGTGAATTTACGCCCCGTAGTGAACTCTCTCCTATTCTAAAATAACTGCATTTCCATCTACCCACATCCACTCTCCTCCACTAGGTATGCATAGTTAAACACATAAGACAAATCACTTGTGAAGAAGTTTGATGTCACTTTTGTTGTATTGTTGATGCGCAATTTGTCCCAATGCATGTGACTCCCCCTCCCCCCCCCTCCCTTTCGCATCACTTGCTGCTTTGACTCCTGCTCAAATCACCAGTAGTCAAACACGCGATTTGACAAATTGCGTGGTTTAGATCAGTCCCAGTGAGTTAATTATCCGATTGATGTCCACTATCACTTAGGGGTGCATGACATTTGCTTAGATGAACAGATGTCTGAAGCCGACTTTAAAGCCAGGACTGTGGGTAGACTCACATACCTCGTAAGACAGTCAAAATGAAAACTCTATTTTAAAATTTCATTCAGCAGTATTTGTTGCAGGTCAATTGTGGTTGATGCCAACATATTGGGAAGGTCTTAAATAGATGCATTTAGCTGACGCTTTAAAAACTGTCCGCAATGTGGAGTTTAAATCTTGATAACCCTTCATTTCGAGAGACATCACATCTCATAATGTCTAAACTGAAATGCATACGAAAGTGTAGCTTTAATTAACTCCACAATGCATTATCCAACGCAGGTTTTTTATTTATCTGCTCAGTTTTCTCAGTTTTAAAGCATGATTCCATCAAAAGTGACTCAATCACTTTGTCCCGTCAATGCTAGATTCTTACTACCCTTTTGCATGATTAAAGCCGTAGAAAATTTAACTTGATTGTGGCATCTTTACAATTTATTCATGTATTTTAAACGCTTGGTGGTCAGCAGGCGGCATGCATTTACTCAGCCATGTACCCAAGTGAGCACTTCCTCTCCGAAGACGGTGGCCACTGACTACTGCCCAAACGTGGACAATGCTAGGCAACCACAAATTCAAGACTGCTTAAAGTGAATTTATAAATAGACCAAAGGGTTTCATTACATTTTCTCAAACCATGTTTCCTTTCAGGTGGTAGTGAATTTCTTTCTCCTGATTTTTAATGAAACAAATTTGAAGGAGGCGCTTCAAGTCTGCAAGTAAAGTGCTGCATTTGTAGGCACTAAAAACACATTGAGCTTTGTGTGCATACCCATTCTTTCACTATTAAAACCCATCAGCGTTTGTGGAAATCTATCATTACATTAAAACATACCCCTCAGCATCGAAAGCGACGGACAATAAGTATCGTTTTGGCTAATTATCTTTAGGAATAGTTCAAAGCAGTTAATCAACTATTTCATTTGTACTTCTGTGCATACTAGCAGGCGATATTCGCAAGAAATTGCAAGTCATCTGAACTCCATCCCGCGACCATTGACCAAAAGGCTCAAGCGTGAGACAAACCTCAGTTTCAAGATGGTCGTGTAAAGTGGAAAGTATTTAGAGGCAATTTGATGTTTGCTTAAACGTACATTGAACAAATTGGCCTCTTCACTCCCTGTGGGTTGCACTTTGGTTTTGTCATTAGAGCTGCAAGGCCGGGCCATACCCTGACAAATTATCCTTCTACACTGACACGCTTTCCTGCAGCCTCAACCGCGTGATCCTATCACCTGTTTGGTAAAGTAAGTAATTCTGCAGGCATCAGGACTTGTTTCTGCACAGGTGCACACTCAACCTAGCGAATTATGGCAGTTCAGACCGTCTTTGGAAATTCGGTTGTGATACAAAAATAATTGGGGATGGTGAACGAATGTAAGCATGCATAAGAAATCGAAAATTGGGGTAGCTAACTGTGAGCTAGTGACAAGTTGAATTATTGTCTCATTGTGGCTTGCCTGTCTTTTTTGCTCACAAATGAGTCACTCCTTTATGTTGATATTGTTTTATCAAAGTCTTCAAATTACTCGAGGGAATGAAATTTGGAACGCATTTGGCCTTCTACATTTAACTTACTAACATAAATGCTTAAATGACTGTTTATCTTAAACAATCAGACATGACTGCAAAAGAGGGAACTAGGAAAGTCGAATTTTGCTGCGCAAAACTTGTTAGCAATATCCACCAATTTTATGAAAGTTGTTTCCATTGAGAATCAAAGAATTGCCTTAGAAAGAAGCAAAATTATGCCACCTTTGTCTTCGTTTCATCTGCTGTGTTCCCTCACCTGGAACCAGGTTGAGCGTGCAGTTCAATAGTGTTGTAGTAAAAGTAAAAACGGCGAGTATCACATGCACAGCTGTTTAACACCTTAATGTGTCTCTACGCTTGCCGTGGCAATTAGAATTGTGCGCATCAAAATCAAGTTACAATGTATGTATGAAAGTTGGTTACAATGCAACGCTTAAATGCCTTCGGATGACAATGGTTAAACAAAGTTATGGGAACCTCAGGCACTTCAGCACCATTAAAAGGACAATCAAAATAGGCGAACTTCTCCACGCAAAAAATCTAATCAACTAACTAAACTCGCCTTTTACTTTTAAACAACTTACAATAAGTGCATTCTCATTTGTCAGAAAGGAAAAGTGATTAATGGGGACAATCGAGATGGCACGATCTCACTGTGTGCTTTCACAAGGCACAAAACCATCAATTATTGCAGCGTAAAACTACGTGAATCAGGCAATTTTTTCAATGATGAGTTGCGACCCAACATCTCTCAAATTTTGTCTACCGACGACGTGCAATACCTATCCATGCAACGCGACTAAACCAAGATATGAATAGACGTGGTCATAAATTTTAATTAAATCCCTGTAACTATGGTTAAAGGTGATGACCCAATAAGTAGGCGGAGAGCGTGTGGGTACTCGTCAATCTAAACCAAAAGCGCTCTTGCAAAACCATTTCCACTTCCTTCGCGCTCGTAGCCGTGCTGTTTCCCTGGGTATATATATTTTTTTCTCGCTGCCATGAAAATGGGAGGAGAAAATGAATTGTTTTCGTCTAAATCACAAAGCAGGATGGGTTCCGACTACAACTAGCTTTGCAGACAAAACTTTAAACTACAGTTTGAATTGAAGCTATTTTATTTCCTCAAGGTAATAGTAAAGATCCCAAACTGCACACCATGATCGGTTAAGTTTTCTAACATTTCATATGGATTCTTTAGGCAGAGGACCTTATTATTCGGGAAATGTGTGGGAATGTGAAGCTTTTGGTCTAATTCATCCTAAAATGTTTTATTGTGGTATGAAGGAAAAAGTAGATCTAGCCCTCAATTTCTCCAAAATCACCAACCAACCGCTCAACACTGGCATTTGAAACAGCAGAGAATGAGGTCATGAGATGAAGTAATGCTCTGGCACATATTCTAGCCCATTAAGCAGCCATGCATGCCCAAACATTTAAGGATGAAATATGAAAGCATGAGAGCAGTTATGCTTAATGGCAAGGTGTGTCAGAAAGAGTAGCACATACTGGGCGCGTGGTTTCGATTCACGAGTCCACCTCGGGCTACACTAACAGAAATGGGATTAGGAGAAGACAGCAACGAATTGGTGGCTAGGATGACATAATTTTGTGCGTTTCTTCGCGCGTGCGTCTCAGAGGATATGGGAATTGGCGTCACATTTCTAAATGCACGGAATCCTGGCGTTCTGCGATGCACATAACTAAAGCTGGGGAGGAAAGTATGCGACACGCTGAATGGGTGAGGTTCGACGATGTAAGTAAGGAAAGGTGAGACGATTTCTGTAAACGGAGTGTTACGGTTGGGGAAGTGTGTTCCTCTGCCACTAAAATAAAGAAGCGTCAGAAAGTCTACAACTTGATGCCATCCATAAGTAAAATACTTCAAGGTGTTTGCCATCTTCGCACTCTAAAGGTGGAGTGAGCTGCATTTCGATTTTAATTGACGGTTCTGGTCATTCTTGTTCGTTTATGCTCTACTTCCACCAGTAAATTCTAACGTGAAGAAAGAAGCGATGCTGTTAACATACATTTCCAACTTATTTTGTACCCCATGGCTTATGCGAAATGATGAAATTCCAACTTTATGCTCAGTTTTCCCCAGTTATCCATCAAGTCTACCTCAGTGACTACTACAGGCTAGAAATGATGCTCTCTCTGACACTTCTAGCGACCAGTGGGTTTGATACAAAGAGTGGGTGATACATAGCCTATGAAAATAGCCAAAACTTGTTAATTTACACTCCTCAAATTGACTCAAATATTTGGACCTAAAAAACAATAAAAGCTGCCGCTATTTAATAGGCATATCCTACCTTCACACACCCTGAGGTTAAGCAGGCGAAATAACAAAAAAAATTTGTATAAAGTGTTCCCCAACTGTACCAATTTAAAATTAAACAGCTAATAAAAATGAATTTTTCCCGAAGGAACGTAGCACTTTTGGTGGGTGATTTCAAAGTACTAAATAATGCATTAGCTCATCAGGAGTAAAGTCACTTGAGGGTCTAACTTATACCTTATTTATGGTGACCTATGTTACAGAAACGCTAGATTCTTTGTTACCATCGGCTGTACCGTACCACCACTAAATTATTCAGACATATTTTGGCAGGAGAACGACTCAACTCAGCATGAAATCTGCGAAAACGAAAGGTAATCTAAACACGGTTACCGACTACCAATCCTAATTTTCGAACTGCTTATTGTTGCATTCAGGGATTTAAAACACTTATCAATGAACCATAAGTAGTCGGATTTTAAAATTGACCTCGCTGTACTTAAACTGGATGTTTAACGGATCGTTAAATAAAGTAAGAGCTTTTGCAATAACTCTTCACGAAAAGGGCAGAAAGTTAGTGAGTTATAGTGTTCTACTTATTAGCTGTTTGGTAGAGCTAAAACTCTGCCTCCTATTCATTTGCATGCCGAAAATATATCCTACTTTTATTATATAAGTAGCACATCTTCCGTAACGACTGTAAAAATGCAGCACTAGCCGGACTTAGTAAAATGCACTTCATCTATGGAAAATCGGGTGCTTGTTTTATTGGAAAGGGGACAGATAAAATAACGACGATAATGTTCCACCTACTACATTAGGAAGTGTGGAATCTGCACTGACCTCGATGGAATTCCATTAGGCTGTAGAACTTACATAATTAAATTTTGCCATCCTGTTCCCTTGTTGGCCAATTATACCTTCCTAAAGAGAGGAAAACACAATGCTAACAAAAAGGGAACATGCGGAACTAGGTGAATTTAAAGTGCAAATGCCTAAGACAAAGCTGAATATGGTCAAAGCGCCAAAAAATAGAAACAAATCATTTAAGTTACATTTCGTATGCAGTTCATGCATTAAAGTGGTATTGTCACTTGGATTTTGTTGACATCTTTTCTAAATTCTGTCAAAACAGCCAATTGTCCATATGTGGCAGGAGCGTTACAACCAATCCGCCATTCGCCCTCTTACAAACTATAAACAGGACAACTAAGTAGTTAGATTGGCTTTTCGAAGTACACATTCATGACCGCATCTATTTACCCATCAAAATATCTCAAAATAGCAATGAGGTAGACGAAACTCACGACTGAGTCTTCTGTAATCTGCTACGCATTGCTGATTTCCATTTACTGCTCGATACCCTTTGTAGCATCTGCACTCGTAGCCCCCACGACCAAGGTTTATGCAGAAACCGCCCATGCACATCCTCTTAACTGCAATATCCTCACAGGGGTTCGGGTACCTCACCCTTGAGGATGGCTGCCATCTTGACTCACCTATCTGTGGACTCACTGATGAGGAAAATAAATCAAATTAGAGCCACATCTTTTGGCATCTGCTGCTTGAAATGGTGAAAGCAGATGATTAACCAGTTGAGAGGAAATACGTTGAATGATTAAGCAATGCCTATCACTGTGTGTTGCTTCATAATTCACGCTTGAGGCCAATCCGTGTAGCAAAGGTCAAATCCAAAGTGCTTTCTAGTGAACCTTTAAAACCTCATTTTTAAAGCTATGCCCTAAATTCGGCTTTTTTAAAGCAAAGATTGAACAGAGGTGAAGGAGAACACGATAAGCACGTTCCACAAATGGGTGGTATGAACAATCGTGACCAGAAAGATGCTATTTGGAAGTGCCTTGCTTAGCAAAAATTCTTCCGAGAAACGATAATCTCCTCAACCAGATATAAATGTTATTTTCGTGGCTATTGGAAGTTCTTAAAATGAGCGAAACTGAAAGGTCACAAACGCTTTCAGCGAAGCTATTTTGCGCCTGTATACGCTTACAGTAGACCATCGTCGAAATCGAACACTGCTAAATTAGTGAAACCGCTCACATCGAAGTCATTTCCTAAATTATGGGAAGTGGACTAAGAAATCCCTGTCCAAATATTCCACTGTTTCATAAGAAATCAGAGAAGGGTAGCAACGGACGTGGATTGCACAATAAATTTAGCTTCGTAAGCCAAACCAACCGTTGTGATAAGCCCTGTTTTCCTGCGGCCAGTCTGCCTGATAAGAAGCGCGGTAGCTGTTTCCGTTGCTCCAAGTCTCGCGTTTTGATGCTAAGTGGGTAAATCCAATGCATGTTAAAGGAAACAATAAATTAAACAAATGTTTTCTGGGTTGAAGGATCCATGTTTGGTCCCGGTAATTTTAGACTACTGAAAAAATAAATCACCGTGCATTTGTGCCTTACTGTGAAGTGGATTTGCTTGGTCGAAATCAGTCTGTGAGACATTTGCGCTTAATGGGGTGTGGCAGAATGCCTCGGTGAATCATGCCGCTGTAGCCTGCACATACAGAATGCAAAAGAAACAATTTGAATAACAGACCAACATTAAAACTCAAGTCCAGCTACCATACTTGAATGCACATTTCCTCTTCTCATAGCTTTACCGCCTCCTCTACTGTTACAACGTTTTGAAGTAGCGAATAGAAAGAAGTGCGGTAAGTCAAGTGCCTGAAACTATTGCAACAACCATTAGACTCGATTTTATTTAGCTTCGCTGGAGTAAGAGCCTTTGACATTTTACGCATTCCACTAGGGAGGATGGAACTGTTGCTGCTAAAAAACAGGTTGACAAACTCTCGAATGTGATGAAGACAGTAGCCATGCATACAAGAACTGATTGCTAGCTTTTTTAGGTTAATCAAAATTTTCCCATTCATGCGGTAGTGCATTGGTGTTTCTGATTCTCAACGGCACCTCTACGAAATTCATTAAAGTGTACCCATACAAGCAGTTACACCAGAACAAAGCATAAAGACAAAAACATGGAAAATCGATGTTCTGTCACTTCATTTTGCTGTTTTGTTCTGATGTTTCTGAACAAAACATGCACGTCATAATGCCACAACAAAGGAATGACAGGCCTTTTCACAAACTGTTTAGGTAAATTTCGAAAGACTTTTCAAAGAGGTGGCAAGTTAGTAAATTCTCAAGTGTTGTGTGGAGTAAAACAAGTACTGAATTCTTTATATTCACCTTGCATCATTTTCATTGCATTTTATGATGATCTTCTCCCTCCCCCCCCCCTAATGGCAAGCCATGAAAAAACAATGGATGAAGTGGGTGAGAATATTATTTTGCCAAAAATAAGAAAACTTTTATGTTAAGACAAAGTATGACCTTAAGCAAAGTTTTTTTGTTAATGACATTTCTTATACCCTTTTGCTACACAAAAGCGAATCGCCAAATAATTTGTGCATTCACTCTTTTTAAAGATCTGTGCAAAAGTGTATTTTTTGCTTACTTTGGAAGGGGTTCAACTGCATCACACAGCTTTTTCTGTCCGGGGAGGGCTGGTACCCGTAGTGACAACGGCATTGATAGTCTCCGTAGGGGCGTGGAACACAGAATCCATTCTGACAAACGGATGGGCCCAGTTGTTGGCACTTATCTAAACAGAGCATGCCTTCATATTATTGTTGGTCAAAAATTTAGGCTGCAATAACCATAACGCTTTTTTTGAAAGTTGATTAAATTGTTGATTCGAAAATAGTTCAGCCGCTCAAACGCTCTGGACAGGTACCACGAAATGCTAATCTGTGATCACAGACGGGCCAGGTTTTCGACAGGAAAATCAAGGTTAAGAGATCCTACTATCTCAACCTAGAGGCCACTCGGGGCACGCTTTGGGTGCGCGCCCCTAAATTCCTTTTAGGCTGGGGCACACAAGGGAGTCCTAAATCTAGCGAAGCTGTTTTTGCCTATGACCTTGAGGAAATATGTAGATCCCCAGTTAACAGTGAGTTATTGAGAGCACAAACTGTGGATGTTCGTTCAATGTTTCCCAATGCTACACGAAGGAGGAAAGTAAATAGAAGCTTCGAGAAAATCCAGACTTTGCTAAGTAATCCCGGCAGAAAGGCTAAAAAGCGAGCTGACAATGCCACCGATTCATTGTGAAATATTAAAGATGAATTGTTTATGCGGTAAGTTTCTAACATACACTTTGACATAGAATTACTATATCCATATCAAAAGCAAAGGGAAGTTGTCGGTGACGGAAGAATATGCTTAAGCCTACCGAGGCATGCAGTTCCGTCACCGGAGAGAACGTAGCCGGGATTGCAAAGGCAGCGAAAACTTCGGTCGACCGGGATGCATTGGCCATTGGTGCAAACGCTGTTCCCATAAAGTGTACAGGCATTGAACTCCTCTGTTTAAAAAAAATATTTTTCTACCAAAAGGTATACTTCATTCTGATACATAACCGTTAACCTTGAACACCTATTTATAATTCCGGAAGTTACAGCAAGTAAACAATGCACTGATTTTGGAGGATTGTAGACCTTCACTTCTGTTTCATTATGTTTTTATCGTAATGATGAATATATTTCTTACTGATGCACTGCTTCTTGAAACGGCTTGGCACATATCCGGGATTACAAGTACACTCGTAGGAGGAGGCTGTTGGATGGCATTCTCCGTTTTTGCACAGTCGTCCCTCAAATATTTCACAATAATTCAATGCCACCTCTTCTTTTCGACCTATTATTAATGCAGCTTTAGTTTAGTCTATATTTTCGTGAGACGCATTTACTTCTCGACATAAATGGTCCGATATTAATGGCAATGAAATGATTTGTGGGATTTACAAATGAACCAAACTGTGGGAATCAAACCTTTACATCACTCAATTGAGGTTATTCCACTATTAACCTAGATACCCTCTCTCCACTTTATTCCAACAGATGTGACATGAGCTCACAGCGCGTATTTCCGTCGGTGGCAACGTAGCCGGGATTGCACTGGCAGATGTAAGCAGTGCCACGCAGAGGTATGCAACGCCCCCCGGGGGAACACGCCTCTGGATTCTTCTGGCACCCGTCTACAATGGTGATGCGTACAGACCTATCACACGAAGGTTACAGACTTACCACCAACCAGGCAATGCTAACAGCGCATGCAGTCTAACAATCAGTCAAGCTAAGCAAATTAGCCACAATTTAGTGACTTAATTGCCACTGTAGTACCCCAAATGATGCCATTTTTGTAGTTAAAATTCACAAATCTATTAAACCTTTTCCCTAAAAAGATGCTTTTTACTATGCAATGGTATCTATTGGGTAGTAAAACCATGATTCCATGCTAAAATTTTAGGATGCTCTTTCGCTCAGATGAGGAAGATTAAAATTTAGCCGCATTCTTTTTCACGATTGAGGAATCAAGGCCTCATAAACTTTCTCCACTATTTGCACTCTTGAAAGATAATCTAGCAATTTGTTTTTAAAATCCGAGACATAGATAAAACCAAATCCTATCTTTCATCCATAAACTTTCTTTATTGTCCCGACGAACTGATGCCTTGTTTAAAGACCGTACAAATAACGCTAATTTACATAGGGTGAAAAGCCGTAATTTTAAGAGTAGAGAAAAGGGATTCCAAAATTTAATCAAAATTCGTCCTATTTGTCTAGCATTGCTAAAATTTGAATGATGAGTAAAAATTTGGGGGCCGAAAATTTATCACATTCACAAAGAACCTTTGATCGCCGTAGTAGTCTAGCAAATTCTAAAAAGTGGTCATCAAATGCTTTTACTGGGACTGCCCACAACCCCGGAAAAATGTTTCTACTCGATCTATGGCCGTTCTAGAGGGTGGTGGTCAGTCAGTCACCATGAGTGGGGGTATCTGAAATCAAAAAAATACGTAGAATCACACTCAAGTAGTCTGCTCCATAGTCACCACGTAGACCGTAGCCCCTTGCGTGCTCATTTTGCCGGCTGTTGAAAAATTCCACCCTAAAGGTTTCATCTATCACCCATCCGGTTGGCTGGTGGCCTCATCAGGATTCGGGCGAGGTGCGCGCATGGCACTTGATTAGAGCAATTGGCCGCCCAATTTATAACAGTTGTTGACACATTTTATAGCAGACTTCATTATTCTAACCTCTCTTTAAGCATTTATGCCACTCTCTTAAAGGGAGGTTGCTCTGATGCTAGCAAAGTGGTCATTCCCTTTGTCGGAAGTGGCAGACCCAATTATCAAAAGCGTCTTTAAAATGTCCTCTCAGCAGATAAACAAGGAAAAGAAACCTTGCAGACGAAGGAGGCAACTTACTTAGAATGGGGCGACATTGAACCGTGTTTTTGTCGTAGACATGCCCATAAGGACAATCACACCTGTGAAAAATATAACACACATTTCAATGAGAGTGGTAGACGACGTTGCATCATTTAACAGTCAAGGGGATTGATTACAGGGCAAAGTGATTGTTTCTCGGCCACTAACGGATGTGGTAAAAGGTTAGACTTTTGCTCATGTATGCAGTAAACAGTAAAATAAATGTTTTTGGTGTTATCTCTACTCCTCCATCGATTATTTTTGTATTTATCCGCACTATTTGCAATAGTGAAGGACAATACTTCATTACTCTTGACTCCTCCAATGTTCTTTTCATGAGAAACAAGAACATACTCAAATGAGCCGTCGGTGTTGCGACAGATACCGCCCATGCACACGTTTGGAATCTCGCATTCATTTATATCTGAAAATCAAGCACGCATTACACAATTTCTTACATCCATTGGTGTTTATTAGCGACAAGTGGTTGAACAAAAAAGGTCCAGTCATATTCAAAACCCGAGTTCTTTATCACTCGCCTGGCCGTGCACAATTCCCACTTATATGGCAGTACAATTAAGGTGAGCGAAGCACTACATTGGGTTTTTTCCCAAAGGCGGCCTACTTTTGACTAGAATTAATGATACAATATCAAAACGAAACTTACAACTTTTGTCTAGCCAAGTAACAAACGATTGAGCGGATTTTAAAAGAACTTATTCAACTTAATTGACTTTCACATAGTGTTAATTTTACAGGCTTTGTTTATTCCAAGTTTTACCCTCATGAGGTGGCTATTGCAGTCGTGAAACGCATCTTGAAGCCTGACTCACCAACACACTTGTGGTCCAGGCGTATGTAGCCCTTGCCGCAATAGGAGCTCTGACTGCTGCAACTTTGGCACAGACTACCCCACGCCGCTCCAATGCTTCCACAGCAGGCATTTCGTGTCAGCATTGCGGTCTCATTTCTAGGACCTTTCACCTTGTTCTTGCAGACGCCTCGCTCTGTCTGAATGAAGCAGGGCCCTACCTCCTCCTCTGAAGTTCAATGTCAGTTAATTGGGGACAATTGTAAGTGACATCTTTTCCCATTCATAGGTAAAAAGACTGCTTCTCATTACTTTTGATGGTCAGCCTTTTAAACCGAATGCCAAGATGTAAATCCTGAGCAAAATGTCTACTGTAATTCCGTAAAATGTACTTAGATGCCACAAATAATGAAAACCGTATTCACAGGTCCATTGCTAATGACTTCTCTTGGCGCTTGGATTCTTTGATGACAGACCGCGTCTCCAGTAATCCGAGGCACTCCGATGCTTCCATTGCGTACACACAAATGGTAGTATGCATGAAGCGAATAGTAAATTTCATGATCGGTTGTTGTTTGCTCCATTTGTTATCTATCACTAAGCGAGACGTAATGCACCTCCTCCAGCACTATGTGGCACCTGTGGAACCGACCTCTGTTGTAGCAGTAAAAGCACACAAGCACCACCTCTCCTTCACGTGCATAACAGGGGCGGAGTGTATCGATAGGTAACAAATAGTCAAATCGTCACTTTTAATTTTTAATACTGCATCATCTTTTCATCCACCCGCTTTACAAGTGATGCCTGCTCTTACTTGCTTGCAATTATTCGCAGCTATCATGAAGTGAATACAAGGAATGTGCATCCACCTCAACATTCACAATGCTTTTTCTCGGCGTCCAAGGTGGGTTATAAAAGTGTGCTAAATGCTTCACATGCAAATTTCACATTGAGGTATTGACCTTGATTTCGGTCATAATTCACATGTCACCAACTTCGAGGCAAACCGGTGACCTTTCGCCATCAGCTACTTTTGGAATACTTTCGTTCCTGTCAAATAACAAGTTAATTTTCGATGACATTTTAACAAAAGCAGTCGAAATTGACCAAATTCCAACACTTACCATCACATGCGCTTCCTTTGAAGCCGAAGTCACAGACGCATTTCCCGTTGATGCAACTGCCTTGATTGTTGCAGTTTGATGGACATCGAACTAAAGTGACACAAAATGATGTCGACTTAGTCCACCTGACATAACAGGTAATAATCTCATTAGAACTTGAAACACAGTCAGGTATGCTGTACAATTTCCGTGAGAGATATTAATCTTGCAAACATCATGTTCATCACCTCTAATGCAAATCCTAATCAAATCGTACTCCTTTGACTGCAGTCAGTGGAAGAAAACAACTTTACAAAGTATTTGATGATTGTCCAGGCAAAAGCAAGACATGGCTCTAATACGTTGACACTTCGTAACTTAGCTGACAGCAACATTATATCCTAAATGACAGAACACTGTTTGTTAAAAAATATTCCTGTAAGATGTTGAAACAAAATATTTAGAGCCTGCACAATTTTAGCGCATACCGAATGTAGGCTTGGGTTAGAAAAAAAGATTCTTTCATTCGTTGCTCGAGGCTGACTAATTATTAAGCTTAGAGAGTCCGCAAAAATTTATTTCTTTGCCTTCACCTGTACCTATAGAATCCCAAATAGCGCTTGTTGCTAAGCCTAATGTCAAATGTAGTTAGACACGCAAATCATCGCGGGAGCCGACCTTGCAGTTGTAATGCAATATCCAACGACAAGTCCTTATACTTTCCTAATTATTGCCTTCCAGTATCAAAGACAACCTTTTTATTAAAACTTTTTTCATTGATGGTATTTGCACTGCTGCCATTGTTTTATTATAATGCAATTGCTCACTAAACGTGCCAAAGCCATTAAATGCCATGCAGTTGTTGTTGGAATTTGTGTCACGATGGGCCACGTTTTGCGTTATGCACTTCTCTACTGCCAGTACAAAGTGTACTTGGGTCTGTCAACTCTCTTCCAGTGGCAGGCGAAAGACACCACCGTGGTGGTAACTCCCTTTTCTACTTGGACACGTGACCGTTCAACGAGATGGAAATGTTGGGACAATACTTGTAGTGTCATCATTCTAAATAAATTTAGTGAATTATATGGAGCTTTCAAATAGACCGATGATTCTAAATCTCCACCTGACGGCCTTTGGATCCTTTGAATTCGTGTGTTTGTGTGAATTGGTAGAAGTATCAGCTTACCTTTTCAACGGTGATCTAAACAAACATGAAGTGAGTTTATTACCTCCAACTTCATATTGTATGTGGAACGCGCAGGAGAAAAATTTGCTTCTTCCTCGTCCATTTTTAGTTCACCGCGAAGCAAGCAGTGATGTGTTGTGTTCTGTTCCCTTTTGCAATTCTTCTAGGCATCAGAGAAAGCTCCGTTTTTCGTAATACTTGAAAGTAAAGCGCTGGACTTGCCATTATTACAACCCATAAAACGGTATTAATGGGCATGTAAATAATGCCGCAATCGAGAGGTATAAATTATCCCTGCTTTGCAAGGCGGTGTGGTTTGAAGCTTTTCTCCAAGTAGGCAAAAAACAATGCTGTCTGTACGCTAGGCTGATTTGCTCTTGAGAATGCATTCTTAACCATCACAAACACCCTCCGCTTTTCACAATCATCAAATAAGATGCATTGTTTTCTTTTCTGGGGAAGAAAGTTGTCTTGAAAATAGGAGGAAGCTTTGAGGAAATGTCTTTGGAGGAAAATTCACATGAGTGTGTGCATAAGGCATATATATGAGAAATGAAAAGGCATTCCACCGCCGGCCTGGGAACCGCAGCCCTGTTCAGGGCTTTATTGCAATAAATACAATTGGGAACAACAATTTAAGCAGGCACTTTTTCCTCTTTCCAAATCATAGAATTTTATTATTCTACTCCGAATAGCAACAGCTTTTAGTTGCATAATTTGTCGACTTTTAATTTATCCAAAGAAACTGCAACTGTTTAAACACATATTCGCTGATGTGGATTAGATCTGTTTTCGTTTTCCGACAGGAAAGAGGTGAAATGCTCCACGCCTCCATACTTTATTAGGGCATGAAGGAAATGTTAATCTTCCGTGGGAGGGCTGATAAATGTCGTAGGTGTAAGGCAATTAATGCAATGGTTCTACTTATTAAATCACTTTCCAAGGAAAAGCCCTTCTTGACATATTTAAGACAATTGTATTTCATTGTTAGGAATTCAAAGAAATTAAAATAAGTTCGCTGTAAGATTACAACCACCATCGCGATGGACTTAGCACTCTGAGCCTTTAAGGGTTTATCAAAAAGTTGGGAGAAACAGGAGAGGGTTCAGCAGAGGTACTAAATATCAACTTTATTTATATCCATTTCTAAGTTAGATCATATTTTAGACGCCTTTAATTGCATTCGTTTTATCTCCACAGCAAAACACTCAATATTTTCGTAGGATGGCAAAAGCTCACCCACACGGCCCCAAGGGGCAAAAAGGCATCCCCGTTGTTTCTGCCTAGAAGCAACACTGACGAGTTTGGTGCGAACACAAGGTATTGCGCTGTCCACAGTAAAGCCTTTAACATGTCCCGTGTGTAACACACCATGGATCTGGACGCACTATCTGTATACAGTACTTCTCTTATTGCATCAGTCAAAGACTGTTTAGGGGGCATAAAACTCCTGTTCATTAAAGTGGTGAGAATAATGACTTACCCGGTTCATCAGCTAGATAGCCGTTGTCGTCCTCCACCAAACAGTCGTCTCTCACTCGGCCATCCTCGCATCTGCATTGATTGGGTGCAATGCAACTGCCCCGTTCGCCGCAATTTCCATCGCAAATGGCTTAAGGATAAAAGGAATCACATTTAAAAGGAGAATTTTTGATTTCAGATCTGCCTTGCGCTTGCTGAGAGAGGCGGTGCTAGAGTATCTGCTTTCCTTTGTGTAAAGGCCAATCCATTGTTGTACTGACAATGGAATAGTTATACTTACAAATCTCTAGGAGATTGTAGTTACTTGTTTAAGAGTGATTTTATTTTAAATAAGTGATTGCTTTGTTATACCTGTGGTGCAGAGACCGTCGAGACTTTTAGTCCATCCTTTGCAGCAGAGCGTCAATCCGTAAAAGGTGCCGCAGACGTTGGGACCTCTTCTTAAAATATACGAAGAAAGTAGTGCAATCATTTGTGAAAAAACACACCCAAAATGCCCAAGTGGCTTTAGATTTAATGATGCCAAACAGTTCTTCAAAATGGGAAACAATGTAAAAAATCCGTAGCCAAATCATGTCTGCCTGACATAAAAATTCGTCTAATATGGTGTTAAAAGAACTTTAAAATGTAAACAGTCTTGATGGGAATGCTGAAAAAGGGAATGTGCTGCCTGGATGTCAGCTTTACAGTGCAACATAGACTGGGGTTTCGCATACTTCGGACCTCAAAGAACCGTGGCAAACAACTTTGGCTTTACAATGCTCGATACAAAAACGATCGCAGTCTAACTTCTGTTACGTTTCTGCCTTAAGCCAAAACTGAAAGGGAATAAGGTGTTTGACAACTGAAATGACAGGTATGTGAGTCTTGATGTTTAAGTGAAGATTACCTATTATTTCCCTTAGCCTGTCTGACACGAACGTGAAAGAGCCTTTGATGAGCTATAGCACTGGGCATACGAAATGGGCAGTGCATTGGCAACATGTCCATGACCTATGGAATGCAACAAATCTTACTAACTACCTTCTCTTAACCCCCTGAAGCTCAGAAATCGGAAAGAACCGTAGCATTTGCTTACTAACGTGGCAGACATTCTTCAAAAAATGAGTGAAATGCTACTATAATCCATTTTTAAGGCTTACCTTTAGCAGGACATCAGTTGACGAGCTTTAAGAATTGCTGGAAGAGTTACCTACGTAACTCTTATCCAACCAAACGAACACCTTTCCGTTGGCCATGAAACTACACATTGCCGCATTTAATATGCACGAATGTCCAGCATGGCATTTTCTTTGTTTTACCAATTCCACCTCCTCCAGCATATTGCTTGACTAAGATTTCGAGATTTCAAATTCCAACTTCTCTGCATTATTGAAGGAAGGTACCTTCACACAAACTTAATTGTGGCTTACCTAGTAGCGCAGTTTGTTTGTGGGTAGAAACCCGCAGTTCTAAAACTACTTCACCGAGATGTTCATTTGCCGTGAAATGCTTCCCACTGAATGGGGATAATGCATGCCTGGCTTGGTAAAACTCTGCCGGCGCATTATCATACATTCTTAAGTGGCAAAGCTCCCTCATCTTATCAATGACTACCCGACCTGTGTATCTGCCTCTTAAAATCTGCTTCAAATGTACAACTAAACGAGACTGTCATGTGGCCTCAGCGTTAGTGGGGCGCGCAATGACCTCATCTTAATATTTTCCACACAAAAAGCATGCACATTCTATTCATCTATATGCTCGTACAGTACGTCTAATTGCTTGAATTTTCATCCAAACTACTGCTCTGTTTATGCATCAGTGTTTGCGCCAGTAATTATAGTAAATTGCTAAAATGAATTAATGGGTAAATAGGCTATTTATAGGTGCCTCCCCACTTCTTTAACTCGAAATCTTAGCAAATATATGGTTACAATGATTGTATTAAGCACAAGATTATTTTGGCACTGTAAATCTCACATATAGTGTGGGTAAAAACTGGCTGGGCCCTGGCAGACAGATACATAACTGGATTGATGACCCGCCAATTAAGGTGACATCCCAACAGGAAGCGCATCTATGATCACAGGCTCGAGACAATCACACGAATCGGTGGTAATCGTTCATAAATCTCCATATTCCACTTAACTCGGTGCACATCAGGTCCACACGAAAATGGAGATGGCGAGCCAAAATGGGTGATAAATGATGTGCCAGACAGACAGCAATGCATTCCAGGTAGGCAGTGTGCGAGGGTTAGCGGATTTCGATCATTAAAAATGCCACTTGCAGGCAAAAAAGTTGGAATTTGCATCTCCTACTGGGATGCCTTAGTGTGATTTCGTCCTCTTTTTAAACAACATTGCTATGCAGTCTAGACCGACTAGAGGCCATTCTAGGGAGGAGGCAGAAATACCCATCCAGTTTGATTGCAGTTTCGCTTCACGTTTGCTAATCCTTTCCAGAAATGAAAAAGCACTAGCAAACTATTCATGCCTCTTCACATCCATCTTTACGGTCAAGTTACAGCAGTCTGTCTCCGGAATCCTGAAAGCTATGTGAACAATTTAACAGACCCAATGTATGTTTGCCTTTAAGGTGGGTGGACACGGAAATCCCGTTTCCGCATGCTAAGCCGCATAACCCTTTGGGTTTGCTCGCCACATACCCTGATTAATATCACCCGCCACTAGGGGTGGCAGCGCGTTTTTATGATCCATTTGCCGATTTTTGGCGCACATAAGTTGCAGGAATTCTGAAAAGACAACCAGACGCCGGAGCTTTTACTGTAAAGCCCTTTTAGGGTAGAGATTGGTTGCAATTTGCTCCAACATAATCTCGCAAACGATGAGTTATCTTATATTTAGATCAAATATTTGCCAAATATGGGCACTGAATCATAAGATCTTGGATGTTTCTACGATCTCAAATGAGTGGACTCATTAGCTTAAATTACTTTTTTTCCAAATCATAGAAATCTCCTCAAACAATGAAGCACCTTCAGTGGAGTCGCCAAAGTCCCTTCCTTAACAGATTGTTGAAAAAGGAAAAAAAAATAGCACCCACACTGGTGTTTTTGACTTTCACATGTTTTCACCACGTCTGATGACGCCTGTTTGAAGTCGCCAATTCATCAGAAAGTGGAGGACTATTTCGGCGCGTTGTTTGTTTCTCCAATATTAACTCTCGACCTTTCTAGTGGTCTAAAACACAAAATCCTCTCCCAACGGGCCAATGCACTAACGAGGAGTTTCATATTTGTTGTTTTTTTTGAAGGAAACACAGTTGCAATACCATCTTTTACACCAACGTACTTAATTCCAGATCAAACGCAAACACATTCCCTCCCGACTTCTCTTTTGTTTGATTTTGCAAACAGCTATATTTACTAGTGAGAGAATTATAAACTACCCGAAAATTTCGACTGAACTGTCTTTAGAATAAGGCCAAGAGGGAATGGAAAGAAGTCACTTGACGTTCTCTGCTTTGTCAGACCACTCTTGAGGCCTTAGATCTCAAAAGCAGGCGCGATTCATTAATTCACCTCATCGAAAGCAACTGGCGGCACATTTATCATGAGTAAGGCGACGATGATGCATGAGGTTCGCAACACACACTCGCCCTCTTCAGGATGCACAAGCTCTCTCTTAATGCAGAAATCACGTAAATAACACAGTTGAAACTAACATCTTGCCTACCTTCATCTAGGCGGAGGGGATTGCACATTTAAAAGTGTATTTTTTGCCATCAGAATATCATGCACGTCAAAATCATCAAAAGTTCGGGAAAGTAAAAAGAAAAAAGACTACCCAGAATTGTGGAAAACAAATAGTTCCGTTAGCCGCTACTATTGAATAAGTTGCGATGTCAAAAGTGAAAAGGTCCATTAACAGAATTATTTAATTCTATTAGTCGTGAGGCCATGAGTTTTGTGCAAAACCTATAAATGGCCCATAAAATATCAGATAGGTAGCGCCTATAATGCAGTACAACTGATCCTGCCTTATGATTGATTGACCGATCACTGTTTGAGCACTTGTGCCGTTATTTTGAGAAGGCCTCGTAGGCAACGAGAGTTGTGTGTGTGTACACGGCAATGCCGTGGCTGCGTATTGACTACCACCACGTCAGTTGAAGGTCCTAAAAGCCGAGCCCTCTACATGGCACACACGTATGTACTCATGGGCCTCATAAAATGACTTTATACTCAGTCAGAGAATAGCCTCTTGATGAACCAGAAGCGTCACCATGGCGCGAGTAGGCTGTGAATTGGCTGCAATATGACGGGAATAGTCCTCAAGTTACAATGGCATACCATTCAACCGGTATTAAAACTCACGTTTATCACTCGTGTAACGTCAAAAATAGATTCGCGTACCTATTTTGTCTATTCTTTTGCACAAAGCTCATTATTCTTCATTGTATTACCAAATTTAGGAGCACGGTGGTGGGGGCTCCATTACGCTTCACATCCACGAAGAACTTTTCGATGATCTATTGTTTTACACTAGTGATGGCGAAATTTCATTAATCACTTTAATTAACTTCGGCACGAAGCAAATGAGCGTAAAAAGGTTCCGCGCCTCTCCTGCACCTGAATTATACGTTTGTGGTAGGGTAAATACCTGGTACATAGCCACACTCTCCACTGGAAACAGATGTGTGGTTGGATTTAACAGAAGGAAGTTGGGACTTATCACTTATACGTTGGTGTTGCTTCTGACACTAGTAAAATATCCTTGAGTGGACTTTAAAAGTTGTGTTTCGAATGCCAGTTTGGAAGGTTGAGATGATGTGATTTTAAAACAAAGTCTAGTAAACAAGTTATTTTGATGAAGCAGCAGATACTTTTGACAGTTCAAAGTACATCGTGTACAATTCATGTTTCGTTTTTGGCAAAAGAACACAAATCAGCAAATCAGCATGTTATTACCAGCGTGATCATAAAGCAAGAAAACTGCCTAGGAGAATGATTGTTGCACGTGATTCAACAAACTTCATTTTTGAGTAAATACAGGCAGCTAATTCCTTGCGGTTTGACTCCAGCTATTGAAGCCAAGTAGTTAATTTCATGTTACTGCATTGCAGCTCATTGTGACTTCGATACAGCCGCACATTTAGGGGTTTGGTGAGTGTTAATTGCTAAAATTCTATTGCTTATGCCACTACCCATGGATGGTTAATGGACACCGTGGAAAGGAACCAAAGCAAAATGGTTTGTGACTGGAGTTGACTTACATTATGTAGTAGACATTATGTTCGAATTACAGAAAAAGAGAACATACCCAGAAGAATATGCCTCACATAGACGAGGGCTGCTGAGAAATGCCACTAACAGAGGCAACAGTATTCGCACGTTGGAAATGACCTGCAACATGCCGACACTTTGTCATCAACACCTATGTGCAATGTTATGAATGGTCGTGGCAATTTTCAACTCCTTAACCACCACCACCACCACCATCACCAGCATCACCACCATTCTCGACGCCGCCACCGTCGCTAACCAGGCAGCCAATTGGGGTTGGTGCTAGCGGAGCACGCATTCATTAATTGCTTGCACGCAAGTGCGCACCCACCAGCCTCCTTCCATCCGTGTGCACACGCATGCGCCAGACTGCCAGAAGGCTGGGCTGAGGTGGTGTTCTCGCTCTTTCTTCCTCCCGCAGGTCACAATACTCCTCCTCCACTCTATTTAGTGCCTTCCTTGTTGTCAACTTGTCAACTTCCTCAAAGTGCACGTTTTGCTTGCAACAAAGAGCAAAACGAACATTTGAGCCCTTCGCAAAGGCAGCACTATTATGAATATTATTAAGTGAACGCGAATTGTGCCTTTGGAAAATAAATCCCGCTTTTTAAAATGGTAAAGAATTGGAACTAACTAAAATCAGATGAGTATTTTACCTCAACCGTTGAGGAAAGGGTCCCTACAGTCCATCATTACATTAGGGGAATTTTATTGTTGTTCTCCGGAGTATGCGAGATTGATGCCCAATCTGCCATTCACAGAGAGAAGTATGCCTTATTTGGATTTAATAACAATTAAGATCCACTAATCTCGAGTGAGTGATTCCATTAGTTGACGAATATCCTGGTTCCAAGAATAAGTGATTCTGTGTACCAACTTTTGGAAATAAGCAGATTTCTTAACATAATTAACAAATTGTAACATTCAGCGCGGTGCGTTCGATGCGGCCTGCACAGCTTGCTACTCATAATCTCAAAGTAGTAATTTGGTTTTTCGGTCCGAATTTTGGCGTTTTTGGATAGCAACGTTGATGCATCCAATGGGTGCACCGGTCCCCAATTTAGATCTTGTCCAACTTCAGCATTGGTACATTTATGATAGCTCTTATATTGCGGGCCTTCAGTTGGCAAATTCCAGATTGCTGTCCTTCTAAAGCAGATCAGTTAATCGACGCCATCAAGTCAGTAACTAAGTAGTCCCTGAGGATGTAGTAGGGTATATCTGTATGGCTGTAGCTTTATTATCAACCTATAAAACACTGAAGTGCTAGCAGCTTGGATTAAAGCCAGGTTTATAACAATAACTCGCATAATTCAATGTACAACGACAACAAACACCAGGTTGTTGGGATTCACTGTGAACAAAATATAGTCGACCGACAATATTTGGCGGTTTTCTTCCCCCAATTCAGGAGGAGCGAAAAAATGGTGACTCCTAAAATGCGTTCATCAGGGCTCTGCGTTCATAACAGGAGGTGATAAAACAAAGTCTTCAATCCTGCTGAATAATGACGAGATAAACGCACTCAAGGTCCAATAAAAGGTTTTAACCAGAATATAATTACTTACACACAAAATTCAGTAGGTAAGGTAAATTATACGACTTGGAGCCCAAAGGAAGAGAAAATACTCCAAATTTGCCTCTTTTCTGCGGCAAAAGGCTCAAAGTAACACTTCTCAACAAGAAACGCGAGGTATTTGTCTATGTAATGGTACGCCTCCTTCGCCCCTACCAAGGCGCACCGAAATAAAGAATGCGTAAAGTCTAACCTATAACGTACTTTTGCTGCCTTTTACCCATAAAATTAAGTCACTAGATCATGGGCCCGTGTGAAGGGCACTGCTAAGGAAAGGGGAGCAATTTCTGGAACTCAATTTTGATAGCATACTTGTATATTGTTGTATATTAGGCATTTTATCTGTTTTCGAGATTGCACTTAATTTTACTTTGTGTTATTTTATTCGAAACCAAAGTCTGTGGGGACTCAAAAAGCATTAAAATATCTATTTTAATAGTTAACTACTGCTTAGGCCCAATATTAGTAGGTGACGAATTGTGCCATCTTTAAAGAGAACAGCGTCCACTAATACACAAGTAGGAGGACATACTATAAATTATTTTGCTGTTGGTGTTTTGACAGCCTGCATTTTAAAACAAAGGTGTTCTACCCTCAGTGACACGTTTGAAAGGGATCACCTTATCATGCTATTTACTCACTGCTCGATTTCCTAACTCTTCTCTCACCTCCCGATGACAAAAATTAAGCGCTCGTTGCATTTTGACAAGTGACTCCGATCAAAAAGCACCTCATCTTCGGTCTTGCAAAAAGTGCTCCACATTAATCGTTTCTCTGATTTGCATGCACCAATTTTACTTTCTCTCCAAAGTTAAGGCAGCTGCTACCTTTAAAATAAAGTTGGAAATTTTGAGAGTGAAGCTAACAGATGCTCTTGGGAACAAAGATTTATCTAACGCGGCATCGGTAAAGCATTTACACTTTTTTTGGAGGCGAGGTGAGGTGGAGGAATGCGAGTGGCTTGACGACACATGAACTCACCCAAATCTTGTTGCTTAAATAAGTTGCTATTTAGTGTCATTGCCTCCAGCACCTACTCTCAACGCCGCGTACTGCAGAGAGGAAGATAAATTTGACTTCACTGTGTCAGATCCATATCCCATTTCCGAGCTATCGTCTCACGTAGGTTTTTTTTTCAAACAATTTCGTGAAGATATGAATACAGTCACACGCTGTCCTCCTCTACCAACCCCTATTCTGCTAGGTGAGGGGCAATAATGATGTGCTCACTAAACCACCGTTTTCAAAATCGAGGTGTGCTGATTCATTCCATGTTTTGCTGAAACTTAATTCACGCTATTTACGGTTTATCTTGGAACGTCAAACATCCCAGTAGCTCTCGGGCAGTTCATAAAGCAAAATTTGAGGTGTGTGTGGCGAAGTCTAATTAATCCCCGAAAACGTACCTGTAGACATCTAATCTCCCCAATTAGGACGTCTACGCACACCAGCAGCATCTGTGGTTTACTATGAATTTTGCATTTCATTTGTTGCGATAAAAAAATGGTGTTTGCTTCATCTCATCAGGCAAACACATTCCTGCAGTAGCCTCGTCATTCCTAGCCATTACTTTCACACCTTCCTCAATTTACCCGCTACTTTTTATTTCTAGTGCATTCCAGGTGAGAAGTTTCAACAAGTGTTTACCCATTTACGGATTGGAGAAGTACTCTTTTTGCGCTGAATACAGCCGGAATAATTTTGGTTAGCAGGTTCCGCTGGGCTGTCTGAATGCGCTTTATTCAAAGTTGATGTGTAGCATGCATAGTGAGGAGTTTCAGTGGTGGTGCAAATTATGACGCCTCCACCGTAAGCACGGCAATGAAAAGGCAGCAACGAGAGTGCGTTGCGCAGGCCTTGTTCACCCACTTGGGGGACTGCTAGGCTGAACCACCTCTTGTGCTTTTATGGTCATCTATTTAAAGAACTGCGCAATCTCCACGTCTTAGGAGTCTCATCCACAAATCTCCTCCCATTTAGTAATTACTGAGGCAGAAGCAACGCTTCTTTAGCAGGGGTGTGCGAATTTATAATTTTCAAAACGCGGTCATTTGTCTTCCTATTGAATAGTGAGGAAATGCACTTACAGAGTAGAAATTTGTCACATTTCTTGGTGATAAAAGTAAGCGACTAAACTCAACTCGACAGTGCCAAGTAAATGGCGCTGAAGTTCGTTAGGTGATATCAATATACTTATAACCAAAGTTACTCATTCAAATTCCTCTCAAATAGTGGCTATTAAATACTTCTGTCAGAAAAATTACTTAACAGCATTTGTGGAACTACTTAGTGATTTTGATTGAACTCTGAAAAGAGAGGCACCATCCGCCTGTGGTATGGGTAGACTTTAAAACTGTGAGCGTGGAATCTAACTTCCTCAACCACTGACATGGAGACACGCGACAATCAAAAGATTCTTAAAAACCACTGAAAGGCTTGTGGCCCTTCGTATAATGTATTTGAAATGGATAAAAACAGAGAGCTAAAGCGATTACAAACGACAATGCGATTATCTGCTTGCAATCGTTAAGATTTTCCTTCTTGGTGCTTGGGGTCAAGTGACTTTAGAATAAGGAAATATTTTAAGCAACAAATAGAAAAAGCACTGTGTTGGGTGAGTGAATAAAATATGTTTGCAGTTAAAATTTGATTTAAAATTTTTGAACATTATGCTATGTGATCCAGATCAACCGCACTTTTGAAAGGAGGCACTCTAAGCCAACATCTGGTAATGGCATCATCCTTTATACTGGTACGTCTCTTCCAATTTCTTCTATTACGATACGGTATAGCCTTTTGTCCTAATTTGACAAAGTCGTACTCTACACAGAAGCCTATTTGTTTGCTCAAGGATACCAACTTTTAGCGTCGGGAGGAGAGTACTGCAGCATGTGCAAGTGGCAATCGCAGTGCTACTGATCTTAGTGATGGGAAGCAGAGTCGCAGATTAAAGCTACCAGTGGGATCGAGTTTGAGTGGATTATGAGGCTTGCGTGTGCAGAAAAATTAAACTTACATACTTCAGGTGGAGCTATATTCGCCTATCGTGGGGTTGATAAGCCCATACCGCCGTATATCCAAACGACAACGCCGAGCACATACTATGCACACTCACGAAAGCCTAATGAAAGTCCCCCACTTCTGTCTCTCTTTTATCTCGCTTTTGATTTCGATAAGTTTCCGTACCAGTAACTCGGTATACGAACAGTTAATTTGATTGGGAGTTATCAACAATCAGTGTGCTTTCATAACTCTGTATGCCTACAAGCTCTACTACGCTCACAGGTCCTGGCTTCTATAGGGTCTGTCAAGTTTCCTAATTAAGAACATTCTGACAAGTTAAAAGGTGTTGATGGTGAATCGATTCCATAGGTCCTTTTGGCGCACTTTGTACTTTCACTTCAATGGCAGTACTCGTGTACTATGGCTATGATAATGTTCGTGGGCAAAACTCACAAAGGGATTCTTGCTTAGACATTACGCACCTTCTGTACCATTTTATCAACTTCTGCTTCATTGAGCTTTTGTAGGTAAAAACTACAAGCGGCTCATTACTGCATTCAAACAGGAGAAAGGTGACATACCTTTCATCTCATTAAAAAAATATAACACTAAGAGAAACTAATACATTCTTCGGCAAGATCCCGGGGTAAACAGTTTACCACTAAAGTTAGCAAATGTATAGAGAGTGAGAATTACTGTTTGATTATTCTAAGGGAATTAATATCATATTTTATGCCCATATAATAGCTACTATGGATTACTGTGGTTATGATCCATGCAAATCTACCAAGTTAAGTGATCTTGCAATTGGTACAGAGGTGTCTGCTAGTGACAACGACCTCATTAAGATAGGGTGTTATATACTCCTCATGAACATACTTGTAAACATTGAATTCTTTCTTACTTTTTGATCTACCCCATCTTTTACCTTTGGAGAGCAGTAAGACTTCCCTCTACAAGTGCTGCATTTTGAAGTTAAGTCGATCAATAAAAAATATCATAATTGAGCCAACTACAAGTCCGTGGTGCGTGATTTTTTTTTGAAGTTGTAATTACCCATGCCGACGTGAGAAAACCATAATGCTAGCCTAAAAAAAAGAGTTTCAGGTAATAGGCACGGCTTTCCGGCCACGCCGCCGAACCTAAAGCATAAACCGCGGAGATGGGAGGATTAGCTTAATTAACTATTACGGATTCATCCCTCACTTAAATTTTGAATAATTATGCTGTGAGTGAAGCTGTAAAAGCATGTTTAAACTGGAACATTGTGCGATTTTGCAAAAGAGGAAAATTTCCGGCTTAGAATTCTTTTCTAACGTCACATAAAGTACTTCTTACAACCGCAAATCAATTTGAAACCCTTGGATCTCTCTAAAATGTGTACTATGCGAATAAATCACCTAAAATTAAGTTTTAACCCCTTTACAATTGCAAATAATGTATTTTTAATACTAATCTGAACAAGAAATATTGAATTTGTTTTCTTATTTCCACTAGATTATAACCGTTCAGTGGGGGACATAAAGAGTGATTTATTTTGAATTAACGTACACCTTTCACCTATAGATAAATAGACTTTTTTACAGAGATGAATCGACCAATCAGATTAATACTGTTTCGTTTATCCCATCAGCTGATTGAAATCACCAATGAAAGCCTTCCAGATTGAGCCAATCAAAATGAGCGTAAAGCATGTAACATACGGGATTCAGACATACTTAGAAAGGCAAATAAGGATGAGGTCGACTCGCATGGAAATTCCAAAACCAAACTACCAAGCATGCCCGATATAAATCCAGACGCTATTGATCCGTCAGGAGTAAGATCGGATAATCTTCAGGAATGGTCGGCAATGCGGAGATTGAGTGAGCAATTGACCGAGGCTACTCTAGCGGCAATGCAAAAGGCCGATGCTAGCTTTCCTAGCAAGCCTCTCCTTGACGTACCCATTTTGGCCTGCCCCAAATGTCATAAGCCGGAACCACTTTACAGCAATGATGCCTTGAATGAAAAAGGACAGCATTCTAATTGGCACACAGGTTTACAACGGTGCGGTCGATCAAAAAGCATCGCCCTCTCAGGCTTGGATCGTGGCTGCAATTATTGTACAGCCTATTTTTATCAGAATCCACTTAAGGACTATATTTGGTCAAGGCCAAGCATTCACTCCAGTCGAGCACCTATGTGGCAACAGCACTACTCATCTCAATCTCGCTGCTCCAGTGTGACACCAGTTAACATTGGCATTGATGATATTCCGGCTATGAGTGGGTTATGTAAAGATGTAAAACTTCCAGGCATTAATGTTGCCAAAGGAACCAACAGGAGGTCTAGTTCTTTGATCGAAATACCGACCAAGTCATCACAACATACGCAGACGATTTTCTCCAGCATTACAGCCGGTAACGACTTTAATAGCACGGGAAATAAGTCAAGACTACATTTGAAATCTGGCTCTATGTATGCAAAACATGCATCTGGACTGCGGTTTCAATTGCCTTCTGCACTTCAGCGAACAAAGTCCTTTCGTAAGCGTGGACTTGACTTGGGATTGAGGAAGACTCTATCTGTAACCAATGCAATAGTTCGTATGCCCATTGAATCTGCAACTTCTTCTAGCAAGAAAAATCTGGATACGTTAATAGGCGATACAGCAAAAAGCCTCCTCATTAGTAACGCTATATCTTCTACTTCTATACCGAAACAAACTCCGAACACGTCAACGGCTCCGTCTGTTAAGGTGGCACAAAATAATAAAACGGTTATTCTCTACAATGACCTATATACCGCCTCGGAATCAGGAAGTTTGCATTCCTGGCCAGCTGGACAGACCACGAGCACAATGTGTAATGAGGATGAGGAGGCATCAGCTGAAACTTTCAGGAATCGTCGAGCGACCATGCCGAGAAAGCACAGTCTTTCAGATGGATACATTAGACGAGTGCCAACAGTAGCTGTAGATGAGACAGCATCCAACCAAATGGAAGATGAGGTTCAAACAAGAGCCGGTAGAAGGGATGTACGCTTGCAAACAATGGAGGACTTTGAAAAAGAGATTAAATCCAGTTTCAACATTCCGCGAATTCTAAATGAGGAGGATCAAATCAAGGAACCGGATGAGGGTCTCAATTGGGAAAGCTCCACTGGCATGGATGATACATCAAAACAACGCTCTAAGGAATACTGGAAGGAACAATTTTTGATGTTTTTTCAACCCTCGGATAATAAGTTGGCAAAGAAGTTATTCGGCACAAAGGTGGCTCTGAATAAGGAGCGGTCTAGACAACGAAAGCAGGGTAAATGGATTATTCATCCGGCGAGCAATTTCAGGTGGGTTGCAGTCTCGACTTTACCTGGAAAATGCCTTCACTTATGCGTTTTTCCAATCGTATTTATTCTATGTGTTCATTCGGGACTTTCTGTCAGGAGAGTTTTCTCCGTTTTCTGGCTACGCAATCACTAAATCCATTGTATTGGTGTAAGTCGGACAGGTGTAAGGGATCTCTCCAGGTAATAATGTGAACACTTGGCACATGACAATCCAGGATACCTCATGAGGCTTATTTATTGAGGAAATTACCGAGTACTAGTAGTTATTTGGCTAATGTGTCCATTTCTGCGCCGTACTACAAGCAGAATGGAACATGAGAGTGCTATTTACGGTGACTTCCACCTCAGAGTAGCACACCCACAAGTTTACCGTCCACTCAGTTCATTTTACTCAATCAAAGAGTGGATTTGCCCCTTGAGAAAGACTGTAGTGCTCTGAATTTGAACCAGAGCCTACAAATCAAATGGGCAGTCAAGTAAGTTGACGATCAAAATTAATGACAATGCGAGTTCCCATCATCGAATTAACTTGAATAAAGGTTCTAACAGTGCAATTGTACGCCAACGAAATAGACCTAGAAATTTATCGCTAGGATTGGTCTGCATCTCAAAGTTTGGAGGCATTGGAGAAAATAGAAAGTCTTATTGAGGATTTGAATTTGAATTGCATAAAACCTGATCGCCAGACATTAACCCAATCGTCTTGTCGCCGACTCTGACTTGGAGTAAATTGTAGAGAGGCGCCTTTAAATATTGGAGCGAAAAGTGAAGGCAAAGTGTACAGTCGTCTTTTGTACCCATTTTATTTTGACTGAATGGTACAATTAAATGCTAATTTCTCCAGTACGATGAGCTTAAATCATTAAACAAAAGCGAAATTGCTGTAGGTACTTGCTTGATTAAAGAAAGCCATCAAACTCTTTTGTTTCTGATCGTAAGGGGAACGCTCTAATCACATAGTGGATGCTGATTTGATTGTACAGTTTTATTTGATGATGAAGGTACGTCCGCCGCCACTTCTTTAGCCCACTAAACTCCGTGCAAGTAGGAGAGCTTTTCCAGGTTCATCAGCACAAATGAAATGCTGCTCACCGTCGAAATTCCGACTGACTTGCAGTATGCATTTTTGCTGGTAAATTACAAAACAGTTTATCACATTACACTTATTTAAAATGCATCATAAATGCACGTTTCACAAGCTCCAGCCTTCCTGTAAGAGCCCAAGAAAATCTACTTTCAAGGGCCTTTTGTAACCGCAAAAATTGACACCAAACGCATAACGCTTCCTGCATTAATGGGGTTAAATTAACACAGAAAAATTAAATTTCTCACATGGGAATGGATGACAGCTGCACGTCTATACCGTCACGAAATCCGTGCACTTATAACTAGCAAGTACGATGTTTCCACGCCAGGTGAAACGGTGCTCTCACCTTTGCTTACTTGTGCTTCGCAAATCCCTCCATCCAAATTAAAGTTCAGCTTTTTCCCATTTCATGTGTAAGGTAGATACGGAATGGGGTTATGATTTATAGCAAAGCAGCGGACGAATGGTGGTTGACAGTGTGATTTGCCCAACATCAAGTAGCCTCTCAATGCATAGGCGGCCAATTGCTAGACCCTTTCTCCATGTGCTTAAGGGACATTAATTGGTGTTTTGGACGAGAATCAAGTATATAATACTTTCCCGTCTATGAGTAATTTTCATTATCGACTAAAAGTAAATTGGGGAGTGATATTACTGGTGTACGATTGTCAGAATTTAATGAAAAATAGTAACGTATTTGATAAAGGCTAGGGGTTTTGTGCGGGTTTCAGTACAGACCTCTCCAACGACTTGTAGCCCGAAGGCGCTAGCAAGGCTATGCTTTTTATGTGCATCACATGCCATTGATACGCGACAGTTTGTCCACATGCCACTCTATCGGCCTCTTTACTAGTCTCCGCCCACTCTCAACACCTCTCCAATGTTCACCGGACCTAAAGTGATGCCACCATGCCTGCCTTGCTAGCCTTGCTTGGCTTGCAAAATTGCAGAAACCTCTAATAATAGCTCTATAGCACATACGGAATGCATGGTGTGTCGCAGCAGAGCGCAATGTTCAGAATTAAAGGCTTCTGACAATCTCGTCCTGCCAATGGATCGCTCAAAAGTAAGTGCATCAAGCATGAAAACTTGTCGGGAGCAATTTGTAACCACGTTTACCATGAATTATGCGAAAAAACGTTTGCATCTACATCCTTATCTTCACCCGCACCAGGTAAGAAAGGCGAGTCGTAGGAGCCAATGAACAAATGGTTTTTGCGCAAATCTATTACCAGGTGGCGGACAAAAGGCTCCTTTACTTCATCTTTAACTACTTTCGCCATGCAAAAACGCTCCGTGTACCTTGAATTGTTTGCTCACTGATTAACCCATAATGAGAAATGACTTTATGCTTGTTTTATTGCAACATTCGCCGAGCGTAAAATGAACGCACACGTCATCCCCATCCATCGTTTCAATGTCCCTTCTTTCCGAGGCACACACAACTTTATCTTTGTGTGTGCTTGTGATGGACAAAGGACGGGACATTCGATGATAACTGCTCACGAAACAACCGAATGGAGACCAAAATAATGTGAGCTAGAGAAACAGTTCGAACTTGTGAATGCGTGGAAAGATGATCCAATGCTCGTTATTACGAGGCAGCACGAGATCCTAGCCCATGAAAAGGTATGCACTTTAGGACTGGTGGAAGATGGAGATACAAAATAAGTCACTGCCCCATTTCCATCCCCACTTTTACTCTCATCTTTGTTTAAAGTATGACTCTGATTCCATGGTTTTAAATAGTGCTAATCAGCTTTTCTTGCCATCAGACGGTCACATGCAATACAGAGAGTATGGAAACGAAGTGGGGATAGAGGTAGAGGCTGCCAACGCCAATTTGTTTGGTCCCACCAATGGGACGGTTTATGGAGGTGTAAATCGATCGAAGCCAATGCTGTCCTGTTAAGGAAGGGTGAGAGCTTGTAATGGTGATGGTTTTAACAAATACAATGATGGGGAAGTGTTCTCTATCTACGCAATTCATCTGCAACGATTTGCACAAATTTTTGGCTCTCCTCACGTTGGTCCTGTTATTTCAATACCCTGGCTACAATGTGTAGTCATGATGAGCCTTTTCATAAACTTTCCAAAGTGCTGTATAACCATTGAATTTTGTGCTTTTATGTATGTGAATGCTGATTGGAAGTAAGCCACCGAAGGTAAGGTGGCCTTGATATCAGCATTTTACTGTTTGCAGGTAAGCAGAATCGTTTAGTCCATGTTTAGAGATGGAGCCACTTACTCAAGATTAGTTAAGTAAGGTAGTTGCGTTTCAACTGCAAATGCATATTTACGCCAATTTCATCTCGGTGGGCGTCACTACCAGGGCGCGGTTGGTAAATATATGCGAAGTTTACGATAAAACTTTTGTATGCATACAGAGGGCGCCGGGAGCTATAACACGGGAGTAACGAAACATATGGCATAGAGTGAGGTATGACTTTTTTAGTGTTGTCTGCAGCACTTTAGAGGATATTTTTACGTACCAAGACTGAAGCTTTTGATGCAAGGCGGTCTGTCCTAAATGTCAGCGGTTTTATCGCATACGGCCTTCAATGCACGACCTCGAGGTGTCGTGTGACCAAGTTGCCATTTTGGTTGTAAAATGCGCCTCTTAATCCACACGAGCTTTGCAAGGTATAAAAAAGCACTAAAGGTACCAAGGGTTCAAAATACTTCTAGCTCTGCAATGATTCCCTTTGTGAAGCCCTTTTGTGCCATCGTAATTACTTCAAGTCGGATAATACCCTCAGACGCGTTTCCCTGTTTATGGTCAACTCAAGTTCAACCCAACTACGGTGGTCTTCTGAATGCCTGCTAGGTGGTTGAAAGATATCATCAATTTGTGGTTGTTCGCGAATTCTGTTACATTGTAAGGCGAGACATTTGAGCTAACTCACAACTTTTTTAGACCTTGCTTGCATACCCTTACCGTAATTCCTGCCAGAAGATCCCCTTATTTAACCCCTATGAATTTGAAAGTAAAAAGGACTAAAGTTCAATTTTAGCGGCCCCAAATGCCAACAATTTGTAGACTGCAGTAGATGAATTGCTTTGTAAGTCATCCACGCATGGTGTGTTCTACTAATATAGGGGAGGGTACAAAACATTCCCCAAGACAAGTGGTTTTATCCTTCATAATGTACACTAGTCCAGTTAATTTATTTTACATGCTGCTTTTTAGATTTTACTGGGACTTGCTGATGCTCGTTTTGCTCATTGCGAATTTGATCATACTTCCAGTTTTCATCTCATTTTTTCTTGAAGACCTGGGATTTCAGGCCATATGCTTCAACTGCGTCTCCGATACCATCTTCCTTTTAGACATAATTGTGAACTTTCGAACAGGTAAGCACAATTATTTCGTGGTTATTTGCAAGAGACCTCTTTGAGTTTATTAGTTGTCTTAGGATAAATTCATGACCCGATGGGAGGTGAGGCGCCACATGTACAGAAGGATAAAAAGAATCCGTAAATAATATAGCATTTAGTTTTCAAAACACTTAAGCACTTGAAACAGAGCCTCGGCACAGTTCGGGTGGTAAAGGATGATAAAAGCATTTGACACATTTTCTCTTACTCGTTCTCTTTACGCCGAAAGCGCGGTGCTGCATTTTTAGTTAATGTAGGTGACTAGGACGCGTCCAATGGTACAAACTAAACCTATTCACAACCAAAATACCACTAGCCTAAATATTATTCATTCAGATTTTACAAATACGAGTGGTGTTCCTTTTAACATCACGTGTTATAAATAAGAGAAAACGTGTGGACAAAAGAGAAACAAAAGGAATATGCTACCTGGGAATTAAGTTTTTCTGGTCCCCCCAGGTACAAGAGTGAGGGCCGGACTTAGGCGAGGTTAACTTCTGCATTCATTGTGATCCTACTTTCACATGAGTTTATGATCATAAGTTGTCGAATCGCATTTTTATTCGACCTTCTTTCGTATGTCCAAAAGGTTGGCTATTTGCAATGTCCAGATGTTGTAGTGAACCCAAAAAAAATGTTTGCTACAGGCAAGGCTATTAAGCTATCCAAGTAATTTTGCAGCCATCACCAACCAGTCCAATTAGTGGCCTCTCATTTAGCCCAATACGGTAAAAGAGATTACAATGCTGTAATTTTGGGGAATTTTATCCTCTAACTACTACTTTAGGCACTGCGGGCGTAATTAATGTATGCCAATCACAGACGTCCATACCAAAACCTACTTTAGCTTAGCTCAGGAAACTTTCTGTCGCAAATAAGACTTGCTAATAGGAGCACTTCCACCATGAAAACATTGATTACTCGTGTCAGCCATAAGCGTCATGCATTTTGAATTTTCTTCATTTTTAAGGGATTTTGACCAATCAGTTTGCCGATGAGATTATCCTAAACCCCAAGAAAATAGCAAATCACTATCTTCGTACGTGGTTCGCACTGGATTTTATAAGCTCCATTCCACTTGATTATATTTTCCTACTGCTCAGTGATGAAGCGAAGGCTCGATCCCACCTCGTCAGCGCTGGTTTGTTCCCTTCTTTTTTGTCTATGCTGACAATATTTAATGCTACCTTATGTTCACTGATTTTGTCAATGCTACACATATTCATTTCTCTGTTTTAATAAAGTTATCAAGATCTATTCCATTCAAAGAGGTTTAGCTAAGGATAAGATTTTAGGAATTGTATGGTTTGACTAAAGCGGTGAGACCATTGGCATTGTCGAAGGTGCCTAATTTTGATGCTGTGACAGCCAATAAAGCTACAAGTTGTCAAAGGTAGGAGGTTTTACTAGCTTTTTACTCTACCTCAATTTTACGCAGATAAGTAAAACTGCATATCCTGCTTGAGGATTTCCTTAATCTTTTTTTTTTAGGCTAATCTGACATAAGTGTAATAGTTATTTGTGCCTTTAAAAATGGTTTGTTTTGGCTCTTATCCAATATTTTAGGCCGTGTAAAAACGACGAGCAAAATTTGTACCCAGGAATTTGATTATTGGAGGGGATGTCCTCTAGCAATTAATAGTATTGGTGGCGATGGGGTAGGCAGTAAGACTTTCACCTTTTTTTCGGGAAAAACATGGGAGGACATCAGTATAGCCATTTAGATGTTATCGGATTAATTTAAGTGGTGCCTTCAGCTCGTCACAAGTAAGTGGGCATTAGAACCTCTTACAAGCGGCAATCCCTTCCTTGAACAACGATGCGGTGAGAGGTGGCTTCTTAACCACACCGTAGTTAAATCCGAGTCACATTGGCATTTTATGTAAAAAAATTCACAAATCAGCTTTTACACTAAAATCTCAACGCATGACAAGTCAGAATTTTAAAATAAATATTCATTTTGTTGGTGTATTCACATATACGAAGTGGAATTGGTTCCTACGAACGTTTAGCAACTCTACTCTGGAATTATTTATTTCCGAGCATGAGGGGATTTTTACTAAGTTAGTGGAGTGTTTTGACTATTGGAGGAGGTAGAAGTCATTTGTAGATGGTTATTAGAAGAAATATGCCAAAAATGCGATGTCGCATGAACACAAAAACGCAGCGGGCGCAGCCGCAATGACGGCTACTTCGAGGAGAAAAATGTATTTCAATAGCAGAAGGTGTACAGCAGCGATTTTGGCTTACGCAATGCTCGCATTCGAGTGCATCACTAAGCCTTACCTACGAACTTACCAACATGGTTTCGAGTTTCTCTCCTTGCGTTTCAAAAATTACTGCCAAACAGACATATTACTCAAAAGGCGACTTTTAAAATAGATAAAACATGTTCTGTTTTTGCATGAGCCCACCGAAAATATGTGTAAAGGTTCGATAGAAAAATTTAAAACGGTGTCCCTCCGAACCACTTTGATTGGGCTTTAGAACGGGGTAGTTGTGGCAATCCTTCCTGTTGTAATAGGTGCAAGGGAATTTTTCCTTTCAGTAATTCTACGTGATGCATAGGTGATGGAGGCTGAAGTTGAACCTTCTTTCGGAAGCGTGAGAAAAACAATCTGTAGTCAATTTGTGATGTAGTGTTGAATTATTGATGATGCTGAAGTGTTATTTTATCTTCTACTGAATTAACAGACGATGATATTTTTAGGCTGAAACTTATTCACGTTTAGAAATAACATAAAATAAAATAAGACATTCGCGAACATTGACAAAATTATCAATGGAGATTTCTATTATGCAAGGTCAAACAGTGGCATCCTCAAAAACACCATTCTCCTCATAATTTACTTACCAGTCCCTTTTTTCTACGAGTATTCTGGAAAGAGCATGAGTAATGCTGATTTGGCTAAAGCGGTGGGCCACCTTGTTGCCCTCCTTCCACACCGCATCAACCATTTATATCCTATCCAGGAGTAAAATATTCACTATTCACACAACTTTATGTGACTGGAGTCGAACATAGGGGAATGATTTGCCTCCTCTTTATTGCGGAATCGTGGCACTTCCACCATCACTCGTTAACCAGCTTGTCATGCTTTACACTCTTCCTCATTTTTTCCTTATGAGATGTGCCATTTGATCCAAATATTTTACTTAAATCACAAATATCATGTAAAAGCAGTTGCCAGTTGTGTTTAAACCCGTTTAGGTGCCACACACACCTGTTGGTTATGTTTACTACAAGAAGTAGCGAAGCACCATAGGTCCTTGTTTATTAAGCTTTTACTTCAAAATGCTCTATTCTCTGACCTCACAACACGAGAGGGATAAGGGTCTAAATCTGACCTAATGTGAAAAAATGCCTTGTTCTCAAAAGTGACAAAATGTGCACGCACTTCTTCGACTCCACCTTGTAATCGCCTTCAATTGTGCCGCGATGAACTATAAAATTGAAACGTTGATTGCTAGGATCGACATGACTTTAAAAGTCCTATGAAACACCATTTCTAAAAAAAGTTTTGATTACTGACGGCAGAATTTCTTGGCGTTACCTTGAATTTGTTATTGCTAAAACAGCCTGGCTGTTTTCACAGAGGCGATTCACTAACAAGCATTGACTAGACTCCAAGAAAAGTTTGGCACAATTTACGACGCCATAACCAACTTGACATTTAAACCATTTATCACGAACTGATTTTTACGTAATCACTGCAAACTTTACGTGTTGGATCAGCCACTTAGGCTGTTTTCTTTTGAACATTTTTTTCACGTATCTCCAAATGTCATGCCGATTTACCTTCATAGGTCGCGCACTTCGAATTCTTCGACTCGTTAAACTCCTCGGCCTTCTGCGACTTTTAAGAATCACTCGACTTGTTCGTTACGTCAGCCAATGGGAGGAGGTTTGTCCACTTCATCATGTCCCCATATGCCACCTCTTTTCAATTATCACAACTCGTAGAAGCGCCTAGGAAGAAGGCAAAACAACACCACACTTTTACCATACACGAGACTTCACGGCTCTTAGCGTCGTATTTACCAACTACTTAAATGGGAGGCAAAGGTACTTGTAGATTTGCTAATTTTATGTGGATTTTTAACTAAAATTCTTATGTTAAAACTCCTAAAGCGTTTATTTTTTTGGTATTCCTAATGACATTGCCTCCGGTTATCTGTTGAAGGAGTGGAGTTTCTCTTAAAAAGGAAACAACTGTTTCGCAGCACTGGGCTGTTGAAACAAACTTGGAGATCAAATACTCTCCTTTTCTTCAAACCTCAAACGCAGGTGATGCACAGATGCTGTCATTTCGCACCACTTTATGGCTCATTTAAAACTGCATTCCCTACACACACACCGGTTCAGGAGTGGAATGGAAGAGTCCGATTAGGATTTAGAGTTGCCTCGCTTAAAGCATAATCATTTTGGAGGTTATTTATTTTTAGGTCAGAATTACAGGGTTATGGAAGAGTTCGCAACGCCCCTGCACATTAAGTTTCTAGTGCCGGGAATATAACTTTCTTCTCTGTAGCAAACCTTTTTAGTAGCACCTCGCAGTGGATTGGTTGAAATGAGTCAGATTTCCTGCCCTTTTGAAAGCTTTTTCATTTAGAAGATATTAGTATAATTTTTCCTCTGTTAAGTTAATGATGAGGCACACAACCATCCCCCCTCCCCCCCCCCCCGAAAAAGGGGGATGCAAACATTATGACATTTGGTCACGCAACAAAGATATTCCTTTCCACTTTTGCGATGTGGAAATGACCGGGTGCGCTTTTGTTGCTAGTTTGGTTACTCTATAGTTTTGTCGTAATGGCTTATAAGGCAGTGTAATACAGTGCTATATCAAAACAACAGCAGAAATTGAGCAGTATGAGGCACAAACCTACAACTTCCTGCTTCACTTTATCTGATTCCACTAACTACTACATCAGTTCAATCTCCAAAAGTGAAGCAGGGAGTAGTCGACACTTGGTTAGTATGTAAGAGGCTAGTCTTTATTGTCATTATTTTATCAAAAGACCGCAATTGCAAAGCGGCGTCGGTAGAAACTGCCCAAAGCCCCTGTCCGTTTTGCCTCCTCTAGTTTCTGAACGTGGCTAACAAGTTTATGGGCATTTTTAACCTGGTTTTGTTGATGCTTCTCCTTGGACATTGGAACGCTTGCCTGCAGTTTTTCATTCCAATGCTCAACAACTTCCCCGTCGACAGTTGGGTGATCAAATGCAAACTAAAGGTTTGTTTGATTATTTTTTCCAATAAAAGTGAGACTACAAATAGTCATTCAATCCCTTATGGTAGTTAGGTTTGAACCGAGATCGTGCGAATACGCCATTTGTCTTTTGGTAGGATAACAAACCTCTGTCTGAGGGACGCAGCTTTCATTGATTAACGTTCACCAGCAATCTTTTGACAAGTTAAAGATGGTGATTAACTAAGTCAACCGCTTCAGCGACTATTTGTTAGACAAATTAAATGTTGAAGATCTGCTGGCACGCGCTTTGTAAGGCTTAAAGTTGATGTGTGGGCACCTCGGCATTGACCATTTCACAACTCGCATAAAGTCAAGTCGAGTGCTAACAGAGTAGACCAAGTGTTGGGCGCACTCTTCCGTGCCCCCTTCCCATGTTTTGCATTTTTTTGGATTTTTACGTGTACACGAATTATTGATGCTCATTTTTTTGGCATGCTCAAAACAAGATTGTCTGCTGGTGTCCATTCGAGTCCGGTGTTGAGCTTAAATTCTTCTCTATGTTTAAATAATTAAGCATTTCAACCAGATTCGTAATTTTTTCAATGCAAATGGCTTTGCCAATGAACTTCATCTACTGTTCAGGATTTTTAAAGCTACAAATGTCCGATTTAAAGTGAACACTAGTAGGACTTGTAGAATAGACACGAAAACCGGCTATTTTTGATATGCTTGATGAATCACTGTTGGGTTTTAAGGCCGATGGTTATGATAAAGGTTCACGCTGGAGTTATTTTCATTTCCACAGGACGCCGGCTGGTTCGAGCAGTACACATGGGCTCTATTTAAGGCCATGTCGCACATGCTCTCCATTGGTTACGGACGCTTTCCCCCCACAAGTTCAGGTGAAGCCTGGATCACCATCATCAGTATGATGACCGGATCCACCTGCTATGCCCTCTTCGTTGGTCACGCCGCAGCTCTCATCCAATCATTCGATTGCTCAAAAAAAATGTACCGAGAAAAGGTGAAGAGTTTTTATCCTTACAGAGTACATACGTATCCAAGTTTACGCAGAAGGGTAGAAGTCAGGCGGATGAAGCCGACTCAAAAAGAAAAATCCAGGAAAATGAGGCATAAGGAGAATTAATTCATTAATGAATGTCACCTAAGTAATGACTGAGTAATCAGGACGGCATATCATTTTTACTAAGTAGGATAATCCCGAAGAACCAGTTTGGCCTGATCTGTAGCTGGTTTTATCGAAATCGCTCCAAATCTTCATGCATTGCATACCAGAAGTTACTCAGCCCCTTTATAATACCCAAGATCAACGTTTCGGAGATCTTCCCGCACTTATCACTTTAACACGTGATTACGGAGATGTGCACTTTTCCCATTTCCCAAAACACTTTATAAAGCGATCCTTGCGATTCTCTTCGTTACCGTTTGATCGGTAGCAAAATCAGCTAATCTTTGTGCATAAATGATTGAATCACTGGTATTTTAACAAACAATGAATTGACGAAAATTTGAGTAAAGCAGTGGCATCGAGTTTATCCAGGGAATTTTGCGAAGCTTCTTGAGTAAAGAGCACTTTTGGCTTTAGAACAAGACTTACTGCTTGGCATAAATGGTCGTCAAATTCCATCGCCTCTTGAATTGAGGAGTTGCTATCAGCTCCCAGTCGGATGCTAAAAAATCTGCCAAAAGCTGAAAAATTCGTCTTGCTTTTTACGAGCACGATGCCATCATCATGTACCAAATGTAGGTGGAACTAGCCAAGACGTCATTGCCAAACGTTCAACTATTTTACAGAATGGGTTCGTATGAAAACAGCGAAGCCAGGCAAAGTGACATGCCTGGTAGTGTCTGGTTAGACAGAATTTGACTTTTCTATCAAAAATAGAACTTTTCGCACCGTTTTGTAATGGTTACTAAAGTGGGAACTCGGAAGTGGTCTTATCAACCTAAGAATGCACACGCAAGTTTGTCTCTGCTGTTTAATTAACATTCGGACCGATGATTAATAACACCTCCATCGAGAGATGGCTTAATATCTAGCAGCACACCTGATTCGGTAAGTCCCAATAGTGTATTCTATCAGATCTTCACTGACAATCCAGACTAAACGAAGGAGTTTCTTGCTTTACAGTGGGTCGGTATTTGTAGTTTGAGCATACTACAGACTTCGCATTAGTATTTGGGTCCGCACAAACAACCTTGCGAAATTTACTTCTTTAGCCTCTGAAGTATTTCCATCCTAGTGATCATTACTCCCTGGAAATGTGGGTTCTCTGCTAAATAATATTATGGGAGCTTGAAAGGACCCCAAAACTTCACGTAAACTTCACTTAGTTAGTTCTAAATTTGATCCGACTTTCACACCTAACAATTATGCCCATCCAACCGGCAATACTAAGTAGGAAATGGACAAAAGGTACTTTAGCTCAACTCTCAGAAATTCCAAGGGCAGTTTTTTGGCAGTGAAATAGTATTTGTGCGGGCTCAGAGTAATGTATTGCTCCTATGCATTGCTTCAACGATTTTAAGAGCCAGGAATGCGAGAACTGTTCCTTTATACTTTTGGCCATGAATACTTTAAATTTGCCTACTAAACAAAACAGAGATGATGGTTAATTTTATTTAAAACACCTGAGAAGTGGAATTTTCTGTATTAAGAATACCATCAGTTTGAATTTTGTGAATACACAAGTGTTCATCATCAATTAGGTTTGTTAGCAGGGTTCTTATCGGCGTCATTGCCTGTTCTTTGCTTTTAGCTCTAATCCATTAATTTTTTCCCTGTAATATAAACATTCTTGCCTCCCATTTGCGCTGTATCCCCCAACTTTCTTTGATAAATGCCAACCAATCTCAGTGGGACATCCCAGCACTAAAGAGTATCGTGCAACATTACTTCAAGAGTCAATATCACACCGCCATCCTGATCAGGTATGCCCATCCGCTGACCTTTTTCGCCATCGGTAAATCGTCACTGCCCTGACCTCCATAAGGTTGTGAACAATGCGTTAGGCTTCGACACCTTCAACTGTTCGCTTTAACTATTTCATTAAATGTGACATAGAGAAATAAAAGTGAAAATTGTCCAAACTCCTAATAACCGTTCGAAGGTCTTCGCAACAAAAATTAGTCGATTTTGGCAGAGTATTTTGATCCACCTACTCCTGGAAACACTTTTTGATAACTGATTTGGGTCTGGCTGGGGAGATTTCCCAGCTAACCTTCAAAATCGCCATATTTTATACTTGCTTAGGAATCTGTATAGGGATGAAATTTTGGAGTCTAAATAAGCAAAGGATATAAACTTTCCGTGGAGCTCAACACAAAGGGCAGTTTTCCAGGGACTTTACATTATCGTGCTTTCCCCTCTATTTGGAGGCGGGAGTCAGAACCGTCAATTGAATCACATAGCAATTAGTGTTTCCATTAAGTGTGCATCTGATTCGGAGTTATCTTCCTTTGATTTTACTACTCCCAATTATTTTTTTAGTTCAAACAAGTGGAAGAATACATGGCGTACCGCAAGTTGCCGAGGGTCCTTCGACAAAAGATTGCTAACTACTACGAACACCGATATCAGGGAAAAATGTTCAACGAGGTGATCATCTTGGATGAGCTCTCAGAATGCCTTCGAGAGGTGCGGACTAACATTTCACCTTTCCTACATTCGCTACTCCCTGTTCAAATTTTACTATTCTCGTCTATTTCGACGCCAACCACATTAGCATTACCATAATTAACCAGGTTAACGCCAACCCTCAAGTTGAAGTTGTATCCTTTCCAAAACAGATTTACGATTGAGAGCCCTTTTTGTGAAGGGAGTAGACTTTTCCCCTTACATTTTAACAAATCATTTGGAGCTTAAAAGTAGGATTTCGTAAGATTGTCTTCTACGTTCCATTTCGGACTTCTAAACGTTGTTGGGAATCTTTACTTAACTTTAAACCTGATTATGATATTCTTAAATTATTCGTATCAAATTTTTCTTAAAAATTCCTTTTTTAACAGTTCAGTATTTTGATCACCGTAATGACACTGAACTGTCGATCGCTGAATTGGTTGTGAATGCCTCTCCGATTTTCTGGCGTTGTTGACGGCAGGAAGTATCCTAGCCCACCTTTCTGCACTTTGGTGTTAGCATGTCACTTCGACTCTGTTCAGCCATATTTAAGGTCAGGCTCGAAAATGCTGTGAATGCTTAACCCTGTATGCTGCCTCCTCCCAGCGTTATTGCCACTTTGACCTAAAGGCTGCCGGCGTATGCGCTCCCTCTGTAGGGGCGCTTGCAGAAACATAGGCACTAACATGACTTGTAGTTACTCCATTTCTCCTAGCTATGTAACAGAGACCAGAAATTTTCGATCAAACCTAAAACTTCTTCCATTGTAAAGAACACATAAATCACGTAATTTACGACATTTTGGATAAGTTAAGATTGGTGGCTTGCTTTTCCTTAACAAGATCACCTACTCCAGTCAACATGAAACTTCCCATTTGTGGTATTTTTGGTAAATTAGTAGAATTTCACAATTCATCTCATTGATAGACTGAAAGGAGGAAACTAGACGCCGCTTAATAAAATCTCCGAAGGTTCACTTTTACTCCCCTACACCCACTTCAATTGGAGGATTATTTTACAGGTCCTTCTTCCTGCCGACCACATCATCTAAACTGGCGAGCTGTCTGAATTTTGGCTACTGGAAATACTTGCCAAATCCCATGATGTATTTTGCAATTATGGGTGGCAACTTTTCATTGGAACTTATTTTAATTCCAGTGGACTAAAATCGCTGTCACTGAGACAGGAGGAGAGAAGTGAAGTTTTACCTACTGCATGAATGTTGAAAATTCATCAATGCATAGCTTCTAATTTACTTTCTTTTTTTGCTTCATAATATGCATCCTTTTCCATAAATTCTTTATTTTGTGAAGTAATTACCCCAACTACTCCACCTGTATTGGGTTCATTTCCTGCTCCGCATGGTTCCCAAAGGATTTGTCTGCGTGAGAATCACTTTTGCCTGTTCTCCCATTCAACGTGACAGTCATGAAGTTTGTGGCAACTCTGAGGGTTCGCATCTATCGCAAATTTTCTGTTTTTTTTGCAATTTTGATTTATATTAACGAAAATTATTGTATCAAAGTGAGTTTACATACGTATCAGTAGTATTCACTAGTTTAGTGTCGCAAACCCGTTTCTGTCATAAAGTTTGGACTACAGGGTGGACCATTGATAAATCCTTTGTGTGTACCCTTGAGTTCAAAAGAAGGACAACGTCAAATCCTAATTAATACCCTGCTCATTTTAAAGTGAGTAGCTTATCTTGCTTTGACAACTTGATCTTAAAATGTATCCAGGTTTTGTTTGAGGCTAATGACAAAGAACTTACATCCTATCGAGCGCTTCATATTCTTTACCATGGATGGATGCCTACTTTATCGATATCAATTTTGAAATCTTCCTTGTGCCCAATGTCAGGATGGGGATGGCATGTATGACTCATCTCCGGGGCGAGTGGAGCATTCAGCAGAGTTAGGAAGATTCATGAGGCCAACATGAGGTGTCCATTAATTACATGAGGCTCTCGGCTCCATCTTTTGCCGATTATAAACTACGATTCCAGCTTTTATTAAGTTTCGTGTTCTGAGGGTTCCCTTTTGTCCATTTTAATGCATGTGTGATTTTAACTCGTTATATTTCTTTCGCGTGTTTTACCGTCAGTCAGAAATTTATTAAACCTATGCATACTATCAGACTTCTCAGAGCGCCCAAATTGCAGTTAAACGAATTTCCAAACCAGTAATAATGACCTGAAATGAAAATTAAACTTCATAACAGAGTCTTCATTGGTCTCCTTAAGAGGGCTGAGGATTCATTAAGATGCGTAAAATAGTCGCGTCCATTACAACGTCATACACCTTCATACCCAACTGCTAAAGCTCAAATCCTTTCTGAAGATGTTTTCCTGTGTTTCGAGGTAGACCTAGAAGGCTTAGAAAGCTCATAGAAGCTGTGGTTCCTACCTTGCAGCAAATTGTGAATCACAACTGCCGGGCGCTGGTCGCTGCAGTTCCCTTTTTCACCTACGCCGATCGTCACTTTGTCTCCGAGGTGCTGATGCGGTTGAAATACGAGGTATTCCAGCCAGGCGACTGGATCATCAAGGAAGGCCAGATGGGGACCAAAATGTACTTCATTCAGGAGGGCATTGTCGATATTGTTGACACCGATGGCCGTGTCGCTACTAGTCTGTCAGATGGCTCCTACTTTGGTGGTGAGTTCATCCACCCTTAATAGATTCGTAAATTACCTATCAAACTCATTTTGGTTCCTACTTTATCCTCCTCCACAATTTATACTTTGAGCGAGTTAATCATTTGCTGTTTAAACACTGCAATTTCTGATAACGGCTTTTGATAGCAAAATCGAAATACAACCTCATCCGAGGTCCCCATGATCTCCTTTAATGGATCCTTTCAACTTTAGTATCACCGATTTTATGCTGCGTTCGTGAAGGTCGATTGTAATTAGTCAAGCTTGCCTTCTCAATCTTTGAATTCTATTTCTATCAAAAAATTTATCCTCTAGCTAAAAACATTGCCTTTTGAAATTGGACTTACTTGAATAAAAGTCGAAGAGGCAAATTGGTGGCTGTTACTAAAGGTCCCTTTTCTTAAAAAAAAACATGCTTAAGGCCATCTTATCGCTTTGGCAATTTGATGTGCTAAAAGGAGCACAATACTTTTAGCTGACGATGTATTGCCCGGATATTAGCATGCTGGCCATTTCATTTTCGCGTCCAGGAGAGGTAATTTTGGTTGCGCAAATCGAGGTCAGATTGAAAAGTACTTTTGCACAGCAGTGAGCAGATGCACAGCACAGAGTGACCGGTGTGGGTTTTTCCCTCCTGCTTTCAAGAGTTGAGACGCTTTATTATGAAGTGCTAAATGCCAACATTTGAATGAAAACTGACGGACATTTGACATGGCAAAAATATTAATTACTATCGAATTCCATGTGATTATACGTGCACTGTTTCTACAAGAGACTTTCTCTTAAAATTACTCCACGTAAATGCATAACAATTCAGTTAAAACATTTGAGTCAGTAAAAGGCCTGATTTTACGGTCTTCTATGTTGTTGCCTTCTAATAAACCGTTTGTTAGAAGGTGTTATTAAAAAAAACACACGAAGCATTTATTCTTCGCAAAGCGTTTCTTTTTCAATTTCAAAACCAAAATCCTCATTAGCTTTGCTAATTTAATTCTTAAAGGCCCATATTTACTCGGCCAGTTCGAGAAACCATCGCCTCGCTTTTATTTCTCCTTATATCTTTTATAGGTAGCGAATCTGCTCTGCACGATATCGGAAATGTGATTTAACAGTTATTTGCGGTCAAGCTTACACTGCCATGCATTAGCGTCGCCATCAATGTGAGTCGACCGTTGCGTAGTTTTGCCCTCAGCAAGCACAAGCAACCTCAACATTGCACATGACTGCAGTGAATAATTAGGTGGTAATACAGATTATTTGGGACGTTGAAGTGCTCAAAGCCAGAAGAAACAACAGCATTGCGTTGGAGTGTTTACAAATTTTGAATTTACCTTTCGAACCGGACATCCAATTTGTCCGATTTTTATTCCTCCTCCGTGAAAACAGTGGCTGTCCGGAAAGTGTAGAGTGGTTGCCTATTCCCATCAACATTTGTATAGTTTGTCCTGTAGCTTAAAAATTCATCAATGGCGTAGCCATCCTGTCGAAACTCGAAAACTGCTCATTAATGTCGGTTTTTTTTAATTTAACGCTGCTATTTTTGGTAGCATTTGTGTCAACAGCTAAACTACTTTGGGCATGAAAACATTTAGGAATTCTCATGTAATCGCTTTCTAAACTACTCCCCGACAATGCCACTGTTAATCAGGCAACTGAAGGCTCTTCTGCAGGCAAAGGATGGGGTAATGAGATGCAAGAGCATCAAAACTCCCAGAAAAACTCAATAAATTCTGGTTTAGCGCAGTAGCAGTGGAGTGTTCTCGGCAAAATTATTTACTCCATTGAATTGTAAAATTCTATGCAAACACATCTGCTCGTGAAGCTTTCTTTTCGAACCTCGAAAGGAGGGAGGGTTTTATTTGTCTTGAAATTATGCATTATGTTTGGACTGATTATTTGATTCAGTCATCAGCTAAGGAAATATTGAAAATAACTGTTCTCCTCATGATGACAAAGCGAAGTATAGTCTACAGCAGAGCTCAGTTAAAGTGGTTGGAACACGTGATACACGGTCCTTGAGCATTATGGGATGCTTTTGACTACTTAAGGCACATTTTTCTTCTCTTTTTATTTTCCCACCTAGTTGCATCCTGATTTTCAACTTCCTCCTCAAAATCATAAAAGCAGTGTCCTTTCTCATTGAGGGGCTGCTTAATGAATCGCATTCTCAACGAGGGTGATTTATTAAAGTAACTGTGTTGCAGAAATTCCGCACCATACCTCTTTTGCAGTTCTAACTAATTATGCCTTTTGGGTAAAAGTGGTTGAGGATGTAAATTTACTGATGCCAGGTATCTTCAGGATTCGTTTCTTTGCGAGCAATAATTCGGTGCGCCCAACAACGTTTGGATCTTCTAGGGTTAGACGACACTTTGACAAGTAGCACCATCATATTTTTTGCCTTAATGCCTCCAAAAAATTGCACAGCGCCTACCACAAGTCTGCCATAGTTCCTTTTAAGGATATCTTATTGAGGGTTGTTCTGGTGCAGAACACCTTAGTCCACAATTACTTTTCATCACGCGGGAAAACAATTGTAGCTCGAGTATATAGTGTGGAATGGGGAATTGTTGCGAGATTCGTTTCTATTAATCACTACTTAGTCTACTTATTCGTAAATTCTTGGTGCAGATATCCGCTTTAAATAAAGAATTCTATTCAAGATTTTTATCTCTGGATGCTTCATTTTCCAAAATTAGCCTTTTCCCTAGCAAATCTCAAGACGTAAACATTTCCACCGTATATTTTTACTTTAACCATAAAATTGTCAAGCTTTCACTTTTGGAGTGCTTTTACGTCAAGATTTTCATCTGAAGTGGGGTTTTCACATCTGTCTTTTTTATGAACTTGGTAAACATAAAAATGACGCTATACTAACGAAGTTTCTACCATCCATAGCGTCCCGCTTCAATCCTCCATTTTGGACGCGAATCCGTAAAAAATGACTATTCATACACATAAATGTTTATTTAAAAACTGTTTTATAACAATGTGTTTTTGCATTGAGGATGCGTTTGAATGAGATGAATAAAGGTACTTATTAGCTAGCTCTGTGAATGGAACCAGTCAAACGACTAGCTATTTCTCCAGTTGAAATTTGACTAAGAGTATGACACAGCTGTGCAAGGACGACGCTTGTAGATGGACACATGGAAGGTCAAAAACGCTCTTTGTTGCATCGAGTTAATGACGTTATTGCAGGAAGGTTCAAGTTGTCTTTGTCATCAGCGGCAATCCCATTTTGAACTATTAATTTAGCTTCATAAATTGGCAGCTCTGATATTCACCTGCATTGTCTTAGCAATTATGCTAATTGCAATGTATTTCAACTGCTCCCCACCCTTTTAAGAGCTGCATTCTGAGTGAGCATGAGGCAACTTTTCTGGAATAATAGTTTTGTGGAATGTGGTGTGTGTGCTGTTGATTAAAGATAATGCAAATTCTTTTCACGAAAACTACTTTACCTCCTTCCAATCACCTGTTTTCACAAATCCATATCCGCTTACCCCGTTTTACCTCCTAACTACTCCCCTAATTACTGGATACGTAAATTGCTTTTGGTTATTTATTGAAACTAATAAAGAATAACCGACGAGCACTTAGTCAGTCATGCGGAGATTCGTTTTGAAGACTGAGTTACGTGCTGGCACAGACCGCTTACGCGAAAGCATATTAATTCGTTTTGAACTTTAAAGATATTGTTTATTTCATAGAGTCTGATATACTGCAATAGGTGGTATCATTGAGTAACCATATGCGCCAAGAATTTTGTGTCGGTTGATAAATGCGCAGACTATTTTCCGAGATCCATAACATGTCAGGCCGAGATGCCTCCGAAGTTCCGCATCGCATTAGCTAAATCTGTTTTCCTTCCCCTCGGCTGCAAACAACATGATGGTGAACGCTCCGTACGCACACTCGCAGGTCAAGGGATGCTTGAGTTGCATGTCATTTTCATTTACAAATGTGCACAGTACTCTGTAGCAGTTATTGTAGTAGGCAATTCTGAGAGAAAGTGGCTTTCTGTGTGGAGGTTGTTCACTTTGTCAGTCGTTTCCATCTAATTTGTTAGTCATGCCAAGAGAATTCGTCAAGAAAATATCCTCTACCGCATAAAAACTTTGTTTTGTAAGATCCCAACAACTGTCTATAAAATGGAGGATCTTTATTTGTTTCAAAGACATTGTGTGTTACTTTGCTTTAATTCGCACCTCACATTTTACCGCACGTGGCTTCGAAATTAAGGTAAGTGCTGGAGACAATCTTCCTAGTGTTCATGTGACTGAGCATTGAACTTCGGTGAATTTAATTGGCAATTCACGACTGGATGTACTTGACACTCACTACTTTTTCTGCTACATTTTCGAGTCTCAAATGGTGGAGTTTTGAAGCGAAGCCAAACAAATGCAAGACGTAATAAGAATGCATAGTTATGTAGGATTTCCCTCCATCCGTTTTCACAGCAAGGTTTGTTTATAATAGCATTGACGCCATAGTAAATTTAATTATTCTTTGACAATACCTGCTTCTTTTCGGGGATTTTTCGTCTGCCACAGTTTCTGTATAATTCGTTTCGCACCTTTATTTTTCAGATCATAGACGCTAGGACATAATTTCCTTACATTTATGGCCCCTCAGCATTCGTGATATTAAATTCTTCATGCCATTAAGGTCCGCTTTTATCAATTAACCGATGGCAGCAGTTGCTCAACCACGTCACCCGCCCTAGGCGCGGATGGACTAGTTGACTAGTTCACTGCCTTGACGTATTCGTGGGCCGTAAAATATTTGTTCCCGTCAAGAAGAGCCCTAACCAATAAAGTTTACCTTACTTGGTGTAAAATTTATTAGGCTGAGGTGTTTCTACAACGATTATTTCGCTTGAGTAGTCTTCATCACTGATCCTGCAAAATTACCGATCGCCGAATTAGAAAAAATGACAATTTTTGGTTAAATAGGGTGCAAAATCTCAGGTAAAAGGTGACTTTGTGACTCCAAAGGTCTATTGTAATCCTTTCAAGTGCTAGCAACGCTACAGATGCCTATTTTGAGTTGTCCATCAATTCATAATTTAAGATGTGGATGCTAGTGTCGAAACCGTTCAAAATGGCATTTGAAAATTTGACTCCGACTCATGGATGGTCATGTGAACAAACCTGAAGTATTAAACACGTTGGGCACCTAAAAGCTATGCATTTAATGAGGCGTAGTGAAATTGTAAGAACTCGTGCCCAGAATCTAGTGCTATGAAGATGGAAGGAGTAGCTAGAGTCCTTCAGTTATGAGGAAAAACAGCAGGGATCCATAGTCAAACCAACGCAAGTTGTATAACTGTAGGGATAACAGACATCATAGCCAACGAATGAGGACATTCGGCAAGTGTTTAATCCTTCTAATTTAAAGGAGTTTATAATTTTTTATATTTCTTTTTTCCATCCAGATAAAAAAACGTTGCAATATAGACTAGCTCATCTGAAATAGTTATTTCCTTTTCATGCGAACAGTCGTTTGTTTACTTTCAGAGCAAATTCTTACACCGTTGGGTTTCAAGAGTTTCTGTTTAGTTTCTGATGTATTTCCATTCGCCGGGGATCGCATACATTGTCCTGATACACAAGCTGAGCGCTGGAAGTCCGTCCGCAGCGTTCAGTGTAAAGTCGCATGGGACGTGCATTCCGTTGTGAATACAATCGGTCGCTACGTCTTCAAGTTTTCCACTTGAGTATTTCAATACATTGAAAAAGGGGTTCAATATTTGGTTGGTTACTGCCAGTAGCTTAAAAAACGACTCGAGACCGCTAATCACAAACCACCGAAGCCCAAATTTTAGGACATTTGCACCGTTTGCATATTTTCACACCCAATGGATGTCTTTTTATGCTATCGAGCCAACTATGGGTTTCAGTCATTTTAAAGCTCTGAACTTTGAGTAGCTCTTTAATCGTTACGATTGATGTCACTTTCCTTCAAGAATTCTCGTTGTCAAGGCATTTACTTTGCCACGGAAGCTTCTCTCTCCTTTGTCATATGCACTTCTCGTCACCAGTAACTACAGTTTGTATGTTTGGCTTGTTGATTTTGATTTTATGATTTTGCAAGAAATTGATTTTACTGTCTATCTTTGCAAAGGGCAAAATTTCTTCGCATTGTGGAATTTTTACATTATTTCGGTACTTCCGTTCAAATACTCTAAAAGTTTTTGTAGACACTAAATTTGAAAAAGCGGCAAGTAAAAAGGGTGCCTTCAATGGCTTTTGGTTGCCCAGGCAATTATATGCGAGAGGCGCTCTTATCGTAGTCCCTCTTCTCCTAGGGAAAATCTACTGATGTGGCATGGCAAAGTGGGCCAAAATTCGGTCTAGGAAATAGACAGAATGATGACGGGTGGTAGGAGCAAGTCAATTTGGCGGACCCCTTCGAGAACTCTTTGCTCTTTTCTAATTATTCACGTAGGACTGTTGGAAAGTATTTTTAATGTGAGCATTCGATTCACGGACGGCTCCAAAAATATAAATTTACCAATGCTTTTGAGTGTCTAGGTTAGTAGCACTGGGATTGGCTTATTCACTAAGGGTGAGATCAAATCTAACAAAACTTTGGGAATACCACAACTGGGCCATCTGTATTGCCATGTTAAGCAAGCAAGGCATCTAGATAATCCCAAGTTAGAGAATACTAGAAAAAGTGGGGTAAGGTGGTGTAGTTAGCCGCCAAATGCTCTCAACTTTTGTGGACTCTTGTGCCCGATGTACTATGAGTTCTTGTACCGGCTTACAGGCCAAAATCCAGTTTTTTAAAACTGTTTTTTTTAAATTTATTTTGTTTACCATTAGTACATCCCATTTATTCCCCCAAAGACCACCTATTTGTATGAGTTAATTGATGAGATCTACGTCAAATAGCCATGAAAAAGCGTCTTTTGGAAAAAAAACAAGTTGCAGTAATTGACATGCTATTTTCAGTTGAGTACATCACGGTCAGCCGGGGCCTAGGAAGTGGCTGACATTTTTCCACCCTAGCTAAAATCCGGCCCATTATGAGGCTGCCTTGTCTATCATGACAGACCTGCTTCCTTACCAATGGCAAATCGTACTTACCGAGTTTATTGTTCATACCTAAATGTTAAACATTAACCTGTCCACTGGAAATCTGTGTGCGCCTCGTCTTACAAGTCTTTATCAAAGCCTTCATGTCGGGACCATGTTTGGAATTCTGAGAGTGCATGCATTTCAGTACTCCTTCTACTAGCTCAATGGAAACGAGTTAAGTACCAAATTTACTTGATTCTTTTAAAATAGACTAAATAGTGCCCAAAACCGAAATGTAAGCGGTCTAAAAGATGTGGAAGTCGCAATTTCTTCTCTTGCGTAATTCGATTATTCGCCACCAAGGTGGAATAACCACATCAATTTCATCCACCTCTCTGGATTCGCGGAACGTAAGTAAATTAACCGGGACTGACGCTAATATTATTTTCCTCCGAGCTCTGTGGTTCCGAAAATAAGGCTTTTATTGCATTGCTCCTTGAACGCTGGAAATATATAAAGCTGGAAAAGAGAGCTTGGTAGATGACAAGGGCAGCATAACTGCCAGTTTAACCATTGCAGGTTAAAAGACATGATTTCCGCCTGTGGCTTTATGGTCAACAAGTATTTTCGCAAGCAAGACTTGTTTCCCAAGTTTATGGTGCTCAAGAATTAAAATGTAGACTGAACGGAAGTCATCGCTTGTAAAGGGGATATGAGTCTGGACGTTCAAATTCGGAGTTCAAATACAGAGATTCTAGTTCCAAAATTTATTTTGATGAGCCATGAGCATTAGAAAGCAATCCCTGAGACTGTGTTGCCTTTCGAATAATTCTAGCGTCCTAGTTGACTGAACAATCTTTCAAAAAATTTCATAGAAAAAAAATTGAGCAATGTAAAAGCCTGCTCAACCAATTTATAGGTTAAAGTTTAAGAACGAAGGGCTATTTTTCTTCAAAATCGCCAGCTTATCGTTTAAGACGTTCATATTCACTCCTCTTGCCTTCCTAGCATCAATATTAATTTGTTCAGAAATTTGTCGTACGTGCTTTTCCCCGACGACTTTCATCATGGTTGGTGATTTAACTGATTTTGGCACAGGGAATTTTCAGGATGGCATCTGCTATGTGCATACGGTTACCAAGGTGTAATGTTCTCCACATAAAACGAGGTGAGATTTTACTCCTTACTGCTCACAGAAAGTCGTGACCTCAGTCTAGTGCTTAGTGAGGTTAGTGTACCCTCTAAAAAATGGGACAGTGACCCTAGAACCAATTTCACAGGAAGTGTCATTAACTCGTTAAAAGGAAAACCAAAAGCCATTCAAGTAGTACATCAGTGGCTCAACATCATGGCTTTTAACTTTTTTAATTAAGAACGTTTAAATTATCTTCGAGGGATTCTTTATGCTAGTAAATTTGCAAACTCTAATAAGAAGAGGATAATAAGGAAAGGTGGGATTATTTGTGAGCGAGATGACTTGGCTATTCATGTTGACGCCAACTCGTTTATTGTTTTCTTAAATGCGACCAATGTTTTTTTAATTTTCACTTATGAATTTTAGGGTCTTTTGGGGATTTTTCAGATCATTGATAGAAAACGAGTCCCAAGGTGACGCAACAACTTCATCGATGAAAAGCTTCACGATTTTCATCCCCATAATCACATTCAGGTCAATTTATACTCATGTAATTTAACCAAATTTTAATTAGGACTGAAATATTTTTGCCAACACATAATTCTGCCATGAGGAGCCGCTAGAAACAAAGAAGTTCTGGTGCTGTAAGAGTCAAGGTAGCCGAGCTTCGGGGTAAACACTTGCCTCTTATCAGATTTATCTGGTTGCCATGATGGAAACTCTACCTTACTTAGGCAACTTGTCTCCCTCCATGCCTTTTTATAACAACTATTTTTAGACCCTTCTTTTATTCTTACTCAATTTTGATTGGGCACTCTTACAGCAACAACTGGAACCCCTGATTGCTCTTACAGCTCTGTACGGACTTTTGAGACATGCGGCCGACTTATTGTGGGTCAAAAGCACTTCTACCTTTCCGCTATACCACTGCTTTTTTAATAAGGTTCACCGATGAAATCACGATTGTGCATGAATAACCTTATGGTAAATTCTAGTCAGTAAACCAAGTAGATCAGTAAGCTATTATTCTCATTAACACAGCAAAGCCAAACCTAATGGAGCTTTTGGTTCTCTGGAATGCGTATGGCTAGTAGGGGCGGCGCTTTGTATTTAAAAAGAACATGGAAACCAGGGAGTCTGCATTGCAATTTTTTCCTATCTTAGGTATGATTAGAAATGACTTCCTTAGTCAATTGTGTCGATGCAGTGTGTGCCCTCTTGACGCATGTCTGTGCCATAAATATCATCACCGAACAATAAATGTACGATTTATTCATGATTATCCTGCTCAAAAGTCGCGAAATACGAATTGAGCACGTCTATTTTTGCTGTTCAGGGGCAAGAGAGTCACATCACTTAATGCATGCGCAAAAGCATGCATAGTAGAAAATCTGCATTAGCACTTAGGCCGAGATATATGCGGTTATTTTGGGTTTTCAACACCCTTTCATATTGTGCCCGAGGCTAACAGTCACGACAAATCCCCACGCAAACAACAGGACATCAATTTCCTGGCCAGATTTTATCGAGAATTAGTCAAGGCGTTTTTCATTATGCATGTAGGTGAATGTGCCTTTAACAAGTAGTTCAATGTCAAGTAATTAAGCCTTCTCCCATGACTTGTTGTGACCCGTTAGCGCTGCGATGCTTTAGAGTTTGTGGGCATTACAAGGCATCGATATGTGTCAATCTGGCCTCCTCACCATTCACTGCCCACTTTTACCGTCTATCCTATCTTCGTTGGACCTGAAGTGCTACCACCTTGTCTGCTTTGCCAGCTTTGATTGGGTCACAAAGTTGCAGAGGTGTATAATAAAAGCTCTGCAGCATGTGCAGAATGCACGGTATGTGGTAGCAGAGCGCAGAGTCTAGAATTAATCTCATCCTGTCGATGGCTTACTCAAAAGTAGATGTACTGAACCAAGTAACACCTCTATTCTTAATTTGAAGTAAGAGTTAAGAATCACAGAGATGAGCTTATCGTGAACAACTTGCAGCAGCTTTAGACTTGAATTTTGCGGTATTCTGTTTGCATCCACACCCTCACCTTCACCTTCATCTGATAAGAAAGGCAGGTCGTAGGAACCAATGAACAAGTTAGTCTTGCGCAAATCTTTTACCAGGTGACAGCATTGGTGATGTTCCTCAGTCAATCGTCCCACTTTCCCTTTTCCCCAGGGCTCATGCCAATTCATCTTCAGATAATCGCACTCACTTTGTGCGTATGCAGGTGTGCTTGTGGTGGAACCGCAGAGGGGGTTGTTCGATGGTGAGTGCCCATTTAAAGCAGATCAAACATTTGCACCTGACATTCATCAGCTCGATCTACTACGATACGAGTCAAGAGAATCAGTGAATGAGAGGAAGAAAAGCCCCTTGCCCTTTGCAACAAGGCAACACGAGAACTCGGGCCTCATATTATCAGTAAACTTACTCATGGACCGATTTTAAATTAAACAATGCTGGAAGAGAAAGGGGCAAATTGGGTCACTGCCTCATTATCGTCTTCATCCATGGCATTTTCCTTATCAAAGGTCTCCAATTAAGGTTCATAATCTTTTCATGACATCAGGCAGTCACAGGTGATGTAGGCTGTTCGAAAGAAAAACGGTAATGGGAGTGGAGGCTGCTAGAGTCGGTTTTTTGTCCTGCGAACCGGAGGGTTTATGAAAGCGCAATACGCAGAAGGCTTGTGGTGTCCTATTGAGGAAGGGTAAGAGCATGCAATGGTAATTTTTCAACAACAAATAAAATAGCGAAGGAGACGTTCTGTATCTACTTTATTACTCCACAACGATTCGCAACAGTTTTCAAGTTATCTAATGAAATCGTATAGGAAGCGACAAGAACAACATTTCAAACAGAAGCAGACGCCTTTCGAAGGAAAACTTGCAACAACCAGGTGATTAAGGGCTGCAACTATAGGGCAAAATAATTTTATATGCTCTGATTTAAAACTTCTATTGAGTAAATAAATTTAACTAGAGCGGTCCAACTGAAACTCTCGTTTGTGTCCAGGTCCGCCAAAATTATTCGTTGCAGTAATTATAAGGCAAACTTATTGTTCATATGCCGGAAATAATCACCAAATTTTGTTAAAAAACTATTGGTTTTTCTGACATTCCTATCTTCAAATTGTATTACTAGTGCGCACAATATACTAAATGAACCAAGTGCCGGACATGATGATGGTTAAATTCCGATCTTGGCAACGAGCTACTAAGGTCCTCGCCACTGTACCCCCACCGAACACCCAGGCTCCCAGACCATACCAGTAGTCCCCAAGCTCTTTCACATTCTTACTCACTTTCCAACCCTGGCATTACCTAACAATGAAATCTGCAGCTCAAGCTTTTATTTTTAAGCCTGAAAATTTGAATGAAGGGATTTTTCTACTGCCATTTACCAGTAGCGTATAGTGCCTGCGCCAAACTGACATCCTCGATTAAACACAGCAATGGTTTCACGCAAAAACGGCGCCAAACATCAGTTCACATCTTATGGCTTGCAGGGAGTAATTCAAGTTTAATAATCTAATAAATAAAATTAGGGACCGCTGCAGAAATTACGCCTTACAAGTCGAAATCTTATTGACAGAATCTCTATGGAATAAATAACATTTTTCCGTTGAATTTAATTCTGTGGTGATTTTTATTTGCTGCGCAGTAGAACTACCAAGACTGAACAAATAGACTAAATTAAAGTGTTGAGGCTCGTTGCCCAAAGAACAACAGTATGAGACTGATTTATGGGAAGTGTGCGCAACCGTTTTGTTGCCGTCACTGAATCCTGTTTTATTTGTCTTCCAGAAATCTGTCTCCTGACAAATGCTCGGCGCGTTGCTAGTGTGCGGGCAGAAACGTATTGCAACCTCTATGCCCTGGACAGAACCAGCTTCCAGGATGTACTACAAAACTACCCCTTTATGCGACGCACCCTGGAATCAGTTGCTGCGGAGCGGTTGCACCAGTTAGGACGGGATCCGTTGCAAGTCATCCACCGGAAGAACCTTCAGGAGGATCTCGAAATAGTGAAAGAGATCGTGAGCCAGGTACAACTCTCTTCGATGCAACCCACTTAGTCTAAGTGTTGGTCTTTGGTCAAGGCATTCTTCTTATTGAATATTAGCTGTTTATTCGAATGATGGAGTCTAAAAACTTTGTAAAATTCACTACTGTATTAAAATAGGATATGGTTTCAAGTGTCAATGTAAATAACTCTTCTGTGGGAAAATAAGCAATGGCCTTGTTTACATGACGCCACAGCCAACAAAACCATTTTAGGTGGCTTTAAGCATTTTGAGGTTACAGTTGTACGAGCCTCCGCCTCTTTTGAGAGACGTCACCTCTCCCCCTTCTACTTGTTGTAGACCGAACATTTCTATCATATGATTAAATTTTTCCATTGTAAAAAAGCTTTTAAAGCCAAATCATGTCCTTATTTACCATTTAGCGAAATCATGATCGCTTGTCACGAAACCAAACCATTGGTTTGACGATAGCCCTCGTGGATGGGTCAGATAAAATCACTTGAAACGACTTTCTTTCTGTTCCCTCATGCCCCAGAATAGCAAGAATGCACCGCCTGTGATTTAGGCCAGACAAACCCTAAATCAACAGACTAAAGAGCATTCGGTTATTTCAGCCTTAAGATCCCAGTCACTTAGGCTGCCTAACATTAACTATTAACGCTTACAATGTCAGTAAACGAGTTTTTGCTCCCTCTCCCTTTTAACGTGTGTCCAGTGACTGAGATGTGTTGATACAACTTAAGCTGTACTTTAAAAAGTATGTGTTTGTCACTAAGATTGTGCAGTTGTCTAAACAACCCATCTTTTGGAAGCTAAACACTAACAAATAGCACCCATTTCTGTTTTTCACCTATAGATTCAGACAGGAGCGTAAAAAAAGGACTTCATTTTGATTGAAACTATGGGAAAAGTTCCCTTGGTCAAACTGTCAGACGTTAAGTGCCTCTATTTTCAAGTAGCGTTGGTATCAATGAAGGTCCTCAGGTACTATGTCGGAAATACTGGTTCCTCTTCGTGCCGTAGGGACGACTGGCTCCTGAGGCCGAATAAGACTTTTTCGCAGTCACATAAACCCTTTCAGCGATACACTGGTCCTGTTATTAACAGCAGTCGTGACCTGTTTGGAAATTTGTTCGGGATTTTCGAAGCCACTTGGAGGTCTTGGGATCATCACCGTGTTGACCAAGTGATGTTTCCGTCCTATCAGTGCTTTGGCTGTTGATTGGCTGTCCCGGACAAGGTCCAGATGAGTCACTAGGCCACTCTATCAGATCTCGATAGTCACTCACTTTTGTATCATAAAGCCGTAGCGCTTCTCCATTGAACTGAGGGTGATACGAAGGAAAGCGAGCATGTGTAATGGCGTGGCGATGGTAAAAGTTAAGGGAATCTCGTGGAGCGAAATGTGTTTCTGCCTGTGGCCAACGTCTCTGCAAACCTGTGCTGGTTGAGGAGCTAACAGAACACTTTTAGCATCTTGATGATCGTAGGAGAGACCACCGTTGTTGTGTCCAGCCATATTGAAACCACCTTTCCCAGACTAAGGCATGAGATACCATGGATTGGCCCGGTAAAAATATATGGCAATGGCCTCTCTGGTTTAGGTCAGGGTAGGACACATAATCTGCGGTGAGAACGATAAATACAATCACCCACAAACAGTTGCGATCCCCAAAAGTTGGCTCAAAATTGATTCTATTTCGGAACTATTCAGCCAAACTGCCATAGATTCCTGATCCAAAGCTGTACAGGGATAACTGCACTAATGTCGTAAGGAGACCTATTGCCAAATACAATCCCCACTCGTTGGAATTTGTTCTCTCCTAAAAGTTCAGCGCAATCAACAGACTTTAAAATGGCAGCGTTCTCTTTGCGTACATGTCTGTATCGAAGTAACCACTACCAACTTCCAGCTGGTTATCCGTGGTTTAAATCTAGAATTCCTTAATCGAATGTCCTCGTATAGTTTTTTCGATATGGTGCTGATGATTAAGGTACTAACTTGATGAGTAACAGAGACAAATAATATGAATTCGGAAACAGTGATTACGCGGGGGCTCTGTCGCACCATAGGCCGAAAAGAACGTCAACGGCTTTGGTTCCTCGTCCCTTCGATACTCCAACATCCCCAGCAAAACTTCCGAGTCAGAGAGCAACTCATCAGGAAAGAGTGGAGGTCGGAGCCAAGGAGAGAACTCCTCCGCGTGGTCGCGCACCTTTCGCAGTCGACTCTACCAGCGGAAGGTGCGTGACCGCCCCTCCACCACTCCCAATGAGACTGGGGCGGACATTGATGAGGCAGAGGAAGAGGATGAGAAATTGGAGGAAGCTGATAGGCGTCGTCGCGACCGCAGTCGTCACCATCGCATTACCACACAGCCCCGCCTCAGCCTCATCTGCTCTCCAAAACACCGCTTTGCGACTAAGCAGCACATTGAGTCCCAAGCCAAAAGGCGATGCTGTACCAGCAACACGGCGCTCAAACTGGCTCTGAGGAAGGCGGCGTACTATGGCGGCAGTGGTACCTTAAGGAAAGAGTCCTCGACGGCAGCAATGGAGCCTGTGGCTAGCACCAGCACCGAACAAATTGATCGACAACAACAGATTCTGTAGTAGCTGCATTCTCAAGCTCTACATCCTTGATGTCTCACTCTCTTGATCCCTTACGCTCTCCTTCTCTGCCCTTCTTCTCTGTTTGACACAACGACATTGTTGACGATGCGTTTAGTAATGCAATCATACTCGTTTTGACCTGGACTACTTCATAAATAATTGTAAAAAAAAAATTTACAATTTACTGGAACTTCATCCAGTAACGCACTTTTACACTATTAATGCTAACCTTGAAGGCAAAATGGGCGATTTGCAATGGCCTCGAATAGTCAAACCTTCAGTAAGGCTAACGTCGGCGGTGTCCCTCCCTCCATCCCTGGCTTCATACCTTTGGAACGAGCAGCTAAGTTGGATAATGTCATGTTTCATTGGGTGAGGATAAGTCAAGGCACAAATATCATAGCTTAAGGGTGGTCAGGGTACGTTTCCTCCTCCGGTGCCGATAGCATCGAATCCTTCACATAGTTTGTGTCTTTTCTCCCCTCTTACCTAATGCGCACATTTAAACAACCACATGTCACATAGTCCCCATGTTATTCTGAGCACCCTCCCCACTGTTTCTCCTCTATGGTACATAGTACATAAACTTCAGGTGGTGTGGTCACTATGCACTTCTTTGTTCACTTCGTTTTGACAGATCCAGCAATTGAAGAAAACGGAAGATCACTCTATCCTTATTTGAATCGAACAGTTTCCGAGCTCATGCGTGTACTGCAGAAAACTTTGTGCACTCCCCGAAACTTCCGTATGAGCAAAACAAGCAATTCCACTCAGCAACATAGATCTCTTCAAAAGTATTCAGGACAAAAAAAGTAATTCAACTTTTATGGTCTAATTCATGGTGGTCTTAGACATTCTAGTCGGAATGTCGGAGTAAAAAGCTTGAATTTAGAATTAAAGATGAAACAACGGTTGGCAATGTTTTCAGTCAACTGTCTGGGATGCAACATAGTCCAGAAAATTTAAACTGAAGTTTAAAACCAAAGCCAGTCAGAGATAGCATCGGTGCGTTTTAGTGTTGGCTGATTTTTTAATATTTCAAACAATCTTTCTTTACTGGTTTGAACTAGATCAAAACGTCAAGGCAAAACAGTCGGATATAGCAATTAATTGCGATTGACAACTCATTGAAAAGGGTGATTGGCAATGAAGAGATTGGCTAAAATAGAAACTCAGGAGCCATTGCTACACGGAGCATCATCAATAAAGGCTTTGGCAGCTAGGGTACCATAACGTTACCCGTTGTAGTCCGCCAACATTAGCAATCAGTTCATCGTACTGCAATAGGCTCAATGTTTCTCTCTTCTATCTCTACCTTAATACCCTTGGAATAAGCAGATGAACTAAATGAGGCCGTGTTCAGAGTGTATTTTCCACCTCCAAGGCTGACGGTATCCAATCCGTCAAGAGACTGCATTTACTGACCGTCTGTCGCCTAAAAAGTGCATCCAGTCAAACACGTAGCAAAGTAATCATACTGGCTTGGATAGCCTGCGCTACTGTCTGATGCGCCTCGTGTTGCATTAGGAAAAGAGTTTACACCTAACATTGCCAACGACAGCACACCACTGAAATGGCGAGGTGAATCAGTGATAACAACCTGAAACCGCCAACTATTCTGAAGGTCAAAATCCGAAAAACAAACCACAAAACGTGCCATCATGACTAACCTGCATGCAGACCAGGCCACCTACGAAGGAGTCTTTGCCGAGGGAGCTTCGGATGCCAAATCATAGTGCAGCCACACCATTGTCAAGTAATATTACCCACCTTGACAGTATATTACCCGCCTTCATTAGTAATCAAAGAATACATAAAAAGGGAGGGAGCATGTGTGTATGACAGAGAGGGAAGAGGAAAATTAAGTCATACAAGAAGCGTGCGGAAACGGAAGATGCACAAGGCCCTACGTGGGTGGAGGAGTTAAACCCACATTCAAACACGTACATTTACGTACATGTACAAGCACGATCTCCGAGTGGGAAATGTGAGCGGGGGAGCCAAGGGAGATATGTGGAAGCAGTCTCGGTGGTTGGATAAAAAGAAGCAGTCGAGAAAAAGCGAAATGCATCGGCGATAAAAGTTGAGAAAAAACAGGGCGCAGTCACACATTGAATGGCGCAGAGGGGCGGAGGAGGAGGAGGTGGAAGCAATAGTTCTCCCTTGCGTCTAGGTCAGAGAGCATGTTTAATTTGGCCTAGCTGACTGACGTGCATGGATGATTTGGAGACCCCATTTGACTGAGAACACGGTCCAACCACTGGAGAGGACCGTTCAAATGAAGCTCTATCCAGCAAGGCGTGCTTGTCACTGTTTGACGCCTGAAAAGGAAAGAGCCAAAAGAAGCACTCATAATGGTTGAATTACACCGTGCAAGGTCATTTTACAGGGAGAGCATTAGGCGTAGACAGAGGCGTGAAGTGAGTCAGGTAATTACAGTTAGACAAGCTTGACTCAGCTCCGGCTGTGTCACAAGTGTCGCGCCGACGAAGGGAGTGGATTTCGCGCAAAAAAAAAATGCAGGAAGACTTACCTGTATTCGGCGCCCCAGCCCTTGACAAAACTGATTCGGATAGTGCACATGTTGGTAAGCGCGTAGACGGCCTCGAAACCATTGTTGACACTCTCTTTCAGCAATGCCGCAAAGTGTTGATTATTGAAGATTTTCAGATTGCAACCTACAAGTGAATGCATGCGATAAAGTGCAGTGTGTATGTTTAGGCACACAAAGGGAATTCATCCGGCCGCAAATCACTATCTCATCCGCCTCCCAACTGGTTCACTTTAAAGTGGGTTGACATCCATTAGTCGGTGTGGGGGTTCTAAGTTGGCAGCGAATAGCGCACAAAATATTTCGTGCCATTTATCCACACCCAAGAACAAGGACGTAGTCAAAAAGTAATAGCAAGAAGTACAAGTGTTTTGATAAACTAAAAACATAGAACAGCGACCACACTTTTTAAGCTACTGACGGTATAAGTGATTTAGAAACGATTCAGCAACCATTCACAGGTAGTCGCTGCACCCTTAGCATGACCAAACAATCACCGACCTTTATGAAACGAAGACCTGCCATGCCATGGAGCTTGATGAATACCTTATCACCCCCACGCTCTTTGGCAGCAAAAAAAAACAAAAAAAAAACAGGAGTATTGATAGCAGGAGCTAACCTGGTGGAATTTTGCAGACCGTAGCCGGATGCCAGTTGTACATGTGATTGCAATTGGGCGACTGGACGAAGATTGCGCTGTCACTCAGACACTCGGCGAAAACCTCACCACCGATGTAGTAGAGAGCAACACCATGGCCTACATTGCAAAGGGGAAAAAGGAGTCAGATAACACAACAAAAACAAAAAAAACAACTTAGGCAAGTAATACCTGAAATAGCAGATTGAAATCTTTAAAAACGCAAAGTAGAACCTATTAAAGAAAAGCTTCACGACCACAACACACGTGATTCATGTCGTAAACATGTCCTTTAAAGCGTTACCCCAGTGACCTCAACCAAAGGTCGCGCAATTGGGACTTCTAATAATAATTAATAATAATTTAAAATTTACTTCAAAGGAGCGGCCAAAGGGATAAAATCTGAGCCAAAGATTGACCGAGTTTGCACCTGTTGTACACGTGCAGTATCGGAGTGAATAGTCGGGTCTCACGAAGCTTTCCCTTTAAGTAGCTGCCCAGGTGTGAATGCGATGAGTAAAGGAAGAGATTGTGACTGTTGCTACGGCATCGCATTTCTTAGGCGAGGATGCACTACATCTACCCAATGCAGTAAAGCCGATGCGCATAGTGACAGGAAGGAATGCGTACTAACATCAGCGAGCTTCCTGTATGTTAAAGCTTCAAATAACCTGAAAGGTGACAGATTTGCACGCATAAAAGGGTACAGCGAACTGCAAATTTCTCCGAAAGGTATTGACTATGTATTGCCGTAATCCACACACATTTATTATAAAAAGTCTGGAAAAGTGTGGAAATGGAGGCGCTCATTTCCACTTCATATAAAGGGTGCCTTCTGGTATACGAGAGATTTGTCTTGTAACAAACATACATTGGTAGGAATTCATACAAGTGTCAAGTCGGCAAAACGTAACGCGTAAGTTGTCCCAAATTTACCAAATGTTAGTCCAATTTTTGTTTTAAACGTGATATTTATCCGGAAGCCGGTGTTTATCAACAACACAAAAAAGCGAGCATCTTCGAGGTAGGAACGATAAAATTGTACCAATGTGCCGGCGAGTGAGTTCAATCTGGTGGCCCCGATTAACGTTACTGAGGAGGCCGAGACAAAAGCGGTTCTCGCGAGAAGGATCGGTAAAGCCATCAACAGTGAGACAGGGAGAGGCACAGTAGAAGGTGTCGCCAACTCGCGTGTTTGTCTCGTAGTAGTACACCGAGCACCAGTAGTCCGGCTCCTGGTAGGCCACTGAGGTGTGCGCCGAGTCATCGATGGTAATGTCGTTTAGTGTGTCTAAATAAAGTGATGGCGGGAATAATTGCGCCGTCTGTGTCAACAGCACCAATAAACGATTCACCAACATGCAACCACAAAAATTTCAAATGTCTTATCAGGACCGAGATTTCTACCAATGCAAACTACTATTGCATGAATCTCAGGCCAAATACGTTAAAAGGATGGCCATTTTAGTTCAGTATTGCATTAATGAAAACCCTGTCCCGGAGTTCACACATCCTGTTGGTTGGATATACGAACGAGGCATTTTAGCGAGAAATTGTCTAAGCAGAAACCACGCTGCTACTGGAAGAACCCAATACAACATCATATCACGTTGCCCAATCCTTGGTCGTGGGGCCATGTAAGCAATGTTCAATGAGCAACCGCGCTTCAGTACAGCTACAGATGAAAGATGGAAAAGTGCAAGACTCACCTTACCTATGGTAGTTATTACCAGTATAAGGTAGGGTAAGACAATATTCAAGCCAAAGGAAGGTCGCCTACAGTCATATAAACAGCCCTATAAACACTTTCTTAAAGGGAGAGTGAGCCAATAGAGAATGTTTCAATTGAAATGCCGAAAACGAACTTAGAGGCTTACTACCGGTGCTCATTCCATAGACGTGAGGTGTGGTGGTGTGATGCAACCCAATAATAACTATTCTAAATGCCATTTGGGCTTACCACGATAGAAAACATTAACAGAGCAACTTCAGTCGGGTTGTGGAGATGGAAATTCGATATGTTGCTGACCCATGCTCCAGTTTCAGCTGAAAAGTGAATGCTCTACAATTCATTCAGCTCTCATTCAGTAATAATTCACCCCGTCGAGAGATGCGTTTAATCAGCTTTTAAGGCCCAACGAAGCAATAGACACAGCATGGGTACCTCGGCTTCACATCAAAGGACTGAGAGAAGGGGAGAAGGCTAGATCAACCTTATTTCACACATTATTAACTCGTCTTACTGACAATAACTGAAACAATTTTATTTCCTGGAGGCACGAAGAGGGTTTAATCACGACTTCAGCTTCCGACGATGCGCCTAGAGCTGTGAAGACGCATTACATCATTACTTGACACTTATGATGGGTCCGTGATTCAACTTTCGTATCGGTGACACAAAGTTCTGATTAGCCTTATTCTGATTTCATAGTAAAGCTGTCTTTTAACTGCAGCTCGAGGACTACGGTTGGATGAGACCAAGCAGGCAGATGAGGCAGACGGTCTCTACTCACCTAGACCAGTGTCCATAGTGTCATTATCCTCACTGAGGCAGTTCTCGTCCCTTGAGAGAGCCCCCGGTGAACGAGAGTCAAGGCCGCCGGTGGAGGTGGCATCCCCACTACCCCCACCACTGCTGCTGCTTCCCGGTGCCGTGCAGCTCAGCGCGTCCGTTGTTCCAGCGAGGCCCGCCGAGGACTCCCCACCCTCCTCCGACTTCCCTGTTCCCGCTCCCGTCGTCTTCGAGCAGTTTGTCGGACTCATCTGCGGCGGCGACGAGGTTGTTGGCGGAGACGATTTCATCGCCATGCTATTCTTCAGCCCATGTGACAGGTAACTACAGCCAAAGGGGGTTAAACATGTTTTTGTGTAACAAAGAAATATACCTCCTTCAAGGGAGCGTGTGGGTACAGCTTCTATGTGCCTCGGTGCCTGAATCCCCTGCGTAGGTGTACTCAATCAAGGCTAATTAAGAATGTGCGTTTCCCACCATACATAAATCATGACCACGGTGAGGCCGAAATTTTTTAAAGGGCCAAATGCGCTAGAAGGGGATTCAATTCGGGCACCCCCTTAAGGCAAGTGTTCACTTAAAGCGTTAAACTTTAGTTGTCAACCAATATTCGACCGGATTTATTTGTGAATCTAGCAGCAATGAGAATGGATATTCACGCCTGAAATTAAAGCAGTTGAATTCGGGCAAATCCAAACAATGTAACCCACGTAATATGACATTGCCCAAAGAGACAGGGTACAATTAACGAGCGTAATAGGAAATATCAAATACAATGCAATCATCTCAACCCCAACACTGCCAGACTGATGCATCGTGGAGTTTCTTTAGATCTGCAAGTGCAATTGAAAACAAAATCCGCATAAGTGCATATTTGATATGCTACCTTTGCATAGCTTAAAAACTGAGGTGGTTGAAGCAGGACAATCGTTGAGAGTACGAATGGTTGAAAGTAGTTCTACGCAATAATCGAACATGCCCGAGGTGGTCGTGATCTCGGAAGCAATCCTTTCGCGAATTAGTGTGCACCGGAACGTATTTGTTTATTTTTCCATTTCACGTAATAATGTCATGGTGGCCTAGGTGAGCGGCGAATGAACTGAAATTACGAAAATCACGCCTTTATCCTCTCCTTTAAAATTGCAAGGCGGTCCTTGGGCATGTACACAATGATGAATAGAAAGGTGCAAAGACACTGACCTGAGCATGGAGCCAGTGTGTGGACTACTGCTCCGAGTAGTCGAGTCATCACCAGATGAGCGATAGGAGGAACCCATTCCAGCACCCATTCCAGAGGACACCAGAGGAGTAGAAAAGACCACGTGGGGTGTACCGCCGAGGACCTCGTGATCTGCGTTCTAAAAGAGATCCATTTTGCGAATGATTATAGCCTTCACATGCCCCATACACGACCATCGAAGACTGGTTAATACAAGAGTGACATTGAGACAATAGGCCCCATCACATAAAAAAGGGATTAGGATTTTTGCGGCTTCTACGACATCACATGCAGAGAGGTTAGATGCACCTGCTGCCATGGGGAAAATGGTTATAATGGTTGCAGAGTGGAACTAAACACTTGCCCACCAGCAGATGAGGTTGCAATGCATAAAAAGTGTCTCAAGTGCTTTGAATGGGAGAATTAGTGCTTTTCGATGAATGAGCGCATTAGATTTTCACAGGAAAGAATGCATACAGCACAAGTTAGAGGTGGTACCGGTTACGGTCGTTGCAATGTTCCTGCTTCCTCCCGACACCTTTGTTGTTACGTATCGAGGAAACGGAAAGCGAATGTAAGGGGACATGTTTTTTTTCTGGATCACATTCTTCTTTACAGCAATACTTGTACTACTAGTCAATTAAAGCGGTCGGTGTTCTGATCTTGGTCGAAGAAAAACACACTGGGTATTATCGAGAATGATATGACAGGGGAAAAAAACTAAACAATGTTATAGATGAGTAAAGTGAGTAAGACATGTAACAAAAAAAATTAGGCGAACGTTGGATTAGGTTTGACTGAGTAATGCCCATTAAGAGAGGTACCTGAGTTGTTGGCTGAATAAGGTCGAATGGAATAATCAGCCGATAGGATGGGCGAGTGGACAAATAATTCTGGGTTGGGTAGAAGGGGGAGACATGGAGGAAGAACATACCTCATCAAGGGTGACACAAGGGGGCGCCATGCTAGTGCCCAGCAGAGACCCTGAGGTGTCCATCTCCTCCTCGAACTTGCAGCAACCGGCAGCAGTGGAGGAGTTGAGCAGCGCCGTGAGACTGGTGAGATGGTGTGATGAGCTCGGCGTGTCGCCGTAGGGCGTCTGCGGAAGGCCTGTCGAGGGAGGAGGCGGTGCCATCAGTCCAGCCTGCGTTGGAGCACCAGTGCGATAGGCCGCTGCTGCCGCGGCCGCAGCTGCGCTACCACCACCGGCTCCACCACTAGTATAGTCCATCATGGTGTGACGCGAGGCGTTACTTGTTGTCGCTCCTCCAAGGCGCTGGGACATACCTGCTCGGTAGGCGGCATGGTGATGATGGTGGTGGTGCCCGTAGCTACCCATCCCATCTGCTCCATTCATGCTTGCTTGAGACGGGGGATGCGGAGCTCGAGGTACCATAATAGGAGGAATTACTAGCGAATGTGGCAAGAATGAGCAATATTAGCTATGAAGGGGGGAACCAAATATGCTTCATCTTGTCAATGACAAGGTGATCAGTTAAAGTGAATGCAATGGAGGATGGTCCCAAAGAAATGTCGAGCACAGAAGCGAATTCGAAAACAAAGAATTTAATAATTGTACCCCAATTCACTGGCCCAAAAATGAAAGATACGAAAGTATTCGTCGGGAGACAGGCGAAGAGAAAACTGAGGGGAAGCATGTTTCGCCAGACGGTGAATATCAAATCCACTTCTGCCGGACTTTGAATGAGAACTAAGTACCATTCAATAAGAAACGATTTGTAGTGACGAAAGACGGGGCGAAAGTAACGAAGGGAGATGGCTCCTGCTCATAAGCCTACATGATTAGGCTGATTTTGCAACACTAACCTAAGTAGTTAGGCAGTCATTCTCTGCTTCAAGGACAGGCTTACATACGGAATCGTTGACGAGCTTTTAACCCTTTTGGTGTGGCTCACTTGCGAGCCCACTGACCTCCCCGTGGCTTGGTCATGGTAAACCAGGTGTGGGAGGTAAGAGCTCGTAATTTGTAATTTCCAAGTGACTTTTTTTGTTGAACTATGACCAAAATCAAGCCTTTTTTGCACCGCCACTTTTGAAGCAATGGGTGCTTTCGAAAATGGAGTGCATCCCCGAGGCATCTGACGGGTGTGGGGGTGTTGAAGCGACATCCCGCCTACCTCCCCTCCGTCTGCGCCTTCACCCCACCACCTCCTCGCATGCGCGCTCCCACGCGCACGTTGGCGCCCGCAGGCTTATCAAGACGTCCCCTCTGTGCCTCGCCGCACCAATCAGGAGGCAGTGACGTCGGTCGATGGGATAAAAAAGGCATCTGCTTTTGCCGACTTGGGTGTAGTTTTTTTGCCTCAACTTAGGTTTCTAAAAGTATCTTCCGTGTCGGTAACACTGACTTAGACGCTGGAATGAGGATCTGCATGAGCATAACTTAGTGCGCGAAGGTACGTAAGGAAAGAATAATACTTTTTAATACATAAAAAGCAGCACAAGAAAGCACTAGCAACGCAGAGGCAAATATATAAACGTGGGAAGCACTAAAAAACTCGATGATGTGGCAAGCATGAGAATGACTCTTTGTAACGCAGTTCGTAGGTAGTCTGCATGAATTGACAGGTTGGCTGATCGAGGCGAAGCAGTCGCACGAAGAAACCACCACAGCATGCAGTGAAAATGAGGCGTGTGCTTGTGACACTCCAAAGACCACCCAGAATAATGAGATTATCCCAAAGACGCACAGAAGAGGCTACACACCTTGTAGATCGGAGACACGGAACCAGCAAATGCTAATGACCACTTCTTACTTGCACCGAGCTCATAATTTGAAATAATTGAGAACCTTGAGGCATAGGGCCTGCATCACACGGAAGAAATGTCTTTAAATCAAATGAAGAGTTGGAGAAATAACCAAGATCCTTTGACCGACAAGTTTTGGTTTTAGAATGATATACCCCGTTTAAGTCAGTAAAACAATCATATACATGCACAACTAGTAATAATAATATGTACAAGAGGCCTAGACACGTGAGCATGCGTGTTGTGATCAAGGTTGCACAACAGAGAGGTTAGTACGGGTCTTGCTGATTGTTGCTGGAACTGAAACAATGACCACGTGATGCGATCTCGGGCGGAGAGAACAATCGGGAGGTCGAAAGCAATTGGATCAATTGACAATGGTGAAATGGACGTAGAACGATAAACAAAGAATACCAAACAAAAAAATTGGCAATCTTTCCAGCCAGTGAACAAACAAAGGGAAAAATTTAGCCAAGGAACGCAAAGTGACAATTAGGTACTAGTTTCAGGAATCCAATATTATAACCATGTGACATTGCAGACACGGAAATTTGGAATACTTTTAACTGAGGTTTGAAGTGGAATCAACAGACTGTGATGGTAACGATGTGGGTGGGAGGCCTGAACCTGAAGGAGGATGCAAAGACCAGGCAACCTGAACTGTGCGGAACGAAGTGAGGCATTAGTTATATACACCATGGAGTAACTAGCCAAAGACCATCAGGTTCCTTTGAAGACATACGGATCAAAACAGAGGTTGAAATACGTAGAACAGAGGATTCAAATCCCATTTACAAATGGTACAAGCCCAGAACCATACAGGTAACTAAAAATTATCAGCAAGCGTCTGACAAACAATGAATGAGGCATCGGTAAAAATGCTGAAATTTTCAGATCCTCTACCAAAATAAGCAAGAAACGTACCCAAATAAAGCCGCTAGAAACAATGACAGCATGCGTTACCAGAACCGGATCCGATAAATACCTATTTTTAAGGATAATACCCTGGAAACTAAGAGAGGGAAAATCAAAATAGTCAATCTGATAATGACGAGGTCGCACTGCTTCTAGTCAGATGTACTTTAACAACCAGATGGTTAACAGGTTTCTACGAAAAATCAGCGCGCACCAATAAGCCATTAAACAAGAGCAGAGTAGTACGTAAATGAAGACGGCAAAGGAAATCGGTTGAACACAATCATTTTGGAACTCGAAAAAACCAGATGCCCATCCGTGATTAGAGGGGTTGTTTATTGCTGGTTCGAAATCAACCAACGAAAATGTAGGATCAATGTAAAGAAAGGGAATGTAAAAATGGGGCAAGAACAACTTACTTGGGTTTTCTATTCGCCGATAGTGATAGGGATTGATGCACACCTCATCCCGTTTGGCTTGAAAGGAGTACTGACAGTTCTCCACTGGTCGAAGTTCGTGCTGAGTGTGGAGATCTGGCCAACGCCAAAGCTGACAGTAGAACACGTGAGGCAGGCCTTTCTTTTGTGCCACCTGGACAAAAGACCAAAACACCATTTGGAGTTGTGCCTTCAGCTGTTCACCGATTGGGCAGTGACACCATTTAAATCGGGCTGCCTAGGTGGCAAGTTCCAGTTAATTTATGGTGAATCATTTCAGAAGCTTATTACTAGTCTTTTTTAATCAACAAGTCTTCATTCGAAATGAATTTTAAGTAATTCTTGCCAAAAAACCTACAGTGATATCATTCCCACGGCCCATGATAATAATACGTCTCTGGGTCAAAGAATAGTAATTCATAATCGATGATATACGATAGATAAGTTGCACAGAAGAGTTCCAGTCTGGGAATATTATAAAGCAAGCCACTTATTTTGTGATCCATGCTATGCGGATGGAACTAGGTACAACAGGTTTCCTGTGATAATATTGTAGGCACGATGCCTTGTGTTCTTCTGGCATCCAATTAGGAACACGTGTAACTGTCTGGCGTCTATCCCCGAGCGTTGAAAGTTACAAATATTAGGCCAGACACACAAGTAGGGAGCTAGGCAACGCATCAGCATGGGGGTGGGAACGCCAACGTCCGTCTTACTGGGGGACTTGTGAGTTCCCCCTTCAAAAACCATGGCCTACACCTATACCTAATACACCAAGGTGGGCAAGGTTATACACTGTTTGGCAATTTAATTAGAATTCCAATGATAGAGAAGACAGTGCGTGAAGGATGCAAGGGTAGATTAATAACCAAACGAAAATTGCATTCGCAGAAGTTAAGAAGTCCCCTTCTCTAGCACTGCCGTGTGTAGTGAGCGGGCCGGTAGTTGAAATCTATACATGATATTCATTGGAACTACACAGAATGGGTAGCTGGGAATGATTGTCGAGATTGCGTCAGAACTACCCCACTTCTATTTTTAAGAACAATGTGGAGCACCAATGTGAAATCAATTTAATGTTTCCATAAAAATTATACTATTAAAACTTAGCTGATTACCATATGGTTTATAAAATTACATCTGTGCTCTGGAGGTGTTAACTCGTGTAGTGCAGTGGTAAGACGGCAAAAGAGGTACCTATTCGGAGCTTCTGATTTACCAGTTAGCTTAAACTCATCTCAACCAAAAGCTTAAAATACCAGTGAAATTTAAACTGTGCAAGTGGCCGAAATGTTGCAAAGGATCAACTAATCAAAGGCCAGCTGCAGTCCAAATAATTGACACAGAAGATTAAAAGCAGTACCGTAGATGAAGTTACCTGAAGACGTCCATCGAGGGAGCGGGGGATAGTGACACAGCGGGTCGAACTATCCTGGTTAACAATAGCCCGTTCCAACTCATCCAACTGGTTTCCCTTCTTTAGCCTTTTAACAAGAGATTTCACCGCCTTTTCCTTCCATTTTTCCTCCTTATCAGAGCCCTCCTTTATATAGCTGATGAGGCGCTTAACCACAGGCAAGGGAGTCACGAAAAGACTCATTTTTCCTAATGTATGACCTTGCAATGGCAAAAAGGGGCAAAAAGTTGACAAACTACTGAGTCAGTAAAATAAGGTCTTTATTTTATAACTTGAATTCGTTCTTTAATACACGTAATACTAAAGTAATAGTGGGACTAAATAATCGTGATTTGGAACCCATTGTTGCATCAACGATTAGATGAAAAGAATTTATTGTTAGCTCAGGATCTCTCTATTTTGCAAGGCGTGGCATGTGTACCATCAAAAACATTCTAGACAGGTCAATCCTAACTGAAAATGTCCATTAGGATGCTACAAAAATTAAATAAATCTGAGCATTCAATGCCTAATCGTGGAAATGTGACATAGTCAGTATGACAGAAACTAAGCGCTTAAACTAGGGTTTTTTAACAAACAGATTGGCACCTTAAAGCAAAATAATGCGCCTCATGGGGAGCAAATAATGAATAGCAAAAACTCACAAGAAGAAGTAATAAAAAGAACACAAGAACAGAAAACTAGGTGCGGCCCTCCACCAACCTTGGTAAAGGAGCCTTGGACTGTGCCAATCAATTGCAGGATGTTATATCGCGTTGCTTGAGTTCTGCCATGAAAGCCTTATGGGTATTTATGTATCGCTTGCTAAAGAAAACGACATATAATTTCAACCAATAAACTGTTATAGTAAGAACTTAGTGCGCCCAAGAGCAAAATACGAAAGCGTAGCAGGGTCTGAAGTCAACAAAGATAAACAAAATTGTCTAAAAGTAGTGCCCATTGGTGCTACACGGCTGTAACATTATAAAATATTAACGAGAAACATGTTCAAGTTAAAGAAGGAGGGCGTAGTTGCAAAGCTTCATATAAAATATGGATTTGAATTGCAGTCTTGATTTGTCTAATCATCGAAATCAACTGAGTTGCAATGAGTCAAAGTAGAGTTCATTATTTAAAAGATAGCATTACAATATTTGTTTGCTCAAGCGACCGGTTTTGGTCACTTGAGAGGCCACATTGTACTAGCGGGTTGGCTGGCCTCCGGGCCATGCCAGAAGTTCTCAATCCCTCTATTTCCGGAATGCATGCATTGTGCCCTAGTACTATGCCCTCTTTTACCTTAAAGGAAGTCTCTCGGGTCAGGCATCCGCCGTAAGCTCTGTCTCAGGCGCCTTGGCAACGCTTCCCTTCGCCAAAATATGCATCAACAGATGTAGAATGTGGAGGACACCATTCGAAAGCATCATTTTTTTATGCTTTGCACGCTTGGATTGTGTGCATCTCGTTCCCATGAGGCCCGATTGCCCCACTCGCTCAGAGTTCTACGACACCCTTGGGTTTCTCCCATGGCATCAAAAAGCCTGAAATCACAATATGAGTTGCGTGTGTCCCGATCCATCCGAAGACTCGGATTCGTACTGTAGCGTCCCGAGACTTCCCTTAAGGTAAAAAAGGCATAGTACCAGGGCGGAATACATATATATATTCTGGAACCAGAGGGCTTGGGGACTGTTGGCACGGCCCGAGGGCCAGCCAACCGGCTGGTACCATATGGCCACCCAAGTGACCGAAATCGGCAGTTCAAACAAACAAAGCATTACACATACCTCCATCATTCCATTGGAACACATTATTGTGAGCGAGGAAAATTCAGAAATGCGCCTTTTCTTCACTGAGCGCTACGTGGAATTTATGGCACTGCAAGAACACAAGCGCTCGAATTCCGGTGACTGGCACGGTTAGCTCGTTGGTGCCTCTCGCAGCACTGACTACGTTGTGATTGCTGACACAGGAGGGCTACCAAGTGTAATACTTTGTTTGTTCGAACTGCCGGTTTCGGTCACTTGGGTGGCCATCTTGTACTAGCCTGTTGGACGGCCTTTGGGCCGTGCCAACAGCCCCCAAGCCCTCTGTTTCTAGATTATATATTCTGCTCCAATACTATGCCTTCTTTTACCTTAAAGGGAGTCTCGGGACGCTACACTAAGGGGGTGTCGAGGAGGACGCTCGAAAGGAGAGAGGGGCTGTGTAATACCTTGTTTGTTTGAACTACCGGTTTCGGTCACTTGGGTGGCCACATTGTACTATCAGCGGGTTGACTGGCCTCTGGGCCATGCCAGAAGTCCCCAATCTCTCTATTTCCGAAATGTATGTATTGTGCCCTAGCACTATACTTTCTTTTACCTTCAAAGAAGTCACGGTGCGCTACAGTAGCATTCAAGGAACAAGGGAGTCATGAACGTCTATTCGTTTAAAAAATAAAAATGGACAAAAATTATTACCCTTGCCTGAATGTTTTGCAGGACCATCGTGGTGTCGCGTAGAACTTGGCCTGCCTATTAGCATCAATAAACTTTTGCCGCTGCACAGGAAGACACCATTTTATCCATTATTTTGATCTTATTTACCAATATAAATCTGCAAGTGTGAAGCTAAGCAACACTGGGTGTAATTTTGCCAACGTCCTTCGTTGTCATGGCGCCCTGACCTTGCTTGCACATTAGCCCACGAAAACTCATGAATTGCCTTAAATTAATTTTCTTAGGACCAGTGGCTGTAAGTTCCCAAGTTACCGAGGAAATGCAATAGTCAGGGAAGTCCTACATTGCGAACTTTTTGTCAGATGCTGTCGAACAGGGAAGTATTGAATACAGACCTACCAAAGGTGTCCGTATACTAGAATATGATCTAATGGCTAAGCACGACGCGGAAATGACCAAAGTAGAGCTCCAACTGTGGGATACTAGCGGAAGTAAACGGTACCAGAACTGTTGGCCAGTGATCTTTAAGGGAGCACACGGTGTTGTGTTAGTGTATAACCCTGACCAGCCAAACCATGCTAATGAATTGGATGAATGGTAAGACAAGCTTGCAAAAGTATGCAAAAGGTACGAGACCGCCATATCGCAATCACTGGTAAAAGATTCTAACTGCTGTTTGATACAACATACTCTGCCGCAAACAACTGACAAGAACAATGTTGATCTTTGTAAGTGTAGTGTTCGAGCTTACCAGCTTTAGCTCAAAAGCTTAGCAATCTCACAATCATCAAATCTCGGCTTCCAAGTCACGGCGATTCCTTGAGGGAAGCGTTCTCGAAGTTCGTAGGCCGACTAATAAATAATTTGTCTGAAGCCACGGAACAAGAGGAACTAACTATAATTAATTCGTAGTACCTTTCAAAAGTGACGTTATTTGCTATCCGATATTGCTACATTATTAATTGACAAATCTCTTTGTGTTATGAACAAAAGTGAGGCTTTATATTCGTAGCTGAACATTCTGTTCAGAATAAGGAGAAATGGCGCTAAACGACCACTCGTATTTATTTACACTTACGGTAACGTTGAAAAACCGGTAAATAAAAGTAGTTTACTTTAGTGTGAAAGACCACGTAAGTCAAGGAACATTAAAATTAAGAAGTGCTTATTTCCTACTGGATTTCACTCCGTTGATAATCCAAGTGCTTGGGTGCTTGAGAAAACAGACTCTTGTATTGAAATGCTTGCGCAAGTACCATTTCAATGTCGCTGTTTGTCCAGCGGTGTGTAGGAAGCGCTTGAAGGTACACCAAAAGGCCATGGAAGTCATTTCGACGCAACAAACTGTCTTTGAATCGCAAAAGAAAGGCAGCACACACATAAACATGGAATTGTGAGAAGCCATCCGGTTCCGCCTAAAAGAAGTAGCAATGCTACAAGTAAAGTATTGACTTAGACCTTCATCCAAGCAAAAACATTATTATGGAGTAGGGTGAAACCCAACATAATGCCACTTCTAGAAGTTTCTCTGGTCATGATATGCACTATGACCACTTGCCTTCACTTAATCAGTGGAAAGACATTTCTCGCATGATGCACTGACCCATTTCATAAATAGAAATAACGATGATGGAAAGCTTCATAGTAGATTACCACTTCTACTTGCGCACATTAAGTAACCATCGATATGCACTTTGAAACAAAGTTCGCACTGAATATATAGCCCCCGGGCATACTCTCGTTATGGAGATAAAACAGTTGAAATACATAAGTACTACTGCAAGCGCATAGCAAGCAGTTTTAAAAAGGCGTTCTTGGACGCAGGCAACTACTTCGATATAGATATAGATTGCGCACCATGTACGTATCCCATAAACGAATAATGCAACGCAGCGGTAGTTCTCGAATGAGGAGATTGTTCATCCACCGGAAAGCGAATTGCAGGTACTCAACTTTATGCTTCATCAGATGGCGATGCAACTCGTTGTCGAGACGTTCAATAAGACTGCTCAATTTGTTTATGTTATTTTGAATACCGGGCTGTGCGAAGGTATAGTTGGCCTGAATCGTGTCTAGCAACCTCGACACACACCAAAAAACATCGCCTTCTAAGTCCAGCAGTTGCTCAGCCGTGATTGGTGTAGATAACTTCAATTCACCAGAGGAGTTCATCTCTTCAAAAGAATTACAGGATAAAGAAGCAACACCATAATAAAAAGGTTTATGTCAACAACCAAAATTCACATTATGGTTTTAGTGGACCATTGAGATTTTCAAAGCATCCTCTAATCGCATGAGCCCTTCCTTGCGAAGGGTTAACAATAAAACATCCGCCTTTTTGCGAACGATGAATGGAGCTCCGGTCGGAAAACACTGTCCACCCAGTTAAAAATGCTATGGTATTTTCTGAAATTGTTTATTTCCCATGCACAAATTGATCGGGAAAATAACGGAATATTAATTAATTTATCAAATTTCCGAGCATCCCCAGTGACCCTATTGCCCAAATTTGCTGAAACAAACGCCCAAGACAGAAATCAGATAACGCTGCACAGCGAAACGCACCAGTTTTAGTGTATTCGGAGAGAAAGACAACCATGAATGGTGTGAGCAGGTCGTTTATGCCTTGGACGTACCCGCTACCCGGATGTCTTACGGACCAATTAAAAAGCACTCGCTCAAATAGCTGAAAAATAATGTACATTTTCATAATTATTAGTTCAGAGAGCTAAAAATGAAGACATCAATTGATTGATTCCAAAAATCCTTGATAGGAGACTTACCTCAAAAATGTCTTGCCGGTTCAGCAGCATTGGCATGCGAATCAGATCCTTTTCTATCTGCTTGAATATTTCGGCGCCGTCGTGACCATTGCGAAGGTTGAAAAATTGCGAATTCAGATCTATGTACTGTTTTCGCTTCTTCTTAAGTGTCGTGACACGCCTTTCGCAGGATGCGGGTAAATAGTCCTTAATAAGGAAAGGTAATTAAGTTTGGGAAAAATGAAGAGCCAATCGGTCAGAGGGAGAACGTACGCATAGGAGTTTCCAGGTAACGGGGCGCAGAGCTTGTGGAATACCAGACCATGACAGTTTACGCAGAGCACCTACAAAAGCCTGAGACATGTCTCAAGTTGATGAATACTACATTTCCCAACGAAAAATGGGTAAAAACGAACCCAAATCAGTAAACGGCAGATTTATGAGTGTCTGAAATTGCTCAACGCGCCGTTCAACGGTCGGCTGGGCCAGTGACAAAGAAGATTCCGCATTGGTATCAAGACGTATGCCACGGCCAGGAGCTAACTTTCCGGAAACCCGAATAGACCCCTTAGCACTCTGGGACTAAAAACAAATAGCGTGTACCGAGAAATATCACTCATGATAGATAGCAGCATTCAAACAGAAGAGAACATTGAATAGGTAATAAAATGCAAAAAGATTGTGGTAATAATGAGGGAAGTGTTCGCAAGCACCTGTATATTTGTCTACCGTTTTAATTAGAATAACATGAGAACTTTCCTGACAGATGTTTACCATTTGAGATTCGCTGGAATGTTTCCGCAAAACCTCCTTAGCTGTTTTGTCGGCGACTGATACACAAAATTAATGCAATAGCACAAACCTGTCTTTGAAATAAGTGAAAGAAATTCTTCATCATCCGCCTCCCAAGCATCTTCCACACTTGTTTGAAAGGCTGAAAATAGGTCCGCATTTTTGCCAATCATCGTAAAAAGCTTCAAACATCGAAGGCGCAAGAAAATGAAGGCTGATCAATAATAAATTTGCGAGAAAATCTTCGTCAAAATTTGCCGACGAGGGCCGTGAACACTGAGGTCAGGAGAACCGATAGGTGAGGCTAGCTGGTTCGTTTCTGTGGCGCTAAATTACAAAAGGAAACTCAAAAAATCGTTAAGCGTTTTGAATAAATATTGTCGCAAGTAACATCACTTTAATTCACAATAAGACAAGTAAATGATTTTGGGACTTTCAGTTTAACGCATTACAAAAAACCAAAGTATCGATTCTTCAAATCATCTTAATATCAAAGCGATAAAAGCTATAAAAGAAGGCTTTAATCAAAGGTTTTTCTACTATCACTTGTAATCTTTTTTGCCCATTTCTTTGCATTAAAGCAGACTGCGAAGTATGTATCGATATTTGCTCAAGCACATGATGCAGCGTACCAAGTCTTCCTTGAAGACGGAAGAAGGCATCGTAGTGCTTTGTTTATTCAAACTGCCGGTTGGCCGGCCCTTGGGCCGTGTTAACAGCCTTCAAGCCCTCTAGTCCCAGAATATATATTCTGCCCTAGTACTATGCCTGCATTTACCTTAAGGGAAGTCTCGGGGCCCTGCACCATAGAGGGAACCTCAAAACGATTCTCTGGCTGTTTCTCCAATTTTGTCAATTTAAAAAGTGGAGTCAACATATCAATTTATCAGCACCAGTGCAAGCATTTGTTCGGCGTTAATTTTATTTCATGAGAACAACAATACCGACAACCTCAAACACCGAGACCCACTCTCCGTTGCCAGAACAAATTCCTCTGACGAAGTTTTTACACAATCCTGATTTTTAAAATTGGTGCATCCCATAGTGATACATTTCCAAGGCTCGGCATGAAGGACTCATGAATGAAAATTGGTAGAGACACTTGACTTACTCAAGTGGCATTAATGTGGACTGCGTGAAAAAAATTCTATTTCCCGACTTTTTAAATAACCGCTTCGTAAACTTGAAGAAATAAAGAATCGAATTAAACACAAAATTCCTAGTTTTATTGCACTGAGAAATTAGCATTTGAAATTGAGAATTTCAGTAATTGGCCATAAAAACTTGTAGCATCCCGAGACTCCCTTTAAGGTAAAAGAAGGCATAGTATTGGAGCAGAATATATAATCTAGAAACAGAGGGCTTGGGGGCTGTTGGCACGGCCCAAAGGCCGTCCAACAGGCTAGTACAAGATGGCCACCCAAGTGACCGAAACCGGCAGTTCGAACAAACAAAGTATTACACTTGGTAGCCCTCCTGTGTCAGCAATCACAACGTAGTCAGTGCTGCGAGAGGCACCAACGAGCTAACCGTGCCAGTCACCGGAATTCGAGCGCTTGTGTTCTTGCAGTGCCATAAATTCCACGTAGCGCTCAGTGAAGAAAAGGCGCATTTCTGAATTTTCCTCGCTCACAATAATGTGTTCCAATGGAATGATGGAGGTATGTGTAATGCTTTGTTTGTTTGAACTGCCGATTTCGGTCACTTGGGTGGCCATATGGTACCAGCCGGTTGGCTGGCCCTCGGGCCGTGCCAACAGTCCCCAAGCCCTCTGGTTCCAGAATATATATATGTATTCCGCCCTGGTACTATGCCTTTTTTACCTTAAGGGAAGTCTCGGGACGCTACAGTACGAATCCGAGTCTTCGGATGGATCGGGACACACGCAACTCATATTGTGATTTCAGGCTTTTTGATGCCATGGGAGAAACCCAAGGGTGTCGTAGAACTCTGAGCGAGTGGGGCAATCGGGCCTCATGGGAACGAGATGCACACAATCCAAGCGTGCAAAGCATAAAAAAATGATGCTTTCGAATGGTGTCCTCCACATTCTACATCTGTTGATGCATATTTTGGCGAAGGGAAGCGTTGCCAAGGCGCCTGAGACAGAGCTTACGGCGGATGCCTGACCCGAGAGACTTCCTTTAAGGTAAAAGAGGGCATAGTACTAGGGCACAATGCATGCATTCCGGAAATAGAGGGATTGAGAACTTCTGGCATGGCCCGGAGGCCAGCCAACCCGCTAGTACAATGTGGCCTCCCAAGTGACCGAAACCGGCAGTTCAAAGAAACAAAGTGTTACAGCTACATCATCTACTTTACTTGATATTATCCATCACCGTAATTATTTTTCCTTTATTTCCACAGCTGCATATGATTGCACTGAATCCTATTCTCTGCATAATCCACAGGTCTTCACCACAATTACGTCGCCATTCAGTGTTTGCCTCTAGCTTCTCCAGTGGCACCCATTTTATTCGCACTTTTTAGCTATGCACTTTTAAATGCTGACATTGTACCAATGTGATAAAGAATGTAAATTAAAATGCTATTGTGGAGCTCGCACTTCGTGGTATTTGATTTTCAACATAAGCGAAATGACTGACCCCTTTTTCTCGTTTGCCATTTTTGAGAATCCTACTAGTGTTTTCATTGTTTATGTCAATTTTGCTAAGTCCAAACGTAAAAAGCGCTTGAAACTAGATAACGTTGACAGTCCATGCATTTCTATACCTTATGCGTCACTTTTCCCTTCTACAAATATCCGACAAACCTAGGTATAATCCCAAATTGGATGAGTCACTAAACCTAGGTGAACATCATGTGGTATTGACACTGTAGTGTCTTCCGTATCGTGTCTTTCTGCCTCCAGTTGCGCACCTTTGGATTGGGAGGAGGAAGACATCTTGCCCATCTTCTCCACGGGGACTCGTGGCACCGTCTTAGAAGCAAGACTTTTTAGTATGCATGCTGGATTCTCAAAAAGGTATTTTAAAAAATGACGTGTCACAGCACAACAGTGGAGTATTCGATTCCGTTCGTCTCTCAAGGGATGCAATAAAGGATTTGACCTCCTGATTACCAGTTGCTAACCCGGTGGGATAGACACTCTATCAGTGGCATTTCAATATTTCAAAGGTCCAACAAATTGCAGTACCCAAATGGCTTACAAGCGAAGCGCAGCAAATGCTTCGGGATGCTTATTTTATTTATTTCGAATAACGAAAAATCCCATCCGTAGATGATCTAAGGTGGGCAAATAAACTGTTTTATAGTTTTCAAATAGTTGGCGCATCCTCCTATTCTACCCCTAACTTATACCTTAGCTGGTGCTATAACTTTTCTCGGCTTCGTTTTTTAGTTCTCGCCCATCGCTTCCACAAGATAAAAGTGCGTTTTAACTAATGCTCACATGTTTCCACTGTTTTTGAGAGGTCAATGTCATGCCATTTTGGGATGAGGTCACTTTGTTTTGCCATGTTCCATTCATATGCCAACAACTCGCACTAGGGTCAAAGTGTTTGAACCTGTAAACCGTGTCCTTTTAGTGTGATGATGCTTGGCAACGGATGGGCTATTTTGTGTGGTAAAATTTCAATCCAAATGCAGCGCATATTTACGTAGCCATGAGCAGCAGTGAGGCCCTCTTGATGGGAGACTTAGCCCATGAATCGGAGCACAGCATTATGAAGCCTATTACATGCTGAAAAAAACGTTTGTCAATGCCACTAACGCACCGGAGAAAGCTAGGCACGTTCACAGCTTTGTACGCTTTATAGTGAAAGGGGTACTAAATAACGCGTAAAATACTATTACCGGCCTTCATTAACTTAGTACCTCAAAACAGCTTTATCCAAGTAGTTGAAAAATTTTTTTGACTGGCAGTTTGCTGACTTCAAAACCCCCAGTTTACGATATCGAACTGATGGTTCCGGTTAATTTTCCGTTTTTTTGGTTAATTAGAAATTTATTCCCACCGTTGTGGATCAGGGCTGAACACCTGAGCGGATTTGCCTCATGTCCCTCTTGGTTCGACTTAGTAATCCGGATGTGTCAGCCTGCACCTATTGAACGAGGATTTTGTTTACAGAAATAAGAGGCCGTCCGACGGCGGAATTATTACTCCGCCACTCGAGATGCATTCACACAAACATCACGAGGCATCATAATGGTGTGACAGAGGTGAAAACAAGACCATTAAGACCTGCATGCGATCGCCACTACCAGATAAGGGGACTACATCCGGGTTCGGATGCAAAATGCACTTGCAACGAGTTGTTTGTCGCCCTCTCGCGCTGCCGACGACACCACATGTCCCTGCATGATTATGCTTGAATATTGGCACGAAGTTGAATTAAACCAAGTCTCGCGAATCGGAAAAATTGCATGCAGACAAAGCCCATGTGGATGGTCAAAGCGGTTAGTCAACTAAGTCGCCTTATATTGAACGCCCAGAGTCTGGAGGCGATACAGTTCATCTACGAGTAGCGACCGTAGAATCCGTAGTTTTTTTTTTTTTTTTGTTGCTGAACACACGAGACCACCTTCGCTTCCACAAACCCTACTCAACATGGCACAACCCAGGTACTCTCAATGGACCACACCAATTGTATCGGCACGCACAGTTCACTTGGTTAGATGCGTACACTATTCCACTTCATAGCAAGAATCCCAGTCCCAATTCACTGACCCAGCCCTTCGATTGTCAATCAAGCCACAACATAACCGGACTACGGAAAATCGCTGAGGCGCCTGAAGCTAGAAATCCAGCATCTTGTCATTTTTTTTGGCCCAAAGAAAGCTTGTTCAGACAAAGCTTACAAAGCATGTCTTTAGGTCAGAAAAACAAACTCACGACCTCGGTTCGCCACTTTTGTGTTTTCAAAGGTGAGCGTAAGATGAAGCCAGTGAGTGCGAACACATAGAATGACTTAGAAAACTTAGGGTTAGAGGGAGGAGCGGGTGGAGAGAGTTAAAATGACAAGCAAATTTATAATGCAGTAAAATGTGGTGGGAGAACACAAACGAGGCTAATAGGAGGGAGAAATCGAACTGGTCAATCATTGAGAACATACTAAACAGACTGTAATGAGCAAGAATAATTGTTGGTTCCCTACGTTCTGGTGTTGCGAAGACGAACTTCGTCTGGCTTGGGATTCCTAGAATAAACAATTGGAAGATGTCAAACAAAATTCTGAATGATTTATTAAGTGGAAACTGGGTATGGCACCCTTTCAATCTGGGCACGACGCAGCAGGTTACACCGCACTAAGGGTATCAACGAAACCACGAAGACAGGAAGAAACGAATTCGAAATAATGCTGAGCAATCGCAGGCGCAAAGCAAGGAGTGAAGAAGCGAAAGACTTAGCCTAGCTCACTTGTCGATAGCGTTGCCATTGGGTGAGGCGGAATCGGGATTACCGGTGGTTTCAGGAGCAGCGGGCTTTTTGCGTATCTGATGCCGTTCGTAGAGAAGGATGGCTGCGACCAAAACTGTCACCTCAACCACTATTCCAATAAAGGGCCATAGAGCCGCCCATCGGTCTGTGAAACGAAGCACATGTGCATTTGAAAATGCTGAGATCAGCTAATAAAAGTATGCCGAGTTAATGGGCTGAATTATAGAAGTAGGTGGAAATAAGCCCCTATACGCAGTTTTAAACCCACTGCCAAAAAGGAAAACTAAATGCAAACAAGTAACTGAGCAAAAACCACCTAATAGAGTAACATGAGTAGAACAATAAAATTACTTTATGTAGTAGAAAACATCAAAGAACAGTGCCAAGCGTGACATCCATCGAGATAAAACTTCACCAGAATTAAATACAATAAGGACTTCGCAACGAAATAGTATATTGAGTTGAAAAAAAACCCAATTTGCCACACAAGCGGGATTCCAAAAAGGGGAGATTTCGAGAATGGACGTAGTTAAGTTTGTATTTACTTTGTAAACTGATTCTATTTACATTTAGTCAGCAAAGGCACACGCGAACCGAACACTGAGCACAACTGGATCCACAAAAGTAACTTGGATCAACACGATTTCACTTTGAGCGTAAAACCAAACATTGATGCCAGAACTCACATCAAAACCCCTCTATATCCACACGCACTAAGCAGGTCTTGAGCTGAAGCAGATATGGGCCACTCTATCATAAATCTGCAGTCACGCCGGGCGGATGCGATGGCCGATCTAATTAACCGCCATATGGATAAGCAGCTTTGTGCGTATTTTAATTTTACATGGTATAAAACACTTTATCCCCCCCAAAACTCAACATGAGTGCAACGATATGCACAGCTTGTGTGAGTAAAACCTAGACATGCAATGGAGATTATACTTCCACCTCTTGATGAAAAGTGCAGTAGCATGCACTAACATATCCGGGTGAGCGCAAGAACTCGCACTAAGGCGGTTGCTGATAAAAATTGAGGTCACCTGCTGCCATGAAGATGCCTACCTTTGACTCCGACCAGAAGAAAAGTCGAGTCAGCGCCGAGTGAGTTGGAAACATTGCAGGCGAAAAGACCGTTTTGGACAACGGTGATAGCGCTAAACCGAAGGGTGTCGTTCGGAGTGCCGTCCTCTGTAGCAAAACTGGCATCCTTCCATGCTTCATCTGAGAGACTGATTGGCTTTAGATTCGCCGATGCATCCGATATCGCCACCTTATCATCAGAAAGCTCAGTGGGAATGGGGGCAAACAGCCATTGTACACCATCAGGATTAGGATAGCTGGAGACCCGGCAAGAAATGCGAAGGGGATCACCTTGTAGCACCCGCTTCGGTTTCGAGTAAACTGGCAGAATCGGAGCAGCTAAAAAAAGTACGCACAAAGAGCCAAATTCATGCGCGCGAAAAGCACTAGTCTAATGAAGTCGACAAGAATACGCCCGATAGTTCAAATACAGATTAATGGAAAGGAACTCATCCACATATCTCAAAAAATAAAAGCATAACGAGCAACTCACAGAGAACTAGAACTTCCGCTGATCCTGAGTCTGAGCAAGCATCCACCGTTAAAACATAAATACCACTGTTTACAGCTAGAAATATGCTTCACTGTAGAGAAGGTGGTTTACCACTTTCTTTGAGATGAATAAGAATGCATGTCAACATCCCATTAGAATCGAAATGCTTCTCAGCATAAACATCGACCCGATCGCCAGGATTGCCGACAGCAATAATCCTGCTGTTCCATTTTAATGAGATTTTGACATCTTTGCATGGTAAGTCAGTAACTGTAAAGTTCAAAACGATGGGAGTGGAATCATTTTTAGCACGTTTCTGGAATTGAATACACTCGTATTGAATGTTTGATGTATAAGTGAGGAGGGTGACGTTCTCCGGAGGTTTTACTAAGAAAGTGAAGTAGAATTTAGCGTATCACTACCTTTAATCGCATTTACAAGGAGAGAGGAAACCACGAAAAGGGGCAATATCTCCAAGCTCGACCCCATTCCAAATCAGGATCGCCGACCTGTCAGTGCAGCAAATACGGGACAAGCAGTGACATCATTGTCTAAACCATACTGCAAAAGTTGCTATTTTAAATAATGATATTGCAGTAGATATCCTAAAAGTGTGAATTAATTTAAGATATTTAAATGCAACAGTTGCAATTTTTAGTATCTTAGACCATTTACATTATTTCTACCTACAGTTCCCCAAAAAAGTAACAAAATAGTTTTTTTAATGACAATTTCACGTAAAACCTAATTTAGAGTCTTTTAGATATGCATTTATGTATCTGAAGCGCAGACACTCAAAGCTTATTGGCGCGTAGAAATGTAGGCGGGACTAGTTTTGGAAGATTGTTCACTGCTGTAGTCGGGTATGGCGCGGTTGGTGCGGCAGGGCGAGGAAGGGGCGTCTTCCTTGCCTTTTGGGTTTTCTGACTTCTCAAGAAGCAGGAATCTGTTCTCTAGTATGCAAATGACTGCTTCCCTGAATTATAGCTTGAGTTTACTTCCTTATATTACCATTTGCTGCGCACTGGTGTGCTACAGCATTGCTTATTGTGTCGACCTCTGTTACTTGCTGAATTCTCTGGTCAACTTTTATTGCTCACCTTTCATTATCCTTTTTTAGAGAGGGTTATTAACTTTGTCAACTCAGCTACGGAGCGACAACTGGGGAAACTGGATATTTACACATTTTCGGAATTTCTACGGTAAATGATTTCCATCATAGTCTCCTCAGATGCAGCAAGGTTACTTCCACAACGCTCATCACGGCCCTGATATTGGTCGATAAGTTTCGGCGACTTGATCCGAAACCTTTGCTTTTTTACGAAATTACAGCGACGGAATTGCTAATTGTTGCTACTGTAAGCTTCACATAGGATTTCTATGCATTTGTGTTGTCCTCACTATGTTTTTTCCTAATAATCTCAATAATTTTGTCATGAAAATGGTCGAAACTTATATAATGCCTTTACTTAGATGGCTGCTTCGAAGTTTCTCCACGACACGGATACGGATGAGGCTTCGTCCAATGGCACCTGGGCGGCAAACTTTGATATCGATCTGAAGACATTAAATGTCATGGAACTTCGCTTCTTCTCAGCTCTTCACTGGGATCTGTTTGTTTCCAAATCCGACTTCAACGAGTTCCTCATGAATCGCTTTGCTGTCGCTGTGCATTCTGGCAAAGCAATTCGTAACAGGTCCAAACGTCATCACCCAGATCCCGTCGTCAGAGCGAATCCGTTCACTGATTTCAGTCAAAAAAGTAGGAAGTTTCATCCTAGGTGGTCACTGGCCAAGGCAAGTTCAAAACTAAATCTATTTGCCACCTTCCCGATAATTTATTCGGAGTTCGTATGCTTGACTGTGTGGTCAAATTTCCTCATTTTCAGGACATGCCAACTTCTAATAGATAATGTAACCGGTTCTTCCCCATTTTTATAGGCCATGGCAATGTGTGCGGCTGCTTTCCTAGCCATTTCGCATCCGGGGGTATACACGATTTCTGATGACAGTCACATTGAACTCCTGTTGTCAAGTTCGTCCTTGACCTCGCCTACGATCTCCCCACAACTTCCGGATCCGTCCATCCTGCTTTCTGACCAACTAATGATTCCTATGGCTGGCTTCAATTACACCATGCCCAGGTTCCAACCCTGCCAGACCATACGTAACGAAAGCAGTACCTCTCTCGTCTTCGAAAATCACCTGTATTATAACTCCGCGAACGCTGTCCGCACGCACTCGATCGTGAAAAACCCGAATTTCGTTCCAACCTTACCAGTCGTCGGAGTGAGCTAGTAGGCTTACATTGCCACTACTACGCTTCATTTCGTTATCAAACGCTGCTGAACTGTGAGAAGGGATAAGAATCTCGCATTCTTATTCTGTCTTAGTTTTCCATTGAAGTGTTTGTTTTAACCGTCTTTTTTATTTGTCTTTGAATTGGTTACACTGTTAGCCCCAGATGGTAGCACAGGGAAGAATGCTATTTTATATTCACGATAAAATGAAAACAAGTTATCACAGGCAACGAGAGTAGTTTAAAGGTGTCATGAGTTTATCACAGCGTGGGAGTTCGAGAGCTTCGGGGACTGTGCCGATTGGGCTGAAACGAGGCTTTTGAGCTCTTTGTTGGCCCGTTCCAATCTTGCGACTTCGTCCGCAAGAGTGTCAACATTTTCCTAAAGAAAAGAAACTTGAGGTAAGGTTAGGTGATTCAGATCTAACTTGTCTTTTGTATCGTCTCAGTAGGTGGGAGGCGGGATTTCATTCGGTATCCCAAATGCCTAGTTTGCATCCGATTCCTTATTTTCGCAAAGAACTGCTCTGCGAAGCATCAAGACCCATTTTCAACCGCTCATAAGGCTAGTGGGGTTAACCTGGTGAAGTCGACAGTCACGTGATCTTCGTCATAAACTAGATTGTAGCTACCTTAAGGGTGAGATTCTTGTAGAGTGTGTCCTCGAGCACCGACTGGAGCTTTTGATTGAGTTGCAAGGAGGTGCGGAGGTCGGAAGGGGAGCCATCACCCTCACCTGCAAATATCGCCGCCATAAGAGTGCCACCACGACGCATGCGCTGCCGTTTGTTCACATCCACCGTCGACGGCACCGCCGCGCCCTCGTTCTCTGACTCCCGCGTCAGACAGTGCTAAGCATCATCGACAAAGAGAAAGCTGACGGACTAACAACATTTCACTCATTTGTCCACGGTAGCCGTTACAGTAAAAAGTCCTGTGTACTGAGTCGGATAGGTGCCCATTACTTAGCAAATTTTCAGTCAGAACTTGCGTCCCTCCTTGCCAATGCTTTTGTACTCACTGGCCAATACAGATGTGAAAAAGAGGAGCCGTCATTAACCAAAGACTGCTAGTCAAAGAAAAGGAATATAACAAAATTAAACTAAGGTGACAGCTGGTGGGTTAGTTCGAAGAGCGTTCTTCTAGCGTCACCAACTTAACTCGACTTCATGTCATTCCAAGAGAAAGCGCACAAATTTGAATCTTATGCTAATGAAGAAATAGGCGTTCATTATTCCCCATTTACGCAGTACAGAGGCAAGCATTAAGAAATTAAGCAGGCATGAGGCTACACGCGAGACGCGAGGTGATCCGTGAGTAGCCCGCTACGTGTGAATCCAAAAAATGAAGGGAGGCAGAACCTACTTGTAAAATCTGCGACTTTTTCTGCAGCTCCTGTGTCAATTGGCCGATGTGCTCATGCATGAAGTCAATCTTCTCCATAAGACGCACGTTGGTGCTCTGGAGGCGATCGATCTTGTTCAACAAGAGGACGCGGTTGGGCTCGAGGGTTTGCACCTCGAGGTCGGATGCCTCGACGTTATCTGCGACCGCATGACTTGCATCCACTTCGCCATTTCTGGATGCCGCAACCAGTGTATCTCCAAGCCCTGAGGGAGGGGATGAGAATTTCGAAGAATCCGAGGGCTAAAGACAGCGGATAAAAAACGCCGGAGTTTCGTTAAATGGATGTCGTTTGATTTCTTTATTAGTATCTGATGGTGGTAATATGGTTCTAATGCATCTGCAGATTAAATGCCAAACCAACATCAGGTATTTCAAGAATAAATCAATTTATCCTCATAATGACGCGAAAGCTGTCACACAAACACGACTAAAGTAAGCGAAAGAAGGGCTTACCGCCGGCGTGGTATCGTTGAAGGCGGAGAGGCTGAGGTTTGAGTCGGTGAGTGACCTATCCGAGGTGGTGTCCTGACACGGTGTTCCATTCGTCGATACCTGATACGAGAGTTTGCGCTGCTGGGCCATCAGGCGTGCTAACTCGCGATCCAGAGCATGTTGCTTACGTTTGAGCGATGCCTTCTCCACTTGCTCACGAATCAACTCCGCCCTTAGTGCTTCCTCAGACTGTCGCAGCTCCGATACCTAAATGTGTTAATAAGCATTACCCGTACTGACACGAAGATTTGAAATGCTTTGGTGCACAGTTAATGCCATCCTTTGATGGTAAAAACGGTGTAAACGGATCCAAAATACAAAACAACTTCAGCAACGTCTCGATTTTTTTGCAATGAAGAAGAAAGACGGGGCTGAGAGCATCTGATAAAGAAGTTCAGTGACAGGAAACTAACCAAATCCAGTATTTCTATCATTTGGGGTCCCTACCGATCCTGACTTGGTTTGTAAAGAAAAAATATTGCATCAAAAAAAACAACCTTGTAAATGTAACCCGAGGTGCTTACAGGAGTGCTACTCTACTCCCAGGTTAATAAGGAATTGCAGTTTGGTACTGGGTAGAGAGGCAAGCACATTCAAGCGTAGAATAAATGGCATAAATTTGGTTGTGTGTATGCCTATGTGACAAGGAGATAGCATCGTATTTTATTGTCTAATAAACTGCAGATTTCCACAGTTTCCTACACTCCAATTACCAAATCTGTGTCGTGGAGCTATATTTATGTCACCCGCACTGAAACTCCTTCAGCTCCTCTACACGCCGAATATGCTAGTACTTCCAAAAATGCTTGTTTTTTAACATCTAAAGCAATTTGAACACTACGCTAGTAACAGCGTCAATAGTGGCAACACTGATTTCACTGACTGGATATTACAGCAAAAAATCACAGAAGGCATCTACTTTGCATTTTCGACTCTGCTAGGACCCAAAAAGCCATCGATAATCCTCACAATACTAAGCTTGCGCAGTGTTTAGTGAAATGAGGGTGAATCTGAATGAACCGAAATCGTCCTTGCAGAACCACCTTCAGGGTTGGCTTATTGGTAACCTATCGTCAAGAAAAGAAGTAAATAAAGCAGACAGACGATTGAATAACGCTAAAGCGGCTACAAAATGGATAAGATTAATTAATGCAGTACATAGGTCCTTTTAGTTGTTCCATATTCTGCATTTTATCAAACGACTTTGCGACGAAATGAGACACCATTCGGCCTTCAGTGAAACAAAAATTAGTGCCATCATTGAAATGAAAAATATCTATTAACGCTTCAGACAGGCTGATCCACGACAGAGGCTCAGAAAAATGTCCCATAGGAGAGAGCAAGGAAAAGGGCAACGGTAAGACTGTTAGTAAGGCTGTTATAAACCGCTACGTATATGTGAGCACAGACTCTGACGAGTCTCCAAACTGGATAATCAAGGGAATAGGGTCTTACATATGAATATTCCCAATGTCAGGATACGGTGCATGCGTGCCCGTCCGCCAACTACCTGCTGGCCGTTCAACTCGCGTACATTTATAATCCTCTGATTTATCTTGGTGTAATGGTGATTATCAACACAACCAAAGTCTATCTTAGCTCAATATTGGCCAATTAGAGAAACTGAACGACAGCGTAATTTTCGAAACGTTATGGAATACTTAAGAACTAGGTGTGAAGGAAAATCCCAGAAAACCAGAAGAAAAACTTCTTCCGAGTGTGTAGACATCTCCAGCAACGGCTTACTCTGGCTTCGAGGCTAGCGATGGTATTTGTGGCCTGGGTACGTTCGGCCCGAGTGCGCTGCTCAAGGGCGTGAAGGAGGTCAGTGGCCTCCTTGGCGGCGCGGCTTGCCTCACCCACAGCGAGCTCGCTTGCTTCCAACCGCGCCTGTGTCGCCAGGTGTGCCGTCTGCAGGCCCGCGTTACGCTCCGTCAGACGCCGCGTGAACTCCGACAGTTGCGTCTCGCGCTCCACAAAACTCGCCATCTCCTCGCGCACTGATAGGAGGCCGTCGTAAGCCCTCTGCAAGCTATTATCAAGAAGGGAGGGGTTGAAGTCAGTAGGATGCCCCCCCTTCATAGCCGGGGACGAGCAGACTAAAGTGGTGATTATTTATCTTGTGATGCCAATTCGACGTGAACGAATGGTTTGGACAACCAAGACAGCACCCAAAACCCCTCATCGCCTCAACAACGCACCTTTTACATATTGCCCATTAACTCCGGTCAAATGTTTTCTAAGTTTGTTCACCGTTTCACACGTCTATATGCTTAGTCGTACTGCTCAAATATTTATTCGTATCGTAACACATGCTGCCCAAATGATGGCTGTTACTATCATCGACATTCCCACTGATTTATTATCCTCATGTAATCTTACAAAATGGCAGCCGACTGAAAGCGCATAAATTACTTGATTAGACCTATCAAACATTGCTAGGTAACACAGCAATATGTATTTTCGCACCCGAAGATAGTTGCTTTCGAAATAAACATCTACAATGTATAAATCAGCGGTACACCGTTGAGCGGAGACCACAACTATCTGTATAACGCATAGCTCAAATCACGAACTACGGAGAAAGTAAAACGGCAGACAACATGGCACACAAAAGTAATAGACTCACAAGATAACAAATAAATTTTTACTTTTTGCACATCACATTCCACATCAGATATTCGTCATAATGTCGCAGCGATGAATGAAAGATAAGGTGAGGTAGTGATGTAAATTTTACACAAGAATTACCCCCTAGCAGAGACTTTTATGCAAGCTTCTTATGGCCACAAAAATTATTTCTACGTATTTTTGTGCATTTTGGTAAGTGGGTGATAAAAATACCTCCCGACCAAATGGAACGGAATGGATTGAAAGCGCACGTTTCTAGAATTTGACATTGACATTTCTATCCAAATAAGAATTCGAAAGTGATGTAATCACCAAAAAAAGCCCCCAAACACTAAATTCTCTTAGATAGGTTAGAAACTTGTGTTCCACTTGGTAATTTACCACGCACTTTATAATTTACTACCATAAAGAACAAAGTTGAGCATTTGAACAAACATGCGGGTAAAAGGCTACTGCGCAGTAAAGGCATTGACACTTCTTATTTTCCTGTTGAATGCTCGAATGTCGATTTCTGAACTCTCTCCAACATCAAAATAGCTCGACAGTTTTACAGAAGGAAGATTCAACTTCACACTGAGGACCAATTTTGAACTATAATAAAGGGAGTAAGTTCACGAAAGAGAACTGTATCACATGCCAAATTGAACGTCTAAAATAAATGAACTATTAAACAGGGTCGCAAAGATACCATGAGGCCGAAGTTTGTATTTTGGCATTGAAACGAAGCGAGATCTGGCTTGCAGGGTAAGGCTGGCGGGTGAACTTTTAGCGTAAGGTTGAGAATAAAATGTGCAGCTAAGTGTGAAGGCAAGATTTCCATCTTCTACCCCTCAGATGCCTGGCCCACAAAAAGGTCTGTATGCCACAAGCAGATTGGGCACTCGCTACACAGAAGTAATTTGCTAAGTGCACTGAGAACTAGACAGTCAAAAGTAGCGTATTTAATCCATTGGAACTCGGTTTCTCGATTAAGTCAACAAAAATTCCATTCTTGTGTGACAATGGTGGTCGAATGTTTGCTGAAATGATCCTTTCCCCCAACATACCAAGCTAAATTCACCCAACAAGTCAAAATACAATGAGCAGATCGGTAGACCAATTGATATGCCAACAAGAATCTTTCCAGTAACAATCCCACTGGTTTGGTATTTTCGTGTAGGGTTGCCTCATTTACAAATAATTACAGCTGGGATGACGTACGCCTCGTATTTGCCCTCCAACTCCAGTTTGGACTTTTGCACTTCCTCCAGCTGCGTGATGCGTTCCTGAAAAGCAGCCACTTCAGAGAGCGCCTTGTTGTACTTCTCCGTGGTCTCATGAAGAGCCACCTCATCGCACAACCGCTTAGCCTCTCGCTCTCGCACTTTGTTTGCCTCCTAGATATATAGGGGGCGCTCAAAGGTGATGCACAGAAAGATCAATCTAAAAAAACCTCTTTTAAGAGTCGATTAAATACATCGCACCAATACCAGCGACACCAAAGAACTAAATTACAAAGTGCAACGCTTAAAAGCTAATACCACAGAAACCAAAATGAGGGAACATCAATAAACGTCCCGATTCCTATATTACCATGGCTTCACATGACACAAACCCGATAGAGAGAAGCGCGGCCTCACTTGGAGCTGCCGTTTGAGGGTGTCGATGTTGCGGTTGAGTTTACTTATTACTTCCGCCTGTCCAGCGGCGCGTTTCTGCTCGTTGCGATGCGCCTCGCGAGTGGTGGCCAACTTTGCGCCGAGGTCGCTCACTCGTGCCTCCTCCTGTCGCAGCGCGTGCCGTAAATGCTCCGCCCGCTCGCGAGCCTCCACGAGGGCCTGCACACACGCATATGGAAATCATACACACGCTACCAAAGTGATATCAGTAGAACATACGACAGGTTGTTTAACGAACACAGGACGATTTGAAAGCGATAGGATAGGACGCAGAATATGCTCAATGTTTGCTTCGCATGACAAAAGAAATAGGAACAAGATAAGTGCAGCGAGGAAAAAAATTTATCGCAAGAGTAAATCACGGGATGTAGACAATACACAATTCATAAAGAGATTTGCCTACTCGAGCCAAGTATCCCAAAAGTACGGTTTCTTAGTCAAGATTTCATATGATTACTGGTGACTTAAGAACATAGTACGAAAGTTTTTGTATGCCAGAATGACTCCACTATTTACATTTAGCGAAAAATCGGCTTTTATGATCAACAACGCCACCTTATTCATCCTCGTCAGCAAATAGACCAAAGGATCCACTTCGTGACATTGAGGAAATCCCCAATAATATTGTATTCAAGGGATTTCAAAATACATAATTTATGCACCATCATCATTAAATTAACTATTTTAATGAAAATTCATGAACAGGGAAAAAACTTCAAAAGCTTGTGTAATTTATCTAGTGTGTCTTCGCCAACGCCTTGCATGCTTTGTGCTAACCAGTGACACTAGGAATGCGAGTCTTCACTCTAAATCCATGTCAACTTGATTATTGAAAGAGAATCTACGTCAAAAAGTTAAGTACAAGTGAAACATGAAAAATGACTGTTCTTTTACGTAGTGACTTTGATAAAACGGTGGCGACAAACAGATCAAAATTCCTACGAAAAAGGTGCAGCTTATTTGAAGACAGAAATACTAAAAATCAGCATGATCAAGTCAATAATGTACCTTACTGAACTCCTCAATAGATCCCGATTGTTTGGTAGCCAGGTCGGAACTGGAAATGTTTCCTGCCTTCAAACGAGCAATCGTAGCTTCCAGCTCCTCCACTTTGGCCTCAGCTTTTATTCGTTGTTGTTCTGACTACATATTATAATAAATAAAACTGTACAAATTCGAAAATCATAGCATGTTTTCATTGAGTAGACACTACATAGGGACTTAAAAAGGTTTCGAAAATTCGAAAGGGAAATTAGATAGGTTTATTAATTCGGAACGAAAGACAAGGACCAAGTCCCTGTTTTCACTTTCCTAAATTAAAGGGCAGCTTTCGAGGCACAAAATGAAGAGATGTTGGCCAGGAAAAGCGTATGAATTTCCGATAAAAGCTAGTCATATCGGAAAATATACCTGGGCAAACTTGACCACGATGGCAGCGGTGTCTGAAGAGACGCTGATCTTTTGCTTAGCATGAGTTTGGGATTGCTGTTTCCAGTCCGTTAACCACCGCTGTTTCTCTTCCAAAAGAGCTTCTATTTGCTCTTGAGACCGCAGCAACTTTTTTGTCAGGTCCTCAACTCTGGCTTGAAGGACGGAAACTTTGTTCGGATCTTCCATTTCTCCGATTGAGGAAAAGTTGGAGGCCGAATCGTCCTCCTCATTGGTTTTGTCGGTTAAAGAATTCGGAACGGAAGTGGAATGATCTGGATAGGAATGAATATCTACTTTGTTTTCTGTTGTTAATGAATCCGAATGTTTCGATTCTTCCCCGGAGACTGAGCTCTGTGCTGAATCAGCAGTGTCACCTCCACAGCCAGAAGACTGTAAATTCACGAGATTGGAGGCGTTAAAGCAGTCTTGATCATCCAATGAAGTAGATCCATTAGTTACTGGTTCCTCAGGTCTATCAGGTATTAATCCCTGGCCACTTTGACATCCACTGGTTTGCGAAGATGGATCACTAACTTGCTTTTCATTCTCACTTTCTGAAGCACAGATCCCAGCTTGATGATTGGTTGCACATTTGAATTCTTTATTTTCTTCATAAACTTCAACATCTGCGTCTAGAGATTCGAATTCCGACGATCGGGAAGACACTTGTACACAGTCACTGCGTAGATTTCGAACTCCCTCTTTTAGATCTGCACCATTGCTGCTTACCTCGATGGTATTTCGGGAAACAGCAGTCTCACTTTCTAAAGAGTGCGTTGGACCCTCGGTAGGGCCCGTATTGGTGTTTTCTAAATCCAGTAAAGATTTGACATTTTCAAGTCGTGACTCTGATGAATGGATAGAGTGATAGGCCTGGTCCGGATTGCTTGAACCTTCCGCACCATCAATTTTTGTATTGCCATAGAAGTCAATGGCTTTATTTTCCATTGGATGTGAAAGACTTGAAGGAGTTCCACAACTGGAGTTCAACGGACAAAGAGCGGAGAACGGGACTAGCAAATTATCAAATTGAAGAGTTACAAGGGGTAAATTAACTCAAGGATGAAGCATATATTTCTCCATTGCTGAACCTACAAATGTTATCGACTCTGTTATTTATGTCATGAATTAAACCCCGACAAAATATCGGTTTAGTGGATTTAAACCAATGGCAAATTTAAAAATAATGAGTTGCTATGACATGGATACTACGATTAAGTAGAGACATTGTAATGAATTGTATTTTATGTCAGCAATTTCAAAATAAACCTATGTGCAAATCGTAGCCGAAAACGGACACAATGTAACTCAGATACTAAAACACAAGACGCCTAATTGAGCCGTTTCAAGATTACATGCATGCAAGTAGTACAGAACCACTACGCTATTGAGTTCAAATCGAGTGCTGTGCAAGGAATCATGAGCTAAGTACCTGCAAAATCTCTTCTGAAAATAAAATAAGGCAACGGCCGATTGATACTGCACACCACTATGTGTTCCGTAGTGTGCAATGCTAGATGACTCGTTCAATTTTGAGTTTAGAGCAATGAGAAGAACCGCACACGACCCCCAACCTGGTAACACCGAGCTCCACCACCAATTTGATATGCGCGGCCCAAAGGTACGCACCTATTTTTCCTCTTGACGCATGCACAAAAACTACCCCAAAAAATTAAGTTGAATTAACAGATAAATTGTTATAATTGTTTTCATTGTACGATGCAACATTTCCAAGCATTACATTTTTGTTAAATTTATACCACTTATGCTTTCTGTAAAAATAGGCGTAAGTTTTAATGTCTCTTCCAACATCATTTTTTGGTCAAATCTCTAAAAGAAGTGCAGCTGCGGCTCATGAACAAACATCCTCCATAGACGGTATTTTCAAACAAGAGTGAAAAACTATGAGCTTTCTTCTTTTAAATTTTTATTCAAAACCATACCAATCCAAGTAGATTTCTTTCAATAGAAAATGTTTAGCAGCGTCACCCCGTTCTTACCTTGCTTTCTTTATTTAGCGACCATTAAATTGCACTGCACTCTACATTATCAAAATTCGCACTAAAAAGGCTTTATGTGTAGCGTCCCGAGACTTCCCTTAAGGTAAAGAAGGCATAGTACTAGGGCAGAATATGTATTCTGGGACTAGAGGGCTCGAAGGCTGTTAACATGGCCCAAGGGCCGGCCAACCGGCAGTTTAAACAAACAAAACATTACATTTAGCTCTCTCATTTGGCCTAGCATTAAAGCTAAAGAACTGTTTTTATCCCCGTTTTTCCTCCCCTTCCATTCTTCCGTCTCTGCTATTAGAAGGCTGAGTGTTTCGAGAAATCTTTACTACTGATAGGCGGAAAGTACAACGGGGAAGTTGTAGTTTTCCGAGACTTCCTTTAAGGTAGATGTAATACTTTGTTTGTTCGAACTGCCGGTTTCGATCACTTGGGTGGCGATATTGTACTAGCCGGTTGGCCGGCCTCCGGGCCGTGTTAACAGCCCCCAAGCCCTCTGTTTCCAGAATATATATTCTGCCCCTGTGCTATGCCTTCTTTTCCCTTAAAGGGAGCCTCGGGACGCTACAGTAGAAGGCATAGTACTAGAGCAGAATACATATGTTCTGGAAACGGAGGAATTGGGGGCTGGCGGCACGGCCCGAAGGCTAGCCTACCGGCTAGTACAATATGGCCACCCAAGTGACCGAAACTGGCAGCCCGAACATGCAAAGCATTACAGGAGTGTCTATGATAAAAGGGTCTCTGAATCCGGAGAGGAACTACGTGCGCCCACGAAGAGGTTAAGATTGTCCCCCCGCCTCTCACCCACAAAGCACATTTACAGTATATAAATATTAAAATCGCATTGCAGAAACAATAAACTTCATTTCAATTGGATTTTTGAGATTTGTCTTCCCTTTTAACATGTCACGACTTAATTAATCCAAGAAGTGCACCTATTGGGGGATCTTGTTGTTTGCCTTTGTGAATCGTTTTCTAACTCATGACGGAGCTGAGCAGCTTTTAATCCACCACTCTCTGCATAAACATTCATTTAGACTTTTCACAAACAACTGCAAAAAATGAAAGTGGCAGATTCGTTAAGATAGCGAGAGCACTGATTTCATTCAGATAGCAATGCTTTAAAATTGCCGCAGGTGGTCTTTGAGTCGTCGTATTCATGATGCTAGCACTATTCTGCTTTATCATACATCTTTCCATTCAAATTATAGCACTAGGACCCATCTTTATTTCTGTAACCTTACACTGCCTGTCCCTAAATTCTGTACGGTAGTCTTGTGTTTATTTGCTTTCCATACCTCAACACTTTTTGCTTCAAGTTGGGTGGCTGATGGGCCAAAGGGAGGATCTCGTACACACACAGAAATCCAAAAATGAGCTCGTTCTTGTCCTGTTTGTGAGCGTCAAAATCCACATCTAATCGCCGTGGCTTTAGGCAATTCGAAGTGTGTAGGCTTGTGCCAGTTTATCAAGCGATGACTCTCCCTCAAAACATTGCTGTGGATTCATTTCTCGTAAAGTGCAAATAGGTCTTTATGGGTAAACCGAACTCATTTGATTAGGGAACAATGGATTGCACCGAGTTGTACGTACTCTTACCCTGTCTGCGAGACTGCATTTTGGTCACTTCTATTGCATGGATGGTTTGATTTTTGTCAAATCCCCCTGCAAAACCGCTAAGCGTGTTTAAGGTGAAATCATTGTTATAGCAACCATAGCCTTCAGTCAAGTGTGCATCAATTCCCACTCAATTGACTTTCATTCCATACATTCCCCATTATACGATGGTCTCTTGGACCGTACGATGAGCAAAACCTTTAGGATTTTTTAAGAAAATGCTAAATTATTCATCCCATGCCCTTATTCCCAAGCAGTTATTTCACTGCCTAGGCTAAACAAGACGATATTTTAAATGATGATTTTGGAAGAGGAAGGGGCGATCTGAGGAGTGAATTCTCCTGAAATAAAGATCCACATGGAAAATGGTAAGCAGTCGTTTTTATGCTAAACATTCAAAATCATGGTTACTTCACAACCTGTAATGTACCACTGCGACTAGAATCGGGCTAGACACAATAATACTTGGGCGTTTTTTTCCATGGTGCAGTGTTGTTTCTTTGAGGCATAGCGCACCTAAGCGTTTTTGAAGTCGTTTAATTTATTCTTATCACGCTGGCCGATGCTTCAATAGGTCCGTTCTTGCACGACCACCATTGGCGACACACAATAAATGGCTCTTTCTTTCCTTCGTTGTGTATCCGAGTCAACCCATTACGCTTTGATGCTGACAGTGTGTTGAACAGGCCTCAAAAAAAAGGTCAAGAATTGAAACAACTTGAAGAGACAATTCGATAACCTGGTATTTGTTGTTATATTCCTCTTAATTAGAAGCTTTGCGAATAATTACAGCCTGTGCTCGAATGACAAAGAAATACGAAAATCTTAGCAATAGAAAGAGGAATGATTGACCTATGATAGGGCAAAAAAAGCAATGAATGTCGTGAGCCATGTTGACTGAGGTTGAGCAAGACGTGTTGGTCTAATGTAACGGGTGATTTCATTACATTAGTGAACCAAGATCACTGCAGACTGCCTTTGCATGCGTGATTTCGATGCGCTAAGGCTCGGGTGGCTGGAAGAGAGCGGGGTTAGAATTGGCTCTTTGAAAGCCACTGCGCTTGGAGAGTCGGTCTGGATACTGAACCCAGCACACTAATTTCGTTATCAGTAGCAAACACTCTAGAATGCTTTGAAGTGACTGTTGCTGCCAAAATCCGTAGTAATCACTAGTTATTGCCCCAAAAACCAATTTTCGGGACTCAGATTTACGGTTCGAAAATACATTACTTTCATCCTTCATGAACGGTGGTAGTAAATAATTTTGGACGAGAGACGGTCCAAACCAGTAAAATAGCTGTTAAAGCTGGTTTTTGGGGATTTTGAATGAGGTATAAGAGAAAAAGAAAAGTGGGCCATTCAAGACAACATGCACGCGAATTTTAAGTTATTCAAGCAAGGGGTAAAATAATTCCTCGAGTCGGAATGGTTGTGGCACAGGGGCCACTGAAATTCAATCCCTGTTAAATTTCATCAGCTAAGCAAAGTGAATTTGCAGCAAAAATGCAGCCATTTGGTGGCAAAAGGCTCTGAATAGAGGCGTGTTTTTGCCCTTTAAAACGATACAGTTGGCTAACCACGTGACAACTCCATGTATTATCAATGAGAAAATTTTGGACGATTTCTACGGCAGAAGCATTTTAGTTAATTCCGTGGGTGTTGGGACCCTATCATGACACGTATACTAGATTCCATTCTGCATCAAAGTGTTGGATTGGATTTGCATAAAATTTAACTACTAGCCAGTGTACAAGGCAGCTAACATGACATGATTCGAGACTTTATGACACTCAGTGGAAGTACAATGGCCTTGCTCTTTAGCGCCCACGTAACCCAAACGTAAAGCCAAATTATCACGGTACTGCATTTCACCCGCCTCTTTTAGGCGACGCCCTGGCGCTCCTCTTGCATCAGTCACCACAACAGAGTAGGCGCTGTAAGACAAACATCCACGAACCGTCCACACCAACCATCAAATTCACGTACAACTGACTGCAACATCGCTGATCTCTCTTGGCAATTCTACTAGGTCGGAGACCGTCCCAATTGGCAATTGCATTGGAGGAAAGGAAAATTTACTACCCCTCACATGTGTTCATCGCTAGGTGTAGAAATACCAGCCAGATACATTTAGTAGAGAGCGGGTTTGAAGGTGTCCGTTAATGGCATTTTCGCATCTGCTCCTTTTAACCAATTTGCTCTCACTTCAATGCTGCCCAGTCATATCTCTATGGGCTTCATCTAGCCAGGAAAGGGGTGGAGGAGCTCTCGAGAGTTCACCTCATTTCCTTCTTCGTATGGGAATCGTAGAAAACTCCATAACAAACCTTTCCAGGGGGTTTACAGCCAGTCTTACTTCAATTGTTAACATTCCTCCTGCAGACCACAGTTCCGAGGTAGTTGCCAAGGCCCATGGCAACCCGAGGAGGGACAAAGGGGGGGCCTTAAGTGCCAGCGAAATCGGAACGAGTATGCAGACGGGTAATCAAAGTATTACTGTAAGCACTTGCGACTACCCCTCAAAGTGCCGTGGTTGCAGGGATCAGATGATCGTTTAATTAATAAATTGAATACCAAACAAAAAGATGGCACTTGCAGCGAATTGCTGAATCTACACAGTCAAAAAAGTTGGGTTATCAGAACGACATCCACCTTGGCAAATCACCTCACCCTCGTAGTCGAAATGAAGGCAATCAATTAACCTTCTCAACGTTATTTAAACAGATGAAGAAGCTGAGCATTTATTGAGATCGACGTAGTCCATTGCCAACGGTAATACCGCGTGTTTTCTTGCGTTAACTTCGTCCATGGCTTATGAGCAGCTTGCAAAGCACGAACTACAGATTGATGGCCGAAATAGAAGAGTTGCGCATGGTGTTCAAAGAAGGAAGCGGATCATGTAGGGATAAAAAAGTATTTGATTTTACGTTTGACCATGCGGACTTTTCGGCAATGATGACACTGCATTCCGGCCCGACTTACGCCCTCCAGCTTTACCTCCCGTTGGTGTAGTTTATTACGATCTTAGAGAAGACTATAGGCGCTATGCCACATTCTCACATGCAAATTAGCGTTCATAGCCCTGGGCAGTGGCATGAAGACCTTGATTTTGCAGTCACTCAGAGCTCAACATCTCATTGGTCAATTTTACATAAGCACGTTTGGATGAGCGCAACTCTTAGGTGCGAAGCGGGCAGTATACGCGAACCCGCGGTCCGTAACTGATCGGACACAACTAACCTTTGAGGGGACCAACTATTCTTTGCACACTTTAGCAATACTTAACAAATGAACATATTCACCTCGAAACAATCTGATCTCTCCAAGGGTGTCAGAGCAGATGTTGAAAGAGGAAAGGCTGAGCTTATTACATTTACTTTATGGGTGATCTTCAGGGAAATAGTCGTCAACAGCAATGCTTAGAGCTATTATTTTGCGCTGGATACAATTTACAAAGAAAGCACTGGTTCAACTATTGTTTTGATTGGGGAAGGTAAAACAAAGGATAGTACTTCCAGCGTTCATCCAATTAAGGTTATTTACTGCTTATTTAGTGATTAGCATATCAGTGGCGCTGGTTTGGACAATGAAAACTTCAAGACTTTTGAGTTGGTACCCACTCCCTTTAAAAAGCACACTCTTAAGGCTTAAATGAAAACAAGGGTTGGCACTGATTGACCACTGCGAAAAACTCTTTGAAACGCAATCTCACACCCCCCTTCCCCCTCCCATGTGGGCAATTAAGCTCATACGGCGAGGTGGGATACTTAGACTGAGGTGATGGCATTGTGCCACTGAGGATAACATCAACCAGACAAATATGGTCAAAAGGAAAGACACATTATAGGAACGTGATCACATGTGTAGGGCAAAATGAATAATAATGAGCCACAGACTAGATAATCTGAGCAATCAAATGTACAGAGAAAAGAACGTACGTACAGAATATAAAGCAGCTTTTGTTGCTACATGAGTCATTCAACGTTGATCGCACAACACAGCACTAAGTGAAAAGCAATGCCTTAGAACACGCACGACCCACTCACCATTTGGAGCTTGAAAATAAGTGAGGAGTTTAATCTAATGAACATCTTAGTAGAAAGTAAGAGGAAGGTTAAGTACTTGTTTAGGTTGTGGAACCGGCGATGAGAACCAGCTTTCACCAACACTAGCCCACTCTGCAAGTGTAATTTTCCGGAAGGGAAATTAGACTGGGGCACACAAATAAAATTGAAGATAACAGGAACAGTAGTTGCGGCATCGATAGCCACGACGAAAAAAATGACCTCTGTCTGTATGAGTTAGACAAGGACCAAATCACCCACTCGTGACCGATTAGTTGTGTGGCTCAGCTCATTAACTGGGTGCCGTGATTTAGTGTTGGTTCCTTTTGTCAATGATTTAGCTTGGCTCAGATAAGTGACGTGGCCTAGCCGTTATTCAAGTAGAACGTATGGTAGGTAAATGCATATAATCTACACCACACATATCACCAGGATGCATTTACTAAGGCGTTGCCAACTAGCCTGCTAAAACGGAATCCTATAACAAACAAAAAAACAAAAATGACCTTATTATGAACCACAACACAGGATTTCAAAACTTTATTTTCACCCAACCACGACTCCAGTAGAATTCTAACAAGCCCAAGCCCTGTGGGGATTCATACAAGAAGTCGTTCGAAGCAGGAATAGTAATAATAAGCCAGACAATTTGAATACCACAACACAACAATCAAAATGTGTTTGCCTTTCTCACCGAGACGGTAAAAGTGGCACAAACAAGCGTTCAGTGATTATGCAATGCCTGAAAAGTTGGGTATGGCGCAAAAAAAATGAAAAATAAGCCAGAAAAATGCGACCAAGGAAGATACACAAGCGCTATAAGATATGATGGACGAATTGATATACACATGATCTAGTGCATGCGACTAACCAGGTGTGCGTGTGCCATGTGGACACGCCCAATAGGTGCCTAGGAGAAAGGAAAGGGGATCGAACAATCACAGGTCTAGACAAGGTCAGGTGATCCTGGCTCGTCAACTGGAACGGGAATGTCTTGATGGGAACGAATAGGCTTCATTTTGCATGCATTCTCCATGGGTACGAAGGCAAACCACTAAAAACAGGTTATTACGAGGACCTTTAAAGGAGAATAGTAGGCCAGAAGTATTTAGATATTTACAGAGTATCCGGCAAGTGTGGATTTTGCACACTACGTCGGAATGAAATTTGGTTAAAAATACAAAGAAACAATGCACGGCAAAGTAAGTCAAATAATAATTTAACGAAATCAAAGAAAATACCTCATAAGACGAAGACAACATGAACAAATAAGGAAACCAAAAGTATGTGTGAGCCATGAAATGGACAGCTACCCCCGAACCACAATGACATTTTAGATAGTAGCACACACTACGTAAAAGCGCATTAGATCAATACAAAGCCTTAAAGCAGACGAAGTTCGGTCAGAGGATACCAACTCACAATTCCCATGGGGTGTGCAAATGTGTAGGTGATAAGCTCAGGACAAACACGATGTGACGCAAAATTATCCCTAATGAAACACACCTTTGAGATTCGATCAAGTTCTTCGACGACGTCTTTCACCTTTGTAGAGCAGACGCAGAGCGGAATCAGAAGAACTTCAATTACCGCCAGTACGAGAGATAGCGGCCAAGTTATTAGCCAAACTAAAATCCACACAATGGAATTTAGCACGGCGATGCACGAGATAGCCATCCCCGCAATAAAATGCAGAAATAGCCGATGAAGGCTAATAGAGCCGAGTTTTCTGGCACGATGTTGGTAAATTAACCAATAACTCTCGCCCAATCAACCCTGTTCACTGAAAAATCCTCTCCTCTGTTGCAAAAAAAAGATTAAAATTACTATAGCAGCCAAAAGTAGTGAGTGGCCCGAAAAAGTCCTACCGGGTGGTTAACAGTAGCTTGATATAGCTGGATATTTGCAACAGCAATGAGCAAAATTTACAGTCGGCATCAAAAACCTGCTTACGTAAAACTATTAACGCCTTGCTTAGACTTAAAGATTCATACATAAGTTAATCTGAAACATGATCATTGCCTTAGATGAATTTACTCGCACTAACCAATTAAATAAGGGCCAAAACTAGAAAAGATTTAAATTGTAATTTGGCCAAAATTTTGCATGTTATAGGCCGAAGATGATAAATTAATTGTCCTTGATTTTAACTTCCCATAACTTGGTTTGTAACTTCAAACTGTAGCCGCTCCCAGCGATGGATGAGGATGCTTCGGTTGATGTTCTCTCTTTTGAACTGTCCGCGTTGTCCGGCGTGGAAAAGATACCAACGAGTGTTAAGGAAATATCGGATTGTCCGAGATTTTTGTTGTACAAGAATGCAGGTTATGCAATCGACCAAGAACGCCGCTGGAGGGCCGAACTTGCTAGCTGTCGACGTCGAAAAAAACGCAGGGCGAAGTTTGATGATAGTCGTGACCTATCTGATTCGGAATCCACGAGAGGTAGTCAACGTTTGAGAAAGCCTGAAGGCGTTTCCAAAAAGCGTCAATGGGATAAACAGCAGTCCCATCTTATGCTTGCAGAGTGGTTCCTTTTTATGCCTCCAAATTTCGAAACAGAATACCTTTTCAAATTCTGCCCTAAAGGTCGTCATGTCTATGTTACTGCCGCTAAGGTTCGTGGGCATCTTCTTATTCGTTGTACTGCCGTCGCTTGTGCGTTTGTATTTGCACTGGGTCTTCGTGGCCTTTATTACAAGTGTTCTCCTAGCTTGTCTTTTTAATGAGTACCCTTGCGTACATTTTAGGGTCAGACAAATGTATACTCCCGGACAGGTCTGTGCCTTGCGACCATGCTGACCCGGCTGCCGGGTGGTGGTCTCGGACAAAGCTCATCCCAGATGCATCGCTATGAGACAACGTTGGATTGCATTATGCTTGGTGTACCTTCTGCCACCATGACCCATGAGGCAGATCGTTCCATCGTTGATGCGCCGGTCCCACTTCCAAATGGTAATATCATCTTTATGGTCCTCGATCTTGTTTGCTTCAAATCAACCTCCTACGTCCAACTGCGGGTAAAAAATATTTCTCATTTTGTTTACTGGCTTCCCATTCGATGAGTATTTGTTTAAACTTCATTAGTCTTGGGCTTTTATAATCTGTGACAGGTTTTTTATCACTCAACATCTTGCGGCGAAATCTATTTAGGCATACAGGACATTTCAAATCCGGACTTTCGAGTAACGGCTCGCCTTTTTAGAATACAAACTGTTAATTTGTCGCTACCAATATCTCCAGAACTAAATGTCGAACCACAAATAAGTTTACTTCTTAAAAGTTCTGTTATAAAGCATTGTATCCCCATTTTATTTTCTTGCACTTCATCTATTTTCGGCTTTGTAGCATTAGTGGCATGTTTTCTGGTGCCACCATATTAATGCTTGCTATTAGACTTTTTGTAAAACTTAACCTGTTTGAGCTAGGAAATACCGACTGAAAGACTTGACGTATAGAATCTAGGTTACCCTTCGACAAGCTTTTCAAAATGCGAGTTTTTTTCACAAATGAATAGGTCGAGATTTCCTATAAAATTATAATCTGCTTTCGTCTATGTGAATTATTTGCCCCACTAAAATCCATATTTTAAAGTTTCGCCTTCGGAAGTTTTGGCGGACTCCTATCGATTGAAAGTTATAATTTTTTTGTTGTTTGTTAGTCTTTTAAAAACCATGTGCTAATTGTTCTCGTCCTAGTTTCATGAACGCTGTGAATGGTTGGAATCGTTTCACAGGGAGCAGATCGAAGCTTACGAACCGAACGATGTGGTGGGTCGCTGTCATTATGCCCCTCCTTGTTAAATCACATTTTAAGAACAACGCCTTCTTCTAGGCCCGGTTCGAAGTTGTCCCAGCCTACAGCTGTGATTCAGAGACGTTGAAGGCTGTTTTCTCCTCTCCTCCTCCCTTTGAGGTAGTCGATTGCTTATTTCGTTTATTTTCTCTTTGTGCTGAATCGTCCTTTTAGCCTTATTTTCCGTCCTCTAGGCTGCAGATTTGCCCCTAACATTGACTCTGGCTTAAGCAGGTGTAGCCTTTTAGTTAAAAGTTCCCTTAGTGTTTATTTTCAATGGATATGTTGGTAAAGTCTACGTTCTCATCTGGCTCATAACCGACACGTTTTTGAATTGTGCCACACTTTTAGAATGAAGCGAATTTTTGAAGCCTGCTTCTCCTATGTCTTTTTCGCGTTTTTTTCCCTTGCGTTTCGTTGATGCAGTTTGTTTTTTAGCTGAGACTGCGTCAAGTCAGTTCTGCTTGTCATAACACTTTTCGTTTTCCTAACGCACTCTTTAATTATATTTTAAAATCTTCAAGTTCTGAAATTTGCATTTCGATCCCAAAGTCTGTATGTGAACTAGCTCATTCTCCTAAAATTTAATTTAAATATAGATTGTATCATACGAGCGTATCTTGGGATGTATTCGTCGTTTTCACTTTGAACTGTTCTTTTCTGACTCCTCATACCACCCACTTTCAAGGTTGGGAGCTTATTTAACCGTTGCCCAATGTACTGTAAATTCGTTGTCCACATTTCTGCTCAACGTCCTCCTCATGTTTGATGGCTTGCTCACCACTTCAATGTCTCCATAATTGAACTCTCTCTCGGAAACGACGCATTTATTACCGCATTTGTGATATGCAACCCTCTTTTGAAAGGTGTGTACTAGCCTGAACATGTGCCAGTGTCAAGTTTCAGGAACAATTGATCCTTTGGAATAGCTCTTATCTCAAAATTACATTCTTGCTTTTTAAAATTAAGTAGGTGAATTTTACACCAGTTCATTTGAAGCTTCCATCTCTTTAATTGCTGCTGATATAGTTGGATGGAGTACTGTTTTACCACGGCGACGTTTCTTACCGGAGGGGCTCGACACCGCTGGTGGGGTGGCTGAAGCCGTACATGCTGCCCGAATGGTTTCCCTCCGTGAGCGTTCACCCCGCCTACCTGAGCGAAATGGCGCCTGACTACAAGGACTACCTCAGTGACATTCAGCGCTACAAGGAGGCCACTCAGATGTACTCAGCCAGCTTTCGAGATAGTAAAGGCAAACGATTTGCCACCACAGGGGACGTTGAAATGACTTCACACTCTTAATTTATGCCGAGAGTGGAAATTGAATCCTTTACTAGTCTGGGACTATGCGTTGTGATTTGTTGTATCGCAGTAAAATTATTGTATACATTGGCTTCTCATGCACGTGGTTTGATTTATCATGGCCACCTAGAGTTGCCTCTGGTGAGGTATCCACCTATTTTCCGTGTTGGCATTACCGTGACCAGTCAATTGAGATTTATTCCTTCATGGTTAGTTGCGCTTGTAAAGAATCAGCGAACCAGACCTGCAATTAAACGTCCGCTTCACATTGCAAACATCATATAAGTTCATTAAATTATGCTATCAAGGCGAAGGGTGTGCTAGCTCTTCCCATCATTCGTCTTCTGGCCGTTTTATGTACCGTATGAAGTTGTTCAAATGCGTTCTTAGGTGTAATCGTACTTGGATAAATCTAAGGCTATCGCTTCATGCGGCAGTATGCGATGTCGCCCTTAAGGCTCATCACAACACGGCGTCTCCTCACTGAAAGTAGAATGTGCTCGTAAGGCTCATTGTTTTGTCAACCTCTCTGTGCTGTTCTGTCAACGCACCGCCCGCGCCTCCTTTCAAGTTGTAATTTGTCATCAAAGAATTCTACTTTTATCTTTTTGCAGTCACCTTCACCTTCCAAATGAGCTGCGCTTAATTTTTGGCAAGCACCTCGGAAAACTTGGGCAAAATTCTAGCTTAGGATAAAATACCAGTGTTCATCAATTTGTCATCATAAGTACGAACTAGCGGGGTGTTTACTGAGGGAAGAAGTGCGATACTCATTTTATAAAACACCTCAATGACGAATTTCAATCAAAAGGCGGTAAAGTTCATTGGATCACGTAGTAAATCATGTCAGTTCCCTAACTTATTTCACAGAAATTGGAAAATTAGGTGGCGGGAAGGAATCTGGACTAAATGAATGGATGTTTGAGAGAAATAAAGAATAAATGAGCGAATCATGAGTGAATGACTGAACAAAGAAGCCTTTCTCCCTTTAAGTTAGTGGAATGGAAAAGCGGCTCCTAAGCTACTGTAGAAAGAGGAGTTATTCTATGTTGTCTAAGTTCGCTTTGCTTCCCCAAATTTGGGTAATGTAAATGTGAGCCAGACAAAATCGGTCATATTCAGCCCTTCGCATTTGCATAGAATTTCACTCTTAATTTATAGCTGATTATGAACAAATCCCAGTAAGTATTTTTTTCCGGTCCTTCCCATGTGTTAGATGGTAAAGTGGTGTCATTAGGACCCACATACCTACAGTTGGTCCGAAGTGAATAGACGCACGAGACGTCGTCTATGAGCTACTTACTAAGGAAGCTAGCTGAAAGTCTGAGAAGGAAGTAGGACAAAGACTCTACCACAAAGTGTGTGCTTTGCTACTTATAACAGCGAATCGTTCATTGGTACAACTGCCCTTTTGGGATTCAGGCTGCTTTATTACAAAGGATTTCCTGTTGTTGTAAGCACCAGACCTTTTCTACTATGTGAAGCTTTCAACGCTTTTAACAAAATGGCGTATTTCCTAATTTTTTAATTCATGAAGGTAATAATACCCACCCGAAAATCTTTTTAACACTCTTATGACCTCATGCTGGACTTAACCACGAAGTCGGATAAGTGCCCTTTCTGAGGCTTTCCTGCACTTCTGTGATCAATTTAAAGCCTTCATGCTTAACACGACAGGAAAAAAAGAATCTCCCCTTTAAGTTACGCACACGGCCGTCACTATGTCGGAAGGGTTTGTTCCTCCCATACTCCACCCTTTAGGCTACTTTACTTTTTTACACGTTTGTCGCTGAACAAGCGAACCAGCCCAAAATTGTGTCAAGCTAGTTTACTTCTGAACAGCCAGCCGTTTGGTTGTCAACTCTTGGAAAACCTTCTCAAAAGTTTTCCACTTCTTTTTTTCCCCAAAACCATGGCAACCAATGATGGTGCGTGCCCGACTTTTCTACCGGAATTAGTAGGTCACTTTGGTGACTTAAAGTGTTTCGGGTTCGGTGTAAAGTTAGTAGTTAGTCGAGTGATAGCAATGAAAGCCACGTTACGGTCAGAAGTGTTGGCTGCTGGAAACCAACTAAAGTAAGGGTGCGTTTATTCATCCCTGTCTGCTTCACTGAGATTCTTAGGTTGAAATAAAATCCGCTTTTTGATTTTCCAGAGGTGAGCAATTCTCTCAGTAGACTTTGTAAACTGCGCCCTGTAAACCAATTGCAGATTGGTTCCAGTATGCTCAGGATGTCTTAAAAACCTTCCCATGATATGTAGGAAGTTATTCAGTACCCTTAGTGTTTACCCCAACTCAAGCTTCTTCAACGCGCTGGTACCCCAAAAAAGTGAGCCTAGAGGTGTTTCCCTTTTCTTTCCGTGAGAACAAAATTCATTAAGGTGGACCAGGTGCTCTGTAAGGGAGTGAAAAGTACTTTTGCCCCCAAACCTGCTTCATTTTGCAAACATTAGCAGCTTCCTCCATCCGGCTCCACTCGGCACATCGCATCCGCTTGATGGAGAATTTTTCACAAACCAAACTGAGCTCTACACCAACCGGGCAGAGGTTCCACCAATCAAACGAAAAATTCCGAAAAGTCACGCCTCCCATTGGCTGGAGCACGGCTTTCTCGGTACGCACGCGCATGGTCGGCTCAAGTTGGCTTGGTGCTAAGCACCTTACCTACGGAGGAGAGAAAGAGATCATGGTATCGGTGTACCGATGACCATGCTGATTCCGGATGGACCTGGCAACCTGGGGGATCGCAGAACCTACGCCCGACGAGACGCCATTGCGAGTCGCGGTGCACACTACTCCGCCTTCGACCAACTTGTGGACACCGTCTGTACTGGTCTTCTGATCAAAACTGTGTATATAGTCTGTCTCACCACTCTCACTATGTCCCTCATCATTGAGTGCATCCTCATCAACCTCGTCATCCTACCCTACCTGCATGAGTCGCATTTTGAGGAGGCCACCTGCTACCTCCAATACATTGAGCCCAACATGCCCATGCTTAAGTGTGAGAACAAATGCTCAAAAGACCGATCCCAGTTCCCCTGCCTTAAGGTGCATGTTTTGTACGAGTGGGGAAACAGAAATCACAGTGCCAAACTTTTCGATACCATTGGAACACACGAAAATTACAAAAAATATGGGGTGAGTTGCTCACTTTATTGTCCTCCCCCATTGTGCCTTGCTTTTCCTATTTAGCGGATATTTTAAAACCAGTTTAATGTTTCACTCCATGGCTACGCTTTGCTGTTCCGTAAGGGAGCAAATTTTTTCAAGTTATGCACTGGCAGTAAAGTCCAGTTAACTTACCACCACATTTCAGTCTTCTTCGTGTGTTGTGGAAATGTGTCAGTTCTCAGGAAACTGATGAGGGAGTGATAAATATCCTGTCAATTTGCTAGAAAACCTTAGGATAAATTCCCCCTCTTGTAGCTGTCTCTGGTAGAACTTCTGTTTCTTGGTCAAATAAAACGTTTCGTTTCAGCATCCTTGGCCCTATTGCTCAACGTCTAGGGAGTTATATGAAGTTCTTGCACTAGACCAATATGCTGTTGGTATACGCCATCAGATTCCTCCAAACTAACCCAAAGAGACTGTGAATCAGTTGGTACCATTTTAGATCACACATGCCTGCACTATTCCCTTTGTTATTCTTATCGTAATGTAATAAACGCTATAAAAAAATGCAATTATTGAAAGATAACACTTCTCGCTTGTTTAAGAACCTGCCAAATCTTGAATTTGTGTTTCTAAATCAAAAATTGTACCACAAAAACCGTATTTTCTGTCTTGAAATGGAAAGCACAAAAGTCCTATTTCAGCGACAGAGTGACCGCGCTTTTCCTCCACACCCTCCGCATCCCATGTCCGAAGGCATACAAGTGATGACGAACTCATTGTCTGCCCACCACTTCTTTGGGAAGATGTGTTCCAGTTGACGACTCTATCATTTAAATGACAACATCAGATTGTCTACCTTTTGTTGCATCAACCTACCTCTTTCGAATCATAATTCGTTTAACGGCTAAATGATCGCGGTTAATAAAGGAAATTAAGTTTTTAAACCATTTTAAAGTAGGTATAATGTGGACATTTGAAATGGTTGAATTTCCAAAAATCGTCTGAATTTTATGGCAGTTGTTCTGCATTCTAACAACTTGAAAGTTTCACACTACACGTCTGGTCTCCTTGCAACTTGAGAAGGACATGGACTCTAGGTTAAGCCTTTTACTAGGCATTATGGCATTTTTTAATGCCTTCACTGCTCAATACAGTCGCATTTAATGAGATGAGCCCACTGACACAGGCAACCCAAACGCCTTCCTCTCTCTTCAATCAGTTAATCTTTTCCCGGCCACAAGTCCCGCTTTACATCTCCTGCGTCAAAAAAGAGAGATAGGTGAGGATCCTTTTCCCACCTCCTGCTTAAAGATTAACGTAGCAAACGCATCAGCCAAAGATGTCTGAGGTAGGGAGAGGAGGTTTCGTGAGAACGAACCGGTGTTCCCGATTTATGCAGAGATCTCAACTTTAAAGCACTTTTCCCTCCCTCTTTCCTCACCTGGCATTTTTGGGCACGCAGGTAAAGGAGTCTGTATTTTCTGCCAGTCGCAAAGAAGGAACTTACTTCCGCCGATGAATTACATTAAAATCAGAGGAATGTTTCCTGTTTAAAGCCAAAATGAAATTAAAATACGCATCCTTAGCCATTTGGTGATCTAGAGCAGAATTGTATGTCACTTTTATGTTTATTAGACAGAAGGGCGATCAGAAGTTCCTCCCTAAAGTTTTTAAACGTTTTAATTAAGAAAAAGTGGCTACAAAAGTGAAATTCCTGATCAAATTCAAAATGAGGGAGAAAGCTTCTTTTCATAGTTAGATTTACATTTTTTTAATCACTGTTTGGGTGGCAGATCCATTCATGACTGAGACATCCCGCTCCCAATCCCCAGTAGACTTGAACTGTTCTAGTGGGTTTATTGCAGTTTTTGGCAAGATGTTTAGTGATTTAGTTAGTTCTAAAAATTGTACTACTTCCACTTGACGCTTCGATGAGAGTAAGGCATAAACACGCTTCCTGGTGTGGCGATAATGCAGTTTATGGACACTGTATGAATATGCAACTTCCCGAGGCTTCTCTGAGGCAGGCAGAATGTGTATTTTCAGCATACAGTAGGACTTGTGTTTACTGGCATGGTCGAAAGCCGGGCTACCCAGTAAGGGTACAATAGCACAGCTTCCAAGTGATCTGTTACCAAACCGAGTGGTGAACGAGCAATTACACTAATATGAATTACCTCCTCGAGGATACGTCTCTAACTACTTTAAAACGTTTGCTTGCTCCTACTTCCACTATCGCACTAAGCATGCCAGAAGTTGAGCTAAGTCGTTTGTCTACTAGGTGAAATTTATTTTTGCATTTTCCACTTGTGCCCTGAGATAAGGTGTCTGCGTCCACAGGGAATGCCCTCCAAAGGGCTCTTAGGCAGAGCCTTTAGGGTACAACCGTTTCTCTATCGATGGTTGTAAAGAAAACGATAAGTAAAGTTTGCTTAACTTTTGGGTTTCTTAGGTCCCACAAAGAAGCAACCCATTTTGTTGTCAGCAAAAATTCTTGCTGTGTAATTATTGCGCAGGTGCGACTTGCCCTGACAAGCCCCGGCAAAGCGCTATTTCTATGCAAATCAGGAAAGGTAAAGTCACTTCACGCAATTCATGTCGCCTGTGATGATGGTGAAACCGCAGTAAACGTTGGAAGAAAGTTGTCTGCATACGTTAAGGCAGGGTTCGCGCAGCAGGTGGAAACCCGGACGCTGTTCAGGCTGGTCAGAGTCTGTGTATCGTTAAAGCGGACTTCGGTACACAGTGAGCACTCAGCACTCAATGTCCGCAATTATCACTTCTGCAGGTGTCTTCGGTCATACTTTCTCAAGCTGAGGATTGAGCTTTGTTTGATAGGTTGGTAAAAGTTTCGGAAATTTCAAACTTTAGAACAAGTAATTCTTTTGTCCAAGCTCGGAATACCTACTTCACTAATGGCGCCGCGCCCCGTCTGCCTGCGCACTGACAACGAAGTGGGCGGGCTAGATACTTTAGTTGGCAATAAGGACCAACAACATCAAAAACCATTCATCATTAGTCTAAGAACTTTTAAAATTCCTAAAATTATTTATCAATTATTACTGGACCTCTGAAAAAAGGCAACAAAGCTTAGCCTACTAAGAGAGGGTGGAGACTACCCACTGGCTCGAGCTGTTCTCCCAAACTGCAAAATGCTTCACTTCAATCGCCGCTCCACGTTCAACTAGACACGTTAGTTGCCGTGCCAACCTCGAGTCATACTCTTTAAAAAAAAAAATTTGTTTTGAGAATATTCCCTTAACTTTATAAGGCACTTTTTCGAAGTGCGGGATTGTTTTATCAAACAATCCCGTCAAAGGACAAGTTCATTTCTAATTCTGGTCAAATTTCGCAATGAAAGATTGGGTAGAGACTAGACCAGTTTCTGTGGAGGTAACCAGAGCTGACTTTAGAATACTACCCACTTTTGGGTACATACTAGCTGAATTGGTGGGCTTTGCATTAATCACTCTCCGTACTTAGTGAAAACTCCGAAATATGATTTGGAATAGGTTTTGGAGTCTTTTGCGTTTTTGTTACCGGTGTATCTGCGATGCTAAATCTTGGCGAATATTCACCTGGAATTGCATGTTAAGAATAAATTCAAAAGGCTCCCAAAATACGATCCTTTTATGAGCGACTTCTTCCCTAGTGTCTGCCGTTTCGAGACCGAGCATTCGGAGACATCAATCACAAAAAATTGTGGGCTGGAAGGAAGATTTCACCACGTTTCTTCAGTAGTCATGCTTTTTGTAAATAAATAAAGCTGCAGCAATCTCATCTAAATAGAAACCTACAATTGACTCCAGTCGGATCTTCCACCTTTATGGAGCGTCTTTGGGTGTCTCTCGATGCTAACACCAGAACCGAGCCACGTCTCCATGCATAACGCCTGCTCTCAATGTAAGTCAGAACAATCCGAGTTTCAGCAACCTTTTGAAAGAATGGCAAAAGTGACTAAAGTGTGACAATAAATGCGTCGTCCTCATCTGTTCTTCCAATAAAATTTCACAGCAATTCCAACTAATTAGTCAAAACGCAAGAAAGATTTCATGGCATGATCAAGGTTGCTTTCTCCTTAAAATGCACTAATGCTGTCGAATTCAGGTTTCCATCAGCAATGTGCTATAAATTCTGACTTTCAGTTCCGTGTTTTTCTATCTTTTCAATTCAAAAAGCCCCGCCACTTTCATCACCTCTGCATATCTTTAGAAATGCGATGTAATCTTTATTTCACTCCTTGTTGCGTGTCTCACAACGATAAAAATCCCATTGTTGTACATTCAGAAGCTATCATCGCTACTGTAGCCCTTCAAGTCTTTCCCAAAGTCACTAGATGCCATATTAGGATGGTCGCAAATGCTTTATTAATGTATAGGAGTGTCAGAGCATCCAAAACGCCGAGTTAAACGAACTGTCAAAGCACTATGCCACTACCTCATGTCTTGCAAATAAGTCCACCTTCAAAAAGTAATTCGCTTTTGGTTTTTGAGACTTCGATCAAATTTGAGGAGCAATGCTAAGGGAGTAAAAAAACTTTCTTGAGGCACCAAATACACCCTATTCGTGTTTAGTGCGTCACGTCCACGTGTTATCGTCGACCGGAAGACAACAGGTACGTGGTTGACCTCTTTCGAATGCGTCTACTCTCGAGCACCAAGTTCCGCTGTTTTGTCTCCAGCAAGTACCGAAGCCGCGAGGCACTATTGGACAAATTTCATCAGCCTCAAACCATCTTCCACTCGGCTTTCTGGCCGAGTCTAATCTTCTTTGTCTCTCTCGTCCTTCTCCTCATGACGCTCTTCTTCCATCGTTACCGATCTTGGAAGCATCACAGTGTGCTTCTAGAATAGATGCGTATAGATGCATTCGCCTTTTTAATTAAAAATACTGCGTAAGTCGCCTCTTAATCTTTCTGCATACGTTAAAGTACATTCACAGATTTTACTTGGCCACACAAATGCATCTTGATCCTACAGCACTTATCAATCTTTTCAGACATCAGTGCAGATTTCTCAGCGCGATGCAAAGCACCACATTCTCTATTATTCATTTGCTTAATAATCAGCGCCAACGGTGCCTTAGCATCGAGGTTAATAAGGGGTCACGATGGACCCCTTATTAATAAATGATACAGCCAGGTAGCGATAGCAAGGTCGTGCTGCTGACGTTCAGCGAACCCCAACCCTCAACCGAATTATGGCTGGCTACCACCTGTTGTTGATTTGTAGGAAAGAAAAAAAAAGAATTGACGAGGCCGTAAAAAATTCATTTTTTTGGTATTTTAAAATTTAAAACTAGTTTTCTCGCTCCCTCCAGTACCGCTCACATGCCATCCTTTTAAAGCAGGTTTTTATTCGTTGTAAAGGAGAGTAATTTAAGCCTATATTGTAAGTTTAAAGTTTACAAAGGACTACTAAGCGCAATTTGTAAGTCTTTATCAATGGTTCGAGGGCAGAACGTGGTATACAAAAATGCGCTCTTATGAATCGACTTCGTGTTGGTGGAAAGTCAGCAGCGTTGAACCGGACTACCAAGGAAAAGGTATTCACAATCGAAAGGACATCACTGTCTGCAAATGTACTCAAAAAGTAGGTGTAAAAAAGTTTTCCTCTGTTATGGGGAGTCAATTATGTTGTTTCCCAATTACTGCAGTCTGAAAAATTTCACAGAGTAAAAATGTTCCTTACAAAAAATTAAAGTGGGTTAAGTACATGGGTATTTCATCACCATTTTGGGAAACTCCCACCCGACACGCATTTCGCCTTTAAGGTGCGCATTCCAGACGCATTAATTCATCTCATTGGACCTCGCTTTATAGAGGTTTGTCTCTAACGCCTTTAAAATGGCAAAAAAACAATTAAACTCGTCGAAATGTACGTATTTAATCTTCTGGGGCTAGTTTTTCTTCTACTCCCTTGAAGGCGACGCAAAGAGACTCTCGTAGTGTTGTGCTGTTTGAGGTGGTCCAACTGCGTCACCGACGCTCCTCCCTAGTACTGATGTGCCCTTTTGCCCCATAGTCCCCTGTTATTCCCCTTTAGGCACAATCCTCGCCTCTAGATGAGCTCGCCTATTTAGCTGTAAACCTCCTTTCTAAGGAGCTTTAGAAGAATATTTTTAACAGATTAAATTTACTAAAATTCCTAGTATCTCCTCTTAAATAAGCTCTGAAGTGCGAACATGTGATTTGTTTATCAGCCGATAGAAATCTCGTAAAAGCGCAGGCCCAGAATTGTCTCTAAAAGTTTGGAAAGTGGGTTGTGCCTCTGAATGCTTGGCTATCACAAAAGCTGCTCACTCTGTATGGGTGACAGAAGTGAAAAATTTTTCATCTTGGCAGCAGCTACAACAGGAGATGTTGCAACCGTTTCATAGGCGATAATTTATGAGGCAGCATTCGTGTCAAAAAGGAAATTCTCAGCGCCTAACAAACGCAAACTGTTGATTTCGTTTAAGAAGGGTTTAAGTCGAGGTCTCACACCTTCAAATGCCTTTTTTAATGGGTGTCTTCATAAAGGTCCTATTCTATTAATTGTTGGGATTATGTGTACTACCTTGTTTAAAACGTTTGCCACTGGACTCCTGCATATTTTACAGTTTTAATATGGCACTAGCACTGAAGTGATAAATTTTGCTGGTTCTCAGACGCGCTATTCTCTGCTAGCTATTATCGAAGGCTAATTGGCATTTGTCACATATTTGTGACAATGAATCCAGTAGACTGAGTGACACATATGTGGCACTGGTGTTGAATGGGCAAAAGAAAGTTCGTTGACATGCTCCATGAGAAAACTCGTCTATGTAATGTAATGGGGGGTTTTAGCAAGAAATAAAATTTGTCATGAAGAAAAAACCTACAACCTTCTAATGCTCACCACACAACTGATATTTTGCGATTTCACGATTGCAGTGAGAACTCAAGATTGATGACAGCTCCTTTAGCAATATGCTAGGTTTTTAAGATTGAGTTCACTTTTATCAAGTTGTGTCTGTTAAAAGAAACATGTGAACATTTTTCTAAGCTGCGTCGGTTGTGGATTAAACATTTGACAATTGCTACTCGATGTGGTATTCTACTTCTACCTCACTCTCGAAAGAGTGATGAGACAACAGTGATAGTATTTTTGAAGTAACGAAGCATTCTGCAAGCAGTGCTATGTTACATTGCCACCAAAGTTATCCATGCCGGTTACCGGTTGAGTGTAAGGTGAATATGCTTCCTTCGGGCGTCGCAAAGCAGATCTCTTACCTGTACTGATTTCAATACTCAACTTCTCTAAACGATACTTTCCACTCATCTCGAGGAGAATCAAGATAATGTAATGTCTTGAGCTATAGTATGTGGTGATATTTGGATTCCGAGGAATTACTTTAAGCACGCTTGAAAGCTTCCCATCCGTAGTAGCTAAAGCTTCGTGGGAAGGATTAGAGCTTAAAATCTCCTTCCGGGTTCCGCGATTTAATGTGAAGAAATAGTTTTAAGTCATAATAAGTGGAGGGCAATAGTTGATGCAGGACCATTGAAGCGATAAGTCTAATCTTTAGTAATTGAAAAGCTGCGGCGGAACAACCGCCAGACAGGAATGCTCGAAAACCCAAAAGAAGTAGACGAACGGAAAAGACGTTTTTCCTTATGCCGCTCTCCAATCAATGAGGAAAAAACCGATCTCAACTTTGGGTGACGTAAAATTTAATCGCAAACCTTCGTTTTGCCACAGAAGACCTCTTTTATGTTGGTACTTTCCTGCATGCTCGAATCAAAACGCTTGAAAATGTGCATTCATTTAGATAAGAAAATATAAATTGGGGAGCAATCGAAGCGCCAAATTTGACTCGGCTGCGAATTGAAGTCGATGGAAGAAGCAAAGTAACTGGGATTGGGACAAGAGGAGGTTGTGCAGTTTTATCACTGGCATCAAATCAGCAGAGCCCAAATTTCAGAAAAGTAAACATTACAAAGACCTGATAACTGAAGCATTGTATTAAACCCTAAAAAATACTTGGAAACAACTTATGCCATTAACTCGACTCCATTCTTTTGCGTTTTGGAAGAATTCTGCTTGTGTGTTTGAATTCGAACAGGCCACACAAGCTCACGTTTTTATGGACCTTTACATAGCTGGTTGACTTTTGGGTGCCATTCTGCTTTCATGGGTGGTCCCGCCCCAAGAATATTCATGAATTTGGCATTGCTTCGTAGATCTCGGCGCCGATGATAGTGAGGCATGCTCCCACTCGACTTCAAGTCCGAGTCAAATGCTCGCTTTGCTTGCCCGTCCAATACTCTACATCAATTCAGCACTTGATGGCGAACATTGCTGTCTGGTAAGGGGAAATGACATCATCAATGAATTTCTCAAGTAGGCTTATTCCCCACATAACATAGTCCCCGTGTTGCAGCGCAGTGATTAAGCATTATGAATAAAGTGGGTAGTTAATACGCTGGGAGGTGAAGATGGAGGTCATCGAAGCAAGTCAACCTCGGACAGCTTTGAGACGTCTGCAAAAATAGGCACAGAACGATGACACTGAATATATTCCAACAACTTCCATCGTCTCCTTCACAATCTCTCTCAACGGGTGTACTAAGCAAAAGTAATGCGCTCTTGTCTGGCTCAAATTCCATTTTACTTAAAAATACCGCCATCTCCTCATGAGTAGGACTTCAGAAACCAGTATGAAGCGATCGGTTAAAGTCTCCTTTGCCAGTGGTGTGAAGAACGACAGGAGTAGGGTATCGCAAACTAGATTGTCCTGGTGTATCGTGACAACAGGCTGTAGTAGAGGTGTCAAGAACGTTAAATATTTACATCCAGCACATTGATAGCAGAAATTGGCTAGCTAACTAGCCTCCCATTTCAAGCAAGCAAAACGCAATGGCAATTAATTTAGTGCCTACCATTGTGCGCAGCTATTTTTAGCCATCACAATATTCTCGAATTCTATCCATTTTAGACAGTGGAAGTTTTTGATTGAGTCGCTTAATTCCCTAGCAGTTTTTGGTTCTTTTGACTACGCCATAAAACTTATGTTAAGCATACTGGTTAAACTGCTGTAAAATGTATGGAAGTTTAAAAAAAAATTATCGGTCCATAGGCAAGATGCCCCTCTCACTCCGAATATTTATCCCCTCTGCATCAGTTTCGTAGGCCTCCACGCTTTTTCGAGGCGTTGGAACGCCTTTGACGTGACTTACCACCCCGGTTGGAGTGGCTTCGAAGCTCTCGAAAGGTTGAATCTCTGTTTGATGTGGTAAATAACGCGTTGGGCTATTCGGGCAGGTGTTGCTCGAGGAAGCCGGCGTGGCGGCAGGCTTTGATCTCTTTTTCCACTTCATTTATGCAAAACAAATTAAATCAGACGCGACTCAGCCAAATTCCATCAATTTTAATAAAAAAAGGGAGTCCGAGTCTGACTCCGATAATTTTATGACGGTAAACCTAATAAACGCCTGACTAAACCAACACCTCCTCCTCTGACGTCAATCGTGGTGCTGTTGCCAGCAAAAAGAGCGAGTTACCTTTCAACCTACCTCCCTTTGCACATCTTTCCATTTTCACTGATGGATCGTGTCACAGACTAGCAGTTCCACGATCTAGAGACCTAAGTGCCAGTCCTCAAAAAGGTGCCTCCTTCTCTGGGATTCGTGTGGATTGCTAACTACGCACACTTACGTGTCGCAAGCAATGATAGCTGGTTTTCGTAGGGCAGACCTATTCAACGTGAACACGTTTGGTATCTGCGACTCTGACTACCCATATTTTGACCTGTTTCAACTTTAGTCCATTTTCTTTCGATTTCCCCTTCTTGTCCTTGTTTCACCTTAATTTCTCTCCTCATTAATTATAGCCCTGTATTTGGCACGACTCGTGACGACTTCGCTTTATGCTATCAGTGGGAGGTTGCGCAATTTTGCCTGCTCACCTAGCAATTATCTGGCGACCTAACATTTCATCCATTTACCCCAACAGTCATGCAAAAGTTGCAAGTGATTCTTAGGCTCCTTTTACACGTATTCGCCCTGTTTAACTAATCATTAAGCCCAAATGCTTTTTGAGAAAAAAAAAACAAAATCTAACCATTTCGTCCTGAATTCTGCTGCAGATTCACAGTTGAGATATTTTTTATGATCCTAATGACAATCGCAGCCAACAGAGTCAGCAGGCTTAAACGATTTCTGTAATGAGGCTTTTGCTGAAGCAAACAAAATCCGCACTCGTACAGGCCATTCAGGAGATGTACCGCAATTCAACAATGCGAGCTCATTGTGGTCATTGCTTTGCCCCAGAAATCTGTATCCGAAGCGACTGTCAGCTCGTACGCAAAGAAACTGAAGGTGGGCTTATTGTTTCTACAGCGTATTGAAAAACGGCATTTCCGGACCCACCCAACGCTCATTTTTAGCTTAAAAAAACAAGTTGCTCGGATATCTTTCCTCGCGTTGCGTATATTTTCTGGCCCAAAGCTCTGGCCATGACAACGGACAGTGAAATAGGTATGAAAATAAAAGTTGGAATAGCGATTCTCCCGGAAGCCACTTCACTTAATGCACAACCTATCCTTCCAGTTGAAGCCGACGCTCGCGTTAACAGCAAAAAGACGAAAACATTAAGTTGCGAATTAGACAGGCCGGACGACATTCAGTATCAGTATATCAGCAGTGAGTGCGTGAAATGATTATCAGTAAGCAGATGCATACGCCATCAATGGAATAATGTTTGGCGATGCAACCTACTCCACTTAAACCCCGTCAACAGAACATCTTCTGTGGGCAGCGTGAGCAGGTACCACAGACCTAATTCAAAGGTTCGCGCCTCTCGAAGGTGAGCAGCAAAAGGCGAGCTGGAAAGCCCGAAGGATGACCTGCATTCTCTGCTGACTGAATTCTACTTATTCAAATGAATAATGGCATGCACTTCCCAGAATCGACTGTATCGCACAAACCATAGAAGCAAGCAGTCTCAAAACTGAGCAATATATCAAGACGTTACTTTAAAGAGGGTAATTATGCATTTTGCTGCAGAGAGGCATTTGTGATGCAGCCCTATAATTTCACAAACAAACAATGCCATCGGAGTGCCAATTAGTCCTTAGCTGAAGGAGACAAAGGTTAACCAATTGAGGATGCAGATCTACGAAGAGTAACCGAGTAATTTCGCTGGGCGTGTCCACAGCAGAGCGCAGCTCAAATATTAGAAAAAAACATTTGCAAAAAGCATGCTCGAGCATCTAAATTTTCCTTCCCCAGTGGAAATCAAATCCACCTCTTCTGACAACGAAAGACCATTTCACTAACAAAGAAAGCACTGTAAACCCCAGCCGGAAATGCGCACATCAGCCGAACTGGCCAAAACTTTTGACCTAATTCAAACGCAACCCCAAATGGCGATCCAGTGAATCTCCCAATGGAATTTCGTTAACTATTATGTACATAAAGCATGGACAGCACTTATGTGTTTTCCCATGTGTTAGCTAAATGAGAATGCAAAAAATGCAGTTGAAAAAAGGGCTTCTAGTATCTATTTTCCCTAGACCTGCACGTGTGGGTGCTATAAATAGCCTCTCTCATACGCTGTCCATTGAAAACCCTTAGGCGGAAAATCACCAAGGGCCTAAAAACCATTCATAGTCTTCTTACATAGCTTTACCTTTTCAATGGGAGTCTTAGGATGGTATTCACAACAACCATCTCACACATTCGCTACTCGGTAGGCCAAAACACGGTGGTAAATTACTCCTGCAGAGATTAACTTGTGAAAGTAAGTGGTGTCCAGATGTTTGTGTTTGTAAATTCAACTTTTCATCGCATAAAAAGAACGCAGTGACTTGAAAAAAACAAGTGTAAGCCGACGCCTTGAACGTCTTGACACTCCAAAACATGAAAAAGTAGTAAAAAAAAGGCATGATCGCGAAAAAGTTTTATTCAATATCACAAAGGAAATCGGAAGTTGTGAAAAGAAAAATCACTTTAGCTTAGCTAGAAAACAAGAGGAGCGGTAGACAAAGGCGTCTAGGAGACTCGCCACTAAAAGGCATTAAAAACAGCGCTAAGTAGGGCAAATAGGATACACTACCCATTTGGATATAAATAGCAAGAATTATATTAAAAAAGGTCGCAGTTCGAAAAATGCTTTTTTTAAAACGTGTAAACCTCCAGGAAAAGTCAAATCACGGCTTCCTGAGTCAAATGCAATGCAAATTCAAGAAGAGCGCCGGTTGAGCGTGATTTGAGGTTACCTCGGTGAAAAGCGAGACATCTGCGTACCATTCGTACATTTAATGGATTTTTAAAAAAGCACCAAAACTCTTAAACACCAGAACTCCGTGTGTGTTTATATGTGGTTCAGGGCATATTCCACATGGGAATCAGTGGATTAGGGGGCGCCTAGGCAGCAGTGAAAAAAGGTGGTCTAAAAATACTTTATACGCCTAGACAAACGAGGTGTTTGTGCTTTTTAACCCTACGCTCTAACAAATAGCGCATTATTAAAATCACGCTATAAAGTTCTATAGGTTTTAAGAATTTATTTATTCGACATGCATGAGGAATAGGCTGGCATTTGAACTTACAAATGGGAGGGTTTAATCAAACAATTTCATATTACTGATTCAACAGAAAAGTCGCGGATTCCCAAGACATATTTAAATCACAAAACGACGCATACCTGTGTAAACTCCACCAACAATGGCGCAAGTATTCGTCAGGAAATGTAGAAAAGACCTAAAAGAGCCCAAACAGTTTAGCTGAAGTATTCGCGGAGGCGTAGAGGACTGGCTTAATCGGATGTACCCACCTTCGTTCTTTGGCGAGTTTCACCAGAAGCGGACTTATCTGGTAGTTGAAGAAAACACCTGGAATGCCCTCGGAGCCCCCTGTCAGGGGAGTTGACTTAACTTGCCAAGTGGCCGAATACTGGTTGGTTACCAATGGCTACAACCCAATGCAACTACGGGTAGTAAGTAAAATGAATTGAAGGTTCAAGGATCGTGGTACGAATTGCAATAACCATCCCTTTATTTCACTCCAAGAACTTAGTACACGTCTTTTGGGCAGCAAGAAAAAGTTGGGAGAAAAAAATATGACACAAGGAGATTTAAAGTAACGTGATGAAGCACATTGTAACACAATATTTGATAAGCCAAGAGCGTCCTTTGTACGAATCGGTGCAAACTGAAAGTCGTCTTCTTTTATATTGGTGCATGAGGTTGTTAAATTTAGACTATTTTCAAATTTATGAATGGGCGGGCTGTGCTAAATAACTTACGACGGACTTACCTTTTCAGAAAAGTCAGAGTAGATTGTTGGGACCAGTTTGAGGAAATAAGAAATCATTGGAGATTCTCGAAAAGACCAAAACAAGAGTGCTTTAGCCAAGTTTCAAATTGTGTTCGTAAAAGGTCGCGTGTATCACAATTATCAAATAGCATTTTTAATGCACACATCATTAAAGGCAAAATTGAAAATTTTGCATTGGGAAAGAATTAAATGTTCAAGTAAGCAAGAACCAAACTCAAACATTTGATAAGCTAGGAACTCCGAAATCAAACGCAACAGTACCCGGAATTGCACAGCTCACGGCTGCGTTACGTTCGCCTAAATGTATCTTCCTTCCGTACACAATCAACCAAACATAAAAACATCAGCACAGACTCAAAACTTGGCCAATCAAAAACTAGGAGACATGAACCCTATGAGGCACTGCCTAAATAAACGAAAATCCGGGAAACTTTTAAATTGGTCCATATACACACCCACCACAATGCATGGGTACGAAGTATTGTTGCTCGGATGGACATCATTTAGTGATGTAATGAACCGCTTAATATTGATGTGGACATATCAATAAACGAGTTATGTAAACAATGCCGCCGATAACTATTTTATTGAATGAACCGACACATACTTGTGCTGTCAGACATGTTTGTGTTGTCCAATGGGTTTATCTGACCAGGGTAAGTGTCGCCGAAGCTCAGACGCCGAATTTGGTGATCCAATACAAACTATATGGTTTAAACACAAAAAACATCACAAGGAATTATATGAACCTCTCAAGTGTTTTTACTGGTGATCACGCTGAATAAAAAGAGCCCAGACATGCTTAAATCGCTAAGTATGACAGCTCTAAGACACTAAATTCATCCTTCCATACTCAACACTTAGAGTAGCCAGAGCAAAATTTGGCTGCAAGGAGAAACTATACCAGAGTATGCATTCCTCATATCCCACAGAAAAGTGGGGATAAAGGCTGTTATAACAGCCTTGGTAGAGTTGCTTAATTAACTCAGAAGACGCCCCGCCAAACCATACAGATTTCTTTATGTTTCTTAAACTGAAATACATAGTCAACTATGACTTTACCACACCTCCAGCGTCGGAAAAAGCAGTATCAAAAAGTTTTGGACAATTCAACCAAAAGATTCTAGGCAGTTTACAAAGAGAGAGTTTCTAAGAGAATGCCTAAAAATGGACCTGAACTCACTTGTTTGCCAGAAAATGCCAAGAGATCGTGGACATGGACATGGCCTTGACCGTAGCTCTTTCCTGGGGCAATGTGGAAGGCACCGGCCACCTTGTTCACTCCAAGTTGTCCCACAAGACGACAACCCTCCTGGCCGATGGCGGCCAGACTGCCCGCCTCTTTCTCGTCTTTGCACTGTTCAAAAACTTCAGGGTCAGAAACACTCCAACCGCGAACACGGTAGGCCTCTAGCACACTTTCGCATGTATCACAGCACCTGGGGAGCACAAAACACACATTGTGCATTGCATTCGTGAGCTTTATGCTTATATTCATGCTTACTGGTTATCCTCAACACCTGAGCCATAACATGATCCACAATAGTTTTTACTCTGTAGAGGAGTCTAAGAAATAATGCAGTGACTTACACGTTTCCGTTCCAAAGCCTTCAACTTCTCGGAATCGGAACCTATATTATGGTGCACATTAAATGTAGTTACCAGACTCAACGCGACTTCCGTCTGACAAAACGCGTGTCTTGTTAACTTCTTTTGTTATAGCTGAATGCTGTTCACCGGAAATATCCATGGAGTCCACAGAAAGTACTTTCAGGAAGATAATACCTAAGGACAAATTTCCTACCATAGCATGGTACAAACGGAAAGATGATATCAAAACTGATCGACATATGACGATTACGAGATATATCAACAATAATTTCCTGCTTGACAGAGGGTGAGATGTAGTCAGCGACTTCCCACGCAAACAAAATGAAAATGATTAACAGGAAAACGATCGTAACTGAAAAAGGATCAATTGGAAATTAGAAAACGAACGGAGGGCTCCTGAGACCGTTTGTATCCGAAAGTCTTTAAGCGGCTTCGCGAATGCATCGAACTGACGCAAAGAGCGAGACAAGAAAGCAGGTGACATCATTAAGTACGGCGCAAAAACGTGTGTCAATTAAAAAATAGATGACATTTATGCAAAAGAAAGTTGACCCATATTTATGCAAAATTGGTTGCAATGTCTAAATGTCATCATTTATAGCCATCAAAAGCGTTCTGTTTGGATCGGGCAATACGTTGTTTTAGGAACCGATGTTAAAACTCTCTATGGAATTAAAAAAGGTGCACGCCGGAAATAAGTTTTATTACCCTCATCTAATACTCGATAAGTAGCTGCATAATTTAAATCAATTGTCTAAAAGCATGGGCCAACATACAACTAACAACTTTGTTGCTAAACTGTGTCAAATATATTTAAACAAATTCTTTTCTTCTTCGTTGACTAAAATTTATTTGTTTTAGGCAATGTGCTGCACAAACTTATAATAAAAGCAGGATGTATGCCTTATTGGCCCCGGTCATTTAGAATTTTTGAAGCACAACAGGCAAAAAACTGTGTTTTTTTAGTTTTTAAGATTTGAAATCCGTTTTTCTAGTTTCGACAAATCACGATGTTCAAGGTGCATAACATTTGTTTAGTTGAGCTTCCATGGACGCTAGTGATGATTCGATCTGGAAGAACAGTGGAGCACGTATGACAGTTGGAGCTGAATTGCAGGATTGATTTTACTGAAAAGTATAACCTAAAGAACAGATTAATAATATGGCCACAATGAAAACGGAACTCAATGGTGGTGCTGATGTACGTGCTGAACCTGCTACTAATGAGAACGAAATGCTAAGCGTCCATAGGGCAAATCAAATATTCACGCTTCAGAAGAACATCGAATTTTTAAAGAAGAATCATCAAGAAATGCTGATGACATTACACAATGAAGTAGAGCGCCTAAAGAAATCGAATTGTGGTAAAATGAGTTCCTTGGTTTTTTGTAATTATGTAAGAACTTCAACACATGCTTATTTTGGAGCGAAAGTCTGTGAAGCCTGCAGCGGAGGATACAGATGTAACAATAATGATGGGAAAAATTAGAGACCTGGAGGCCCAACTTCAAACAGCTCAGCAGAAAAACGAGTTATTGAAAAAGGAGCTTGAATCACGAAAGAGGTTCAAATTCGCTAACAGGTATTGTTTTTTTATATTTATGTACCAAAACTTACTAATGTCTAACTGTAAGGATGGCTTCTATTACTTAAAAGCTTGGCTTTTTTTGAAGTCCAACCTTGCTTCTAGTTTTTAACTCTACCTTCGGAATGGTTTAGCTCTGCCGTTTTGGATTTTAATTTTACCTGAAGTTGTGTTTCTGTTGTCACGTTGTTGTATTCTTTGTAGCGTATCAACTATAACTCCTTTTATAAGTCTTCGAAACGTACATGCTAGATACTTTATGCTGGACCTTCTGTAGACACGTTGTGGCTGAAAGTCATTCACCCATTATCCAGAAAGCCGAAAAGGTCAGGAAAACAGGATCATGTTTGAAAGAAAATACATCAACCATTGTGGGTGATTCACCGAGTGATTTGCATCAAAAATGGGCCGAAAATTCATCTTTTTGTGCTGAAAGTCATATGGTAAGTCAGCACATCTTGATAATTTTTGTTTTCAAGTCCCAAACTATGGCACATTGACGACAATTTGCGAAATCTCACCGAATTATCTGTTGTTAATTTTAGGGCCCCTCACCCAGTCTAGAAAAGCGGAAAGGCTATAAAGGTTGACAATGGTCATTCAAACGATCATTTTGACACCACGCTTGAGAGCATGTGAGATCTTATTTTCTAAAATTAATTTCAATAAATATTTTGGGGAAATTCTAGATGTTCTCGTAGCCGATTGTTGGTTCCGTAAATATTTTGAGATGGGTGAGGGGCCTTGTGTACTCCGTGAAATCTTAGTTTAATTTCGCTTTTGCTTTGCCTTTGTGGAACTCGTTTTCGGTTATTCCTGGATTTGCCAAAGTTGGGTAAAATAATTTAGGCCTTCATATTCTATGGATCTTCGTGCTGTGTAATGCCTCTATTGTTGATGTTCTTAGACATCGAATCAGAAACTTTTGTTTAAACATTCGCATCAAGTTTTCTCCTTCGCAAACATACCTTACATATATGATCACCAGGTTAGCTGACTTCACATGAAGGTTTGGTGTTGAAGTCTCTTGTAGTATAAGTCTCTTGCAGAACATTTTAAGCATTATACAAGGCGTTGATTTCTGGACCAATTTAATCATGAGAGTGCAGCCTTACAAATGCTAGCAATGAGCTATTAGTCAATGAAAAATGCGAGTTTGGCGATAAAAGGTATGGTCTACAATATACTCTAAAATGTTAACTACAGGGATGTAAGGTCGCTCACCTTGAGGGATATACTCTGGTTCGTCAGTGACGTCTAGGTTGGAACAATTCACAGCTACTTACGACAGGTTCATTAGCAGTGTGAACTTCTCAGTATGGCACTGAAACCTCGTGGTGAACAAAGTGATGGATTGAAGAAATGCTAAAGTTGATTTTAACTATAGTAAGTAGCACAAAAGACGAATTTGATTTAATGAGTCGAAAATAAACCGGATATCCTTGTCCAAATAATTTGATACCTCGTGCAAGCCTCCCACTACTGCGGTAGCGAGAATCTCGAGCGACTTCATCAAAATCGAAAACACTGTTACAATTCTAGCAGATCTTGTCAAAACACAAGGTAGATAAATTACTAAAAGTATTCAATGGGTTATCATCCAGCGAAAGTTAATAATAATATTAAGTGTTTTGTTAAGCGTTCGCTCTGCATATTTCAGGATTTGGGGAAATCTTCACTTAAGGTGGCCATACCAGAAACGTTGCACAACACACCTCTGCCGCCGATTGTACAACATGAGTTTTCGGACCGATCGACGAGTCGCTTGAGTCTGGTCTCCCCAGGCCACCACACCACGCCAACTTACACCCATTGGACACCATCCTCACACCCCAGAGCAAGTGCCACCCGACGCATGGCTGACTCCAAGGCCTGTCTGGTGCCTCTCAAGCTAATTCCACCCATGCCCATGTGTAGTGGTCTGCAGCATATCTCTGCTGCCCCCGCAACAGTGGATCTCAAACTCACTCCACAGACTACGTCGCAGAAGGTCTCTTTCACCTCCGCCCTGAGACCCATTCTCACTGGACTTCCCGCAAAGTAATTCACCCTCTTCGTGAAGCTGAGTAACTTTTCTCATTAACTGGTTTTGAATGTGCCAAACGCTTCTGTTTCCGAAAACAATGGTTTTGAACGCGAAATGAAAATTATTCAAATCGAGTTTGCATGTTAATTTTTTAAAGCGTTTTAGGTTTCCCTTAGGCGTTACGTTCTCCAGTGAGGTCTTAGGTCTTGAAGTTGAGTGTCGCAGAAATTTCATCTTGAAAAATGGGTTGTTATATGTGGCAATTGTTAGCTAGTTTAAGCGTGATGCAATTAAATTTTTACCCTACAATGCATTGTAGACCTCCAACTATCCGAGTTTACCCAAAAGGCGACAATCAGACGCTAATGTCAACGAAAGGCGACTCGCTCAGCTATCCTGAGGAGCCGTTGATCTGTTCCCGCGACGCTACCCACCGACCCCAGATGCTGTCCTCACTGAGACAAACGCTGCACGGTTCGCTGAGACCCCTCGTTCGCCGCAAACTCAATTCCAAGGACTCGAAGAAACACCTTTTCTGAGCCTTCCAATGGATGTATGCGCACAAACCACACAAACACACACACACAAAGATGAATAAACAGAAACCTAGACATAAGTGTATATTGCCAATCCCATTGGAGTTTTCCTCTTTCCTTCTGCCTCTCTCACTCTCGTCTCTTGCGCGCTGGTGTTTAAAGGGTCGCTTCATTACAGTCTACAGAAAAATCCATGAATTAGCACCGCACACTGCATAAGACTGTTGTAAGGAGGCCATGATGACCGCGATAGTCACTTGAATTCGCCTTTATTGCTCCGCTTCATCCTCCTTTTCCATTTCGGCACGATATGCGATCGGTGTTGAAGTGCCTTTCAGTACAGCCGCTTCATTCAACTCTCTTCGCCCTGCTTAGCTTGCTCTTGGGGTAGGAATGGCGATGAATGCAATTGTACGCCTCAATGCTATCGAAGGCGAGCATTTAGAATCAATACAAAAGGTCCAAATTTATGAAATTTTCTCCGACAAATGTTCGAAATAACCTTATTAGTGTTCAATAGCCCTGATCAGCATTGCAATTTTCACTTTTAAGTTCCGGACTTCGAGGAACATATGTTGAATGCGTAGAACTATTCTTTCCTTACCCAACAAGCCAACTTGGAATGCTTGGTAAAGCTACGTGAGGTAAATCTTTCCATACATCAACCTGCCATTCACCGGAGAACTTAGTTAAATATCTCATCATGTATCCCCATCTTTCTTTTCAGTTCACCGTGAAATTCTCATACGTTTAATTTACTAATTAAAGGTCTGGCGAGTGGAAGTGTTTTCCTTCCATGAAGTGTCCAAACCCTCTGGGGTTTTCCCATCTCTATATTTAGCTCTACAAGTCTATTCACAAACAAGTTTGCAAAATCAAACAAATTTAACATTGACTGTGCATTCAACTAAAGTTGTTTGCAACAACAGCAAGCGAACGGAGGCGCATTTGTAATGCGCTGAGAGCTTATTAAACTCGCCGTTTCGGTTTTTCGAGCTCCTAAGGCTCCGCCAGAGTACTTGCGATGGGCGGCATAGCCTTTTAGTCCTTATGCCTCCCTTTATTTTGCGGAAAGTCTCGAGGCGCTACTTCAGCAGCGGCTGAAAGCGAGCCCACTCCCAAAGGCCAGTAATCCCGGTTTCTCTCACTGGATGCTAGACCTTAACGTGACGAGAGAAGGGCATGTGCTGCCGATGGTCAAAACTGACATCCACTTTCTGGAACTACCCAAGTCTCGTGTTTTTTGTCCAAATCCTATTAACAACTGAAGCGCCACTTGCTGTGGCCGTAAATCGTCGAGAAGATTCGTTAGGGAGCTGTCTACGTTGTGTGTTTGACGTCAATAAGGTGGATATTTTTCCACCGGCTGGATAGGATCCATATAGGTGTAACTGAGCAGCACTGAGATAAAAACAAAGTGACATCGAAAGGGATGCAAATCCTTTTCCCACTTGACTATTTATAAACCCTTCCTTTATTAAATGATTCCTCTTTTGGGTCAGTATTCCTGCGACTAGCGAGGGGCATACGCTTTGGTGCCTGATACATTTCATCTTGCTGGGGTAATCTAAAACAACAGTAGCGTTAAAGTGGAGTATGGTGCGATAGGTAATAGCGTAATGCTATGATTTTTTGTTTATTTCTTCGTTTAGGTTCTGTAGGTACCTGGGACCTCGCGATTGTACTTAGGCTAGGCTGCATAACCTCCGGGTCATGGCAGAAGTCCTCCAGGTCCTCCGGACGTCAGCACTGCATATTCTGCCCAAGTATAATGTCTTCCTTTGTATGAATTAGCTAAGTAGACAATCAATTAGTGGACGTATGATTTTGTTTACGCCAAAGACATCTATATGCAAAGTAGCAAGTGGCGATATGTTTTGAGGCGCATCAAGCACAACTTCAAACACCTCCCAAACCTTCCATTTCTCATTGGCTTGTGATTAAACATTTCGAATGCTAAACATACTTGACATAAGTATGCTTCAATTGACGTGCATTTTTTCATCGTGAAATATGAGCTTGCAAAAGTTCCCGACGCAGTGCCGCCTACTTTATAGCATTTGGCTTTCTGCTTCAAACGCACTTTTACCTACATCCAGTAATAGCTCGTGATCCGCAAGTGAAACGGACCCAGAAATATGTTATCATATGCAGGAGTGTCCAAGTTTAAAAGTCGAGCATTTTTTTTCCGTTGGCGTTTGACAAGAATCTGACTTGTCATGTGGTAATGTGCTTTGAACAAGAATACAAACCTGTTCATCACTCTGCCACCCATGGCATCTCACCACAACTCCATATTTTTCATTAATTACTTAGATATCTAGTTCGATTCGAACAAAATAACGAAAAAAGGTTGATTAAATGGATATGCATCTCTCATTAGTAGTAGCGTAAAATACGATGGATTACAAATATTGGCGACGCCTACCACCCACGATGAAAGTAGCGTTGCTGCGGGGCAGTGAAGCGTCGTTTGTGTACCCAATAATTCCAAAAGTCGTCACCTCGATAGCTGCCCACCGGTACGTTTGAGGGCACGTCCACTAGAATCTCGTTATCGCCACACACGTAGGCGCAAGCACCGAAACCGCCGCGGCGACGCTGACGGTGGCAACACTTCGTCTCGGGACAGTCGGCATCGGAGAGGCATTTGGTCAGGGCCGACTCTTGGGTGAGGCAGGTTCCGATATTGCCTAATTGAGGTTTGGACGTAGGGATGGGGAGGAGATTGGGTATGGTTTAGGTTTGGTGAAAATATTACCATTTGCGATTTATAGTCATGTGTATAGTTACTAGGCCCGTTCTTTTGCATGACATTCCTTTCGGGAGGGTCTGTTAAGTTATACAGAGTTAAGTACCTAAAAGTTTGCGCATTTGCTTATTTGTCCAAACTTTTGTGATAAAAATACCTCACTTTAATGTGCTAAAATTCGACGTCATCTTGCTGCTAGTAATAAGGTAAACTGTTAAAGTATTTTCACTTATGTGATGCATAACTTAAAAGTAAAAACTTGAGCCTAATTTCTGACTTTTACTGTAAAAAGTCGGCCAGCTGCATTAATGCATTACTAGCATGTTCAAATAGCACACTCGCATGAAATCGGAGCTTGGTCCAGATCTAGGTAGTTCACTAAACCGTGCTGGTTCAACTAGGGAGATCTGTACAAGTGATGACTTCTGATTATGTGACACCATAAAGTGCAAACTTAGGTGCCCTTCGCTCTCGGGATTTTGGGTTAGGTTTTTGAGACAGGCTAACATTTGCATGTCCACCCAAATGATCAAGTAATCGAACCTTGCAGAGCGCAGTAAAGACCCGGACAGCAATGTGTGGAGAACATGCATTCTTCCCCATCTTCGGAGCACTAAAATTTAAGAATGCTCTGTCAGTGGATTCCAAAATTTGGCATTCTACTGTTGTGTTCATAGGTAAATTAAGCTGTGTGGACATACTTGTGACGAGTGTGGGTGTCGGACTATTTGGAAGGTTGATATCCCACAAAGCTAGTAAAGCATATGAGAAACCGTGGTGCATATCATGCAAAAATTAAGTAAAATGTATTTATTCTTTTTAAGAGCCTACTTCTAAAGCGGTATCAAATGCGAAGCATTCAAGGATAAATACATTTGTTGATAGTTGCAATTTTGAGGCAGTTCGAAGCATCTCATGTAATTCAGGCTTCACATCAAGTAGTTTCGTCAATTTGCCGTAGAGCGAATCCAGAGCTTTGAAGCTCTAGGTAGTAGCAAGACTTAAAAATGCGAAGCTGACAATAGATCCCAAGAAGGTAATTCGAAACCTTTCAAGGGAGTGCTTGCACATCTGAAGACATAAGTTGGATGTAAAAATAGTCGCAAGCGAAACAACCGAGCACATAAACGTGAAAACATACGTATTTTCGAAGAGCGCTTTCTCCGAGCAACCTCTGGTATCCACGACTTTGGGTACTCGCGAGACACGCAAGACTGGTCAGTAAGACAAAACAGACTGTCGCTTCGTGCATTGCGCTCAGTCAGCGATCACCAGCAGATCAGGGAGCAAGTGCTCGTAGTCTCGATCCAACTCACCTCTCTTTCCCCAGTGAGTGCGCCGAAATTGGCCGCCTCCTCCACTACCACCACCTCCACGTGCCTCAAAGAATCCGAAGGGCAGAACCAATCAAAGGAGACACTTTGACTTAGCCAATCTCTTCTGCTATCCCTGCGCTTCGGAGAGCGTACTTCAATGTGTGTCCGTGTATCTCTTTCCCTGCGTAAAATTCAAATTTTGCCTTCTTTTCGGTTGGCCTTCAACCCATTAACGAAGGCAGAGACCACTGCAGTATTAGCGTAGTCTGCACCACCTTTGATCAAGTCGTATACCATTTTTATGAAACGGTTTTGAGGCCTTTTTTTAAGAAATTTCATAGTCTTCTAGTCTCGAAAATGTCATACCGACTGGCACAGCTTCCCCTCCTGAATATCGCTTTCGTTGTATTACTAGCTCAACTAAAAATAAAGCATAAAAATTCCTGAAGGTCATCACTCTTTGCATAATAGTGCAGTTTTTGCTCTCTTTCTATGCTCGACGAAGCATGGAAAGGCGTTTTTCCTGATGGATCACAACTGCTCCACTTTTATAACCTACTGGTTTGCCATCTTATATACAAACAAAACATGCTTTATCATGGTTCGTTGGTAAGCTCTCGGTTGTGGTGCCAAGTCATTCAGGGGCTCCGCCATTGTACTGGCTCCCGGACCATGCCAGTAACCCTCGAGCATCTTCTATCCAAGCATTGCCTTTCTTTGTCTTCGGGAAAGTCTTTGGGGTTATGAACAATTTGGAGTAGGTTGTCCCGCTATTTCAACTTAAAAGAATAATTTAATAGAACCACATTTTAGTAGCAAGCAAATGGGGTTCCAGGTTATTTGTGCTTCGACTTTAAACTAAACTTCATGCTTGCTGTCGACTCCGACCAGTTGTTAATGTTGTTTTTACACCATCAGAGAAAAGTGAGAAAAAGGATTCGGCATATTTAATTCCTGTTTCCGAGTGTCATCGCTGGATTTCCAGGAATGACAGAGAACCGACCTATTAGTATGGCTTTATTTCCATTTCTGGATGTTTATAATGAGAAATCTCGCTAGACTAAAACCACTTTATCATCACAGATATTTAACAGATTATTTTTAACTACACTTATGGATTAAATAGTTTAAAAGTTTAACTTGAACTAGTGTTTTGAAGGAACATCTCATAAATACTTAAAAAACTCCTGAAATGTGCATTTTCATGGTCCTTAAAGTAAGTAAAGAAGCTTTCTTCATAATACCTACCGTAGCACCCCGAGGCCAAACTCCCCAAGTGGTCATATAATCCAAACGCCCTAACAGACGAGCAGTTAGGGTAATGCATAGCCTCCTTCTCCTCTGGAGTGTCTTTTTCAGCTCTCCTCATGGTCACCATCCCGCGCCAGCCATCACAACAGAGTTGGAGCTCCTCCAAAAGAAAAAAACACTCACAAACCAGCCGCGCCAGTCGTTAGATTTGTTTGTAACTGAGACGACATCGCACTACAACGATGCTGATCTGTCTTGCCAATTCCATAGGGTCTGAAGCTTCGACTTGCTAAACTGCTGTTCTCATGATGTTGAATACTAAAAAAAATTCTAAAACGGAGAAAATTTTATCTGCATCACTGACCGGGGATTTAGCTGCTTCCATGGATTAAAGTTGCGTCACCCCACCTTTTTTGCCCAATCATATCTTTGTCTGGGCTCTATTAAACTTGCAGAGAGGTGGATGAGGCATACAAGCACGGTAGACAACTCTGTTAGAAACCACTCGGATGGTTTACGGCTGGTGTTGCTCCGGTTGTTAATAGCTTTCCCACAGACCGTGGGATCGGGGTAGTTTCTGAAGGTAGACATCATCTTCAACCCTTCTTTTGAAGGTCCACACACATCCTTCCATCCGCCGTATGTGCCATTCTTCCGTTTCGCTAAAGTAAATATCACCGCACTAGAATTTGGAGTAGTTGGCCTTTGGTATCGGATTTGCTTGTCGGAGGCCAAGTCACTAAACAAAATTACAATCTGTGTAGGATTAATTGTCTGCATAATCAAAAGTCGGGTTTAACAAACTATTAAAGCATTATACAGCTATAACGGTTTTATTTAAGTCATCATTCATTTTCATTTTTTAATTTAATAGCACTCCTTTTCGTAAAAGTTGGTATATCCATCTGCTCCAGTAGACACAAAAAGTGTTGGTGATTTTAAATCTCACCGTGTCAGGCGCTGCAATGAGAGGAGCAAACTTTGGATCAACTGCTGTCTGCTTCCTCTAACTTCTTTCTTGCAGTTCACACATCTGAGCCACTGTCATCGAGTTTTGGTGGCCTAAATATGCTTTGCACACGGAAAGAAGCTAGCATATTCTGTCTCAAAATACCCTTCTTCCTATAATTCCCACAACTAACAACAACCCCGAAATTGCAACAACTGCAGTGAGATCGAGGCTTTGCGTTTTTGCGCACGCAATCACGACATCCATTATTTTTGCTCTCTCGCTCTGAACAAAATACTTTTGCTCACGCAAGCAATCATTAAAATCAAGTTGGAGGAAATAATTTCATAAGTTGAAAGTCTTCCCTTACACCAAAACCTATTAGTGAGAATTTAAGAGACTTTCATTAAAATACAGTTTGGAAACGTTTATTTAGAAAGCGAGAGAATGAATTGGCAACCACTATTTTGGGACCGGACACCACTTTAATAAAAGGTAATGGTGGAACCCAACGGCAGATGTAATTATTTTGATATGTTCCTAAACAAAGGCAAATCATGTTTAACAATTTTTGATTATTTAGTTAAAGGTGTGTGTAAGTGTTTTGAATGTTTAGAAAATCAGCCTAGTGTTTACTAGTTTGAAATCAACCACTTTCCATTTGGCGGTGCAGTTATTAGCAAATCAACCAAGTGTACGACAAATTTTGTGCTTTAATAAAATAGGAATGTAATGCTTTGTTTGTTCGAACTGTCGGTTTCGGTCATTTGGGTGGCCATATTGTATTAGCCGATTGGACGGCCTCTGGGCCGTCCCAACAGTCTTCAGTCTTCAGAATATATATTCGGCTCTAGTGCTATGCCTTCTTTTACCTTAAGGGAAGTTTCGGGACGCTACATTGGTGGCAGCGGGAAGCGGACCCGACTTTGATGGAATTTACCCTGCTCCATATCGCTTCTGGCAAACTTTGGCAACGTGAAAGAAGTGCATGTGCTACGGATGGGAGAATCTCTCACATCCCATTACAGAAGGGCTGAGATCGACGTCCATCTTCGGCACACCTCCCTCGCCCTCGTGTTCTGCAAGGAGGCTATTAACAAATGAGGCGACACTAGCCGTGAACTCCATGTCCAGTAGAACTGCCAGGAGGGATTAGCGATGTGGTGGTCAAGCATCCCCCATAAGCTCTCCCTCCTGTTATTGGGCAACTCGCCTCCATTCGCCAAAATGCGTATCTACAGATGTAGAATGTGCAGAACGCCATTCGATAGCATCGTCTTATGCTTTGCACACTTGGTCCGCGTGCATCCTGTTCCTATGAGGCCCGATCGCCCCATTTACTCAGGGTTCTACGACACCCTCGTGTTTCATCCATATCATCAAAAAAGCTTGGAATCACAATTTGTGTTGCGTGTGTCTTGGTCCATTCGAAAACTTGGATTCGTACCCCCATCTTTCATTGGACCACATTATCGTGTGAGAGGAAGACCAAGAAATAGGCATTTGCTGCACCGAGTGCTATGCAGAATTGATGGCACTACAAGAACACATGCGTTCGAGTCTCGATGACTGGCACGGTTAGCTCGTGGGTGCTTCCCGCAGCACTGATTACGTTGTGATGGCTGACACGGGAGGCTGACTGAGTGGAGCGTCAGGGACGATGCTCGAAAGAAGGGAGGGGCTGTGTAGTACTATGTTTTTTCGAACTACTTCCGGGCCGTGCCAAAAGCCCCCAAGCCCTCTGTTTCCAGAATATATACTCTGCCCTAGTGCTATGCCTTCTTTTACTTTAAAGGAAGTTTCGGGACGCTACAGGGAGGACTAGTGTTTCCTTGAAGCTTTGTCTATACATAAGGCCCTGGCGCTCTGGCGTATTGTAATGCCGATGCACAGAGTTAGGCAGAGACAGGAGCCCATGCCGCCCAAGCAAAGTGAAAAGACGGACCTTTAAGTGCTTACAAAACCGAAATAAAAATTAAAATAAATATTCAAAGAAAAACACAGTCATCCTATCTTCTTTTGAGCGTCGTCTCCGGCGCTCCAATTGGTCTAACCTCCGCTTCTGCCACCATAACGTAGTTTTTGCTAGAAGAAACCACCCACGACTCTTCTGTGTCAGTAGTCAAACGTGCATAACAATTGAGGGTATGCATGGCTGTGACGTCGCTGGCCCCTCTTGGCGACTCTACTGGACGCTGACTATCATGCATGCCCGTTCCTCGCCATAGGAACACTAAACTTGGTGATAATAAGGTTTGACGTCAATCTCTCCTCGCCAACTCGTTCTCACTTCAGTGCAACCCAGTCATGTCCGTCTACCTGGAACCTATCCAGCCAGTGGAGAGATGGGGGAGATATCGCGTGTTCACCTATGTCAATCCAGTTGTTAACAGCCTGCCTACTGTTAAGGTCGTCACCGATTCTTTCATTCACATCATATGGCCTTCTTCCGTCAAGTCAAAGTTTAGCATTCAGTAATAGAAATCACGGTAGTTGTCCTTTGTGATGGTGTTTGCTTTTCGATGCCACCGATGCAGCACTTCAAGTCTGTTCTGAAGTCGAATGAAGTCACAATACGAGGGGAGGAAATGTGTTGCTGACATGCAGAAGGGTCTACCGGCATTGCTCGAATGCCATACCGTCGAGCGAAAATACAGCCACAGACGCCGAAGCGCCCACGAAACAGAAACGATGAGTTAAAATTGTGATCAAAGTGTTACGCGAATGAACTTATTTCTTGAATGCATGCAAAGTATTGACACTTTAGTTCTGAGGCTATTTTCGCGGGAATTGTGGCGGAAGTGAACACGTTAGCCGCATTCATTTTGTAATGCTTCAGGTATGTTATGCCATGCCGTAATGTGCTTCATTTTGCCATTACCGTGTGCATTTTTTAGTAGCTCCAGCATAGATCCTTTTATCAGCTAATGAGGGTCTGCATAGGAGATAAATCCGGAGGGATTCACTTTTGTTTGATGCTAGACGAAAGATGCAAAGGGGGACATCGAAACGTGAAGCATTGAGCGATGAAAAGTAGTACATTATCGGCAAGCATCATCGGAGACTGAAGCTTATGGTGTGAGATGTGATCCTGTAAAAATTTTTACAGATGATGATCTTAAAATTGCTGTAAGGTATTGCTACAAAAGAATGAAATGTCAGAGAAACTGATGGTATGGGCAGCAAGTGCAGAGTCCCCTATCAAGTAAATGATCGCTTTGAAGGTGCGTATTCCGTGCGCAAATGGAGCAATGCAGAGTAGGTGACAAAACTAGGTTTTTAACCTTACTCCACTACCCAATTAAGTGATTGCACAATTAAGGCAAATGATCTCGTCGTTGTGCTCCTCCTGCCAGTGGAACAAACAGCTGAAATGATGGAATTGTCTTCGATAAGCCCCAACAAAAAGAGATTTTAAGAAAGCGATTCATCACATTTGTTCCTCAGTCGCCATAATATTAACCTCCTATTGTGTGCCACTATGTACTGCTCATGTCTTCAGAGTGACCTCGGAAGCTAGAAATTATATAAAACAAGAAATTCCGAAAGCTACGGCAACTTCTATCTGATAGTGAGTAATTTTTTCTAAAATAAGTCCCTCGTGCCCCCTGGAAATCTGATGTTGACAAATTACTCATTAGACGATTTTGTCATTACAATTTGTACCGAAAGTGACTCTCTCTCTGTGTGCGCTGAGATTATTATTATTATTATTATTATTATTATTATTATTAGAAGCTGACACACTGTACTACATGCTTGCTTGACTGTGCCTTTCAGCCGAAAGGTGGTCAGATAATAGGAATCGAGTCACTGATCGGACGCCATCAACCCCCGAGGAGAAGACGCTTCCTGAACACGCTCGAGCGTAATGTCTGCCTTCACTGACGCGTAAGGCATGCCTTCGTGCTAATCATCTACTCGTTCTAAGGGCATAAAGGCTGAGATAGAAGAGTGACACACTAAGCCCACTGCATTACCTTGTAAATATCCATAAGATGAACATCACCGTTCAAGTAGCGCTTGCCTATGAAGTTAGGCTTTTTCTATAAAAAGAGCCATAATATTACTTTCTACAAGCTGCTGCAATGGGACACTTTTAAATAGGCTCTTGATTCATTTTTGGATAAGAGCTTTGCAGTCGGAAATTGCAAGTAACTCGAATACTATTTTCTGAACCCAAGTGCTAGAATTGGAGTGATGTGTGGAGTGGTAGCACAGTGTGTCAGTTTCTAATAATCACCTTATTTCTGTTGCAGGTACAGGTAGCCCTTACCCACCCGGGATGTTCCTAGCCGCTGCCAAACCTGCGTTACCTGCAGTGGTCAAAAGGATTTTCCATAGCAAAGAGAAAACTGGTGCTGACCAATAGTGGTAAAAAGTTTTGCGGATTTTGCCGAACCGGCATACTCTAAGATCCAAAACGTTGAAACCGTGTGTTCAACTTTTTTACAAATTAACACTGTAGCGTCCTGAGACTTCCCTTAAGGTAAAAGAAGGCATGATACTAGGGTAGAATATACATTCTGGAACCAGAGGGCTTGGGGGCTGTTGGCACGACGCGGAGGCCGGCCAACCGGTCAGTACAACCGACAGTTCGAACAAACAAAGTACTGCAGACACAGCACGAGACAAACGTATAGTGCTTTGTTTATTCGGTTAACCCATTGGTTTAATTTTGCAAGCAATCAATGCTTTGCTTTTGTAATTCTGCTGCGCAGCACGGACTCCGAGCTGAGCTGGTGGGCCCCTCCCCAGTCCTTCTGTATTATGCTCCAGTATTGTGTCTACTTTCGCCTTCAGGAAAGGGTCAAGGAGCTACAGAGTGAGGATATAGTACAACTGCATTACATTTCGTTTTGAGTACATCCCTTAGGTAAAAAGTGGGCTTTTACCTCAACCTCGTACCTCTGCAGACTTTCTCGATCACCAAAAAGAAAAAAAAATTCAAAACCCCACATAAGCCTTCAATTATTTGCAAATTTCCTGGAAAACACAATGTAGGATGCCTTTCTCCAACCAATCATCTCAGCATAGGGATCAGCAACTTGAAGTAGGGGGGAAATCATCAAGAATATTAGTTTGTCACCAGGCGCGTACGTACTGATCCGTAGTGATGCAAAATGCGTAATTCGATAGACAGAGGGAATGGGAAGAATTTTCGTTTTTGCTCTTGAACGTCTATTGGCATCTATATGTCACAACTAGACTGTAAACTTTCCTTTTACGTTTGAGTAGTTTACAGAAAACTGGACGCATTGCACTCAACTGTATAAAACCAATCTTCTCTTATACCCACACCCTTCAAAATCGCAACTGCATATAAGACTAACATGTAATATCTAAGCTTTAGCAGCGATAAACAAATGAATTATGCATGCGCAGCCTCTTCTCAGATGTGATGATGGCTATAATAGAGTACATGCCCATGCTTAAGTTTACCATTAAGATACAAGGCTCTACTACTTCAGTGTCAGGGCGCAAGCTCTTAACGCATACCCATTAAAACACGATGTAGAGGCCCCTCACTTAATCGCTAGATTCTTTAACATCGAAGCCGAAAGTCAGTGCGATCGAAACGGGGTACGACAATAAACTGAAGCAATCAAATGGTGTTGGGGGTTGCATAGGTTCCTAAAGCCTTAAGAATTTTTTAATGGCACTCTCTAAAATGCGAGGTTGACATTTGCCACTTTTCCTTGTTTTATAGCCAGCATCCACTGTGATGTTGCGCATCCCAAATTACGTAAGATTGCCTGCATTTTGTTTTCATAAAAACGCAACACCTTATCGTACAATTGTTTGAAACTTTTAACCCGATTTGGCTAAGGATATACTTCCTGAGCTCCAATTTTGCTTACGTAATTGTACCACTAAATAACCCAAGTCCCTAGATGACTATATTTGCATTTGAGCAAGATTGGAATTTATAACATCTCTACTTAAGCTTTCATCAATCACTGTTTTAAATTATATATTGAATTACAGGACTTTGTTTAAGTTCTTTCGATTTGACTGCACTTGTAAAATTTAGCGGATTTGGGTTGGTACAAATTTCAACAGTCTTGTTGGCTCGTTTGGATGCTTACGTTATAAGAGGCGAGTCTCCTCTAATATACCTGTTACTTTGCTCGGTTTTTGAATCTGCTCTTATTGGATTCTCTCAATTTATCAGATGCATACGCGCGCTGACCACGATCCCCGGGCTTTTTATGGTTATCTTCTAAATAGCCTTGAGAAGGCAGTCACTCCCGAAGCACGTTCTCGGATCGATGCTCTCGTTCGAGAATTTGCATCCTTCAGGGATACAGAGAAGATTCTCTGTGCTTTATTGCTTCCAGTGGAACCGCATGGGAACTGCGCCTCAGCTCTTATAGAGGATGATATTGGTCCGAATGGGTTCGAAGTCAACAGTCTTGGTGTCGGAATCTTTGGTGGTTCGGGCTGTTCGTCCTCCCTCCATCTGTCAAATCAAGTTGAGCAAAGTCAGGCATACACGTGGATAATGTCTCATCTGGAGGAGGATTCTTCAACTTGTCTTAGGAAAGATGAAGTATATGAAGACTACAGGTGATGTGGATAGTTTTGTTATTTTTGAATGCTTCTACTGCGTTATAGTGCTTATTGTTTTGCTGGTTCTGGTTTATCCGCTCGGCCTTACAAATGCATGGAAAGCGATCTGATGTTTTTCCCTGATTCCTGTCCGTTGATTATCTTAATGATGCTCTGTATATATATATATTATTCACTTCATTTTCGCGTACCCTTGAACACCTTTTACTATAATGCAGAACGTATTGTGAGAAGCATAATCAGAAAACCCTCAATACGGCGGACTTCGGCAAGGTGATGAAGCGAGCGTTTCCCAATGTTAGACCTCGGCGACTGGGACAAAGGGGTCAATCTAGGTAGGCCAGACTTGTGAATAAACGGTCTGTTCAAATTGCCTCAAAAGACTTGAGGCTTCATAAGTAAATAGTTTATCGAGTGCATGGGGGTTCGGGGTTGACTGGTCAGATGCAACCAGAACCTCCAAAGTGGCCTTCTCACTGGCTTTTGCGCATTTAAAATCCGTTTTTGTATACACAGTGGCCTATTCAGTTGCCTCTTCGTAAATGCATTAATTACGACTCCGATTTCACTTGTCCATTCTGCCACCCGAATTCATGCATATTGGTTTGTTCCCTTATTTTAGACGATTTTCGGTAGGCAGTTTCATTCATCATTGCCGGTTATAGAGGGTGTGCCTGTGATGCTTTTCGCTGAGACGTTGGTCTTCCGTTTTGCAGTTTTCTCCCTGAGAGTTGTTTTGCCGTGGAACTTTCGCATTGTGCTTGTAGCCTCCCATCCTTATTAATATTGCTTGTGGCTAATGCTAAATTTGCCATTTCGTTATAGTCCTACATGAAGGTTGCTTGAACCCACTGCAGCTCTGGCTACAGTATAGGCACACGCCGCGTCGATAGGTTAGGTTTCAGACCAAAAGTCTGATTTCAAGCTGCCCACCACCTTACTTCGATACATTGTATGTCTTTGTGGGAGGGGAGCGCATGTCGCTGCCCAACTTGGTGACGTGAGAATCTGTTTATGTACGTGGGCGCGCACACTGGAAGCAACTCTCGGCACTTGTGGAGATGGAGGTGGTGGTAGGGATTAATTTGTGTTTGTGCGCACACACCTTTCTCAGACAAAGGCTGAATTACTCGCCTAACCGCCCTTCTGCCTACCCGCCTAGGCATTCATCATTCTGCGAATTCGCAGGCTTCTTTCCTCCCCTCCTTTTATAGCTATTCTGCGGGAATCATGGGGATTCCTTTGTTCATTCAAGAGGGAAAATGTGACGAGGTACTTGAATAGTACGCACATTTGGCTTAAGTTTTCCCTTGGGGGAAGCGTGAGCCTCGAAGATCCTATCACAAGCGTGTTGACGCTCTAATTGAATTCCAGGTACTGCTATGGAGGCATGCGTAAGAAGCTTGAGGTTCAGGCACCCTCTCTTCCCGATTTGACATTGGAGCTCTCGGTTCCACCTGCCACCAACAATTTTCGCAGCGGTTCATCTTCTGTCTCCTCCATTGATGAACAGCGTCACAGCCAACGCGGTGAAGTGTCGCCTACCTGGCCCACCGAAGAGGTGCGTACAGTCCTTGGTGTCACTGGGCCTATTCTGGTCGACGTAGTCCGAATCATTCTCGAATATGCTCGCACTGTTCTCGGCACTGAATTCACCTCACTGCTCCACTTTGCTCAACATCTTGTCTCCGACCGATATGTTACTGCTCATTCTCGACACGCCTTTGCACTCATCGCCCACCTTGCCAACAGCCCCACTAACCCCCCTGCCACTGTGGCCCCTTCCAGTCTTTCGAACATCCTTCTTACCCCCTCCTCAGCTGCTGCTGGAGCTTTTGCTGAGGTGCTTCAGAAAGGTAGGTCTTTCTCCTCTCGAATTTTCTTGCGTATACACTTGATCACTATCTGTAGTGATGTGGTCATTGTCCTCACCTAGGCATGTATGGACAAATGTACAGGCAATCTCTTGAATCTTATTCCCAATTTTCTGAAAGTGCTGCTACTGTTCTCAAACCATCAACACCTCGATCATCCCCCATCGTTCCAAGGAAGGATGGTTTTCTAAAAAAGGAAGGTTTGTCTTCTCTAAATTCTCATGCGTCCTGTTTGGCTGTGTTTATCTAACTGCAGACGATCATGGTTTTTAGAGACTGAACAGAATCCATCTTCTAGTGTGGATATTGCAAGTTTGAGGAATAATCCTTCACCAGCAGGGCGTGTCAACAGCGCTGGCAGCACGGCTTCGTCGTCGCACTCTCAGACACCTCCAGTGACGACGGCAACAGTGAACCAAATGGGTGGTGGCGGGGCTGGTAGCAGCACCCTCCCCTACCGCACCCCAGCCGTCACTGTTGCTGGTGCTATGCCAGTGTCAGCCTATCAGATATCTCCCTCGTCGCATTATTCTTTCCCTCTAACTCACGTAAGGTCTTGGTCAGCGCTGTGCTGTGGTTTTGGGCAGGCTACGTGTATAATGGTGTGAATAATGTTGTCTCTCTTGCTCCCAGTCTTCTGTATTTAAATTCCTGGAAGGCGTAGTTGGGGCTTTCTCACGCTTGAAATGACTTCTCTCGGGCCTGTTTGAGCTGAGTCCAAGTTGACACGTTTAATTGATTACTACCTAAAGTAGACATTTGATTCTTACGGGATCGTTTTTAGCACTCATTTTTGAAAATTTATACTGTTTGAAAAACGTCTATCGAAGGCAGATTTGTGTTGTGTTAGTGTATCTTTTCATTGTTTTATCCGTCCTTTTAACCCTGGCCTTAGACTGAGTTAATTACATGTTAAGGTACACAATCTTTGTTATCCCCTACTTCTTCACTTGTAAATGTACATAAGACAGACCAACACCATTTCCGTTTTCTGTTGATTTTAGTTTTCATCTACCTCAAACTCAGCGCTCCAAACCCCAGCCACAAAGCCTGCGCTTCCAGTCACGCAAACGGCTGACGCCTATCCCGGCACACCGGCTTATCTCAGCCAACGAAACCAGCAGCCTTACGCCCATTCCTCCTCCACCGACCAAAGGCGGGCGAGGTATTTCAAATCCCCTGGTTATTCTCGGCTTAGCAACACTTGTAAATGTGATATTAACCTTGCTTTTGTTGCATCTTACCAGCTTCTCCGAGAACCCTGCCTCCTACTTGACCCCAGTAACGTGTACCAACAATTACTGTGCATCGACTCCAACCACGCCCTATCCCAATCGTGGTTTGGAGGCCTCGGGTTCGTACACCTCTTATGGCGCAGGAGGGGCTTTTGTACCCCAAACGACTGGTCCGTCTAGTTCCCTCCAACCACAACAGCCTTCAGCTCCTCCGATAGCCAGTGGTCGCAGTCCCTATGCTACTATACCTTACAAGCATCCGACTACTCACCTGCCAATGGACGCCCCTGGAGCTCATGAACCCACAGTAAGTCTCCCTTTCTTGTTCATTCTCTGGAACCCACTGCAGGAATGCTGCTGTGGGTTTCGGGAGGAGGGAGTGAGAGATGTTCGGGTATTGGCGCAGCGGCCTGGCTCTCATTTGTGCCCCTGTTTCTGTTCCCATTCGACTGGTGGTGTGAATTTGCTCCCATTCCCACCCACCACTTGGTTGTTTGCATTTTCATGTGTGCGCGGGTACACTGGAGACACCCTTCGGATTTGTATCCGTCCCATATTCTCGTTGATGCCTTTTTTTCGGAACTTTGTCTCCACTCCGCCCATTAATTATTTATAAATCCTACTGGTGCGCTTAAAACCACTGCCTGTAGAGTAAGCTGCCATTGATGTATCTCCAGGAACCCTTTTTACGTTCACAAATGACCCTCTGAAATAGCTTCTGCTCCGGGACTTTATTCAGCACCTGTTTCTGAAGTGATTTATGGCGGTAAAATCGGTTGCGGCGTTAATGTCTCGCAACTTTCATCTTACTAGGTCAAATTTGTTAGTCATCTTTTTCATGCGCGCTTTTCCCAGTTTGCCTTGGCGGTGACAGTGGCGATGGTAGTAGTGGCAGGAGTGGTGAGTCACTCGTCACCGCTTAGGTTTATAATTTAAATTCTGACGTTTTGTTCTATAAACACGTGGATAGGTTGGGCTTACCTGTGCAATTGGATAAATCCGCCCGAAAGGTGGACGCATCTTCCCTTCATCCCTGGCATGATTGATTGCCTTACCCTCGCCACAGCGGAAAGGATGTGTCACAGCTTAACGTCTGGGTTCTTTTTCTTATCAGGTCAGAGTCCACTTGGGCAGTGTAAGCCCAACGAAGCACATGAACTTCTTCAGTCTCTCCAGCGGTTCTCCAAGTACAGGGGGCTACGAAACGCGTTACCAGCATCGTGCTACAGTTTCCCCCGCCTCCCTTCCTGCAGCAGGCGCTCCTGTCCAATCTAACACCAGCTATTATCCTAGTCGTTACAGCAATTTTAACGTCATGAGTCCATCCACTCCTGGTCAGTCATCGCCCAAGTTACCTTCGACTTCGATGGGTGGTGAGACCACTTCTTCAGGTCAATCTTCGTGGCAGGTATGGCACTCACGTTGATGTCTGTTTGCAAGCGTTGATGAATCGTGTGATCATGCAAACATTCGTTTCTCTGTAAACGTAGTCAATGAAGCGACCAAATGTGGTGCGGCCAACCTCATCTTTCGAACCTGACGCAGGTGGTGATCCCTTCGACTATGATAATCTCCCTCATCTGGGTTCTTCACCTTGCCCGCCAGAAATCCCGCCCAGTTCTCCTACTGAATTCCTCTCTTTCTACTCCGCTGGTAACGCGGCTAGACGAAAAGAAGCTCAGGACACGGCAGAAGACCTTGATCGCACTCTAACCAACCTCTCACCTGACACCAGCGTAAACGCAGCAAACAAAAGTAAATCCAGCCAGCCTCTACATGTTCACATCAGCCAAGATGATGGGAATGAAGTCGAGGTGGTGCGAAAGCGTAAGTCAACTGTCCGATTCGCCCTTACTTTTGCTGACACCGGTGAGATTTGACGCGGTTGACCTCTGCAGGCGAAGCGCTGCACGATGCACTGTTGACTCCGTCTGGTGAATCAGCGAGTGCGAAAACTTCACCGTCGGTCACTCCTCGGGAGAGATATGGTAGACCTCACTCAGGTGGCAATGGGCTCGATTCTTCCTCATCCTCTACCAATCCTCCCGCTCAAAAACGGCCCACTCCCTCTTCTGATAGCAACGTGAGGAGTTTATGAGGTGCAGACGTGTCAAACCCTGGTGCTCAAATTGGCTCCATCTGGAGTTCTTAACTCCTCGTCAAACCCCTTTTGTACATCTGAAAGCCACGTAGATGGGATTTCTGTTATTAGCATACTGAAGCATTGAAACTGAATGCTCAGTGATTTCAGGGAACTCTTTGACATCTTCACTTACCATTTCACTCAGCACTGAAGTTTTTTCGTCTACTACACATTTCACATCTGTATTATAGCCTCCGTAAAGTCTCTTTAGTAATTCCCGATCTTTTTTGTACGAACAGAAACACCAAAGCCAACAAGAGAATTTCCAGACTGACATTTTGCTGCAACGTTTGGTGTAATCCACTATTTTGCATTTACGTTGAAAAAATACCTCTTGCGCATGTTGCGTTTTGATTTGGAATCCCCTTGTGGACTGTTTTGACGTGTTTGTAAACTTATGTTTATGCGATGCGGAAGGCAGGGCTCTCCGGGTAGCTCTGCTTTTTTCGTATTGTCAGTCGCAGTGGTGTTTTTTTCAAGCAATATATCTGTCTCGGACGGCTACCAGCGAGGCTTGGGCGCAATTTCACACCGCAGCCTTCCTGAGGCAGACTGCTCTGTCTTTCGGGAAATGAGTCACCTTCGTCCATTTCGTCAAGTCTGGTGCGTCTCAATCCTGGCAGGATGTCCTCACGCGCCCTGTTTTGCCGATGTGGTGGATTTGATCTGTCACCCATTCTTTCTTGCGAGGTGGAGCCGGCGCGACAAAGTGGAAGGGAGCTGCTGTTGATGCGTGTGCCGCCGTGTCGACCGCAGTTGTACTTTCTTGTCGAGAGCGGTTCTGATGAAGGGTGGGGGAAGCTTGCGCCTATTGCGGTGTTTGTGAGGTCGACTCACGTCCATACATGATCATCCGAACTGTGGTGTCTGTTAAGGCAGGCTTTAAATGGCGGATTCGCCACCAATTTATCCCCAGGGCAAAAGATTCACCTCCTTTACCGACATACGACGAACTTGCATTTTGGAATTGCGATTCACGTCCGCCTGACTCATCCGACCTCGAGTCATGTTAAGCTTGGCATCAATGGTTTGGGGTAGCGTGTAAGCGCAGTATATTATCTCGAATCATCTGTAAACCGGGTTGCACGTCGGAAGTGCAGGCTTCTCCCCCTGCCACCGGGCTCTCAACCCTCCTGTGCGTAGATAACAAAGTTGCTTACTAAGTCTGCTAAGTCGTGTGCCTTTGGAGATGACTCGAAGTAACAAAATGTCAGATTCTATTACAAGTTGCTTTTGTCGATTATTCAGCTGTCAGTGTTGTCACCGGATACCTTTTCGAGTTTTGATTTCGGCATGACGACGTAATGCTCTTGTCTCTGACCAAAACTATAAGTTTGGGGTTGTGCATGTCGGTTCAAACATGTTGACTTTCTCTAAAGTTTTTCGAAATTTAATTTAATAGTGGTAAGGCGAGAAACACGGTGGCTTTGGTGATTCATCTGTGGACGTGTGTAGACAGGCCATAAATTTGTGCCACCGTCCGAGCGTTACTATGCTGGTGCTGTAATGGCACTACCTTTAGGCCGATCAGATCATGTTCGCCTGGACTTCAGGTAAGGATGGGACTGGATGTATCCAAAAGTCGCCCAAATTTACATTCAAGAACTGGACAAGGGTTCAGGCATGAAAAAAGCCTTAATTACACGTCATCCTGGTGGGAACTGTGAGTGGCTGCGTTGGTGAAAAATAACACCAGGCAGTGGGCTAGCGAAAAGCTGATTCGCACGTTCGCACTATGCCTAGGGACCTATCTAAATCGTATTTATTGTCTCATCATTGTGGACGTTTGACGCGTTGCGGCAGTATGCCTGTGAGTGCCGGTAACCGCCTCAGAGTACCCCTGGTCTAGTCATGACCTTAAAAAGTGGAATGACGAAACCAATTGGCTATCTGAATGAAATTTGTGAGGCCACACCAAACCCTGTGTAACAGCTGATTACCATGACCTAGTGAGACGTTTCTTGGACAATTATGTAACTTTATAGAAGCAGACTTTTTTTTGGAATAGCAGTGATGGTTAGTTCCTTTTTCTAAGGTGTCGTCATTTGATAGTGCAGTGATGAATGTATTAGCTTATATCCACAGCTTCAATGAACAAAAATGTCGGAGGCTTATCCACTGAACCTAATGCTATGCTGGTGCCAGGTAGCATAATTTCGGTCTGACCACCTATGTGATTAATTGGCTGACCTGCTTCCCCTCCCCCTCCCAAGTATTGAAGTCGCACACGATCCATGCTAAAAAGCTACAGCCTAATATCCTGCTCTCGCCTTTGCCTGTCAACACAACAGAAAATCACACACGACAATGAAAATGTATTCCTCTAAAATGTATTATTTAATTAGGCGGATTTTCTATGATGCTGGTTTCACCAACACCTTGGTGCCTCGAACGTCCAAGTGACCTTCATGTACTACCCTAGGCGCCACACATGATTATTCACTCCCAGTAGTCACGCGATAAAACAGCTTACCTTTGATGAATCTGTTCATGCTTTGTATTTACCTCACTGTGTGGTTTAGTTTAATCATAGTAGATATCGTATAATTACCATTTTTTTATGAAATCAAACGGGTCCATCTCCGTCATTTGCTGGTAGCAATGACAAACCTGGTGTGGTTAGAACAATGTCAGCGAAAATTAAAACAACGTCACATAAACTAATTTGCCTCCAAGATAGACTGCCTCACAACTTAGATTGCTTGTGTAAACCCACAAAATTTACGAAATATTCCCTCGTTGACAAAATACACTGGAAGCAAAGGATTACTATAATTGACCCTACAAGTTTTAGGGTCATCAAATCTAATGGATTGCTAAGAAGACATCTCCTCAACTTCACTTCAGCTTTTTATGCTTTGTTTGATTTTGAATTGAGCTATGCTTATATTTCTTCAAATGTGCATTCTAGGCGAGGGACGGGAGGGCAACCCGGACCTCGAACTTGAGAAAGCCTGGATTTCCACGGAGCTGGGGGAAGTCGTCCTTCTAGTAACCATTAGGACTAAATTGTTTACTCTTTTATCTAAGACAGTTAAGCTGCAGCAAAACCATTTTTCTTATTGTGTCAGGAGTAGTGGCAGGGAGTATGAGGTGAATGACGGCATTGCCACATACTCTTCCGCCTTCTCGGATAAGATTACCTTTGAATTAATATCGTTACACTTCCTTCTAAAGTGAAACATAATAGAAGCATGCATTTGAAAAGAAGCAAATTAACCTGGTCATTTAGCTGAACATAAAAATACTTTACTGGTGTCGTAATACACAATGATTTTAAGACAAATCTAAGAGTGACTAAACCGTCGGATACACTTTCAAATCTAAAGGAAACCAAGTTTTTTTACTTCGTGAAACAGCACTTGTTACCACAATGTTTTTGTTACTTCCTAAATTTTCATAGCCACTTCAAAAAGAATTAGTAAAGTGTGCTTGTGGCATAGTGCTTGTTCGAGAATTCACTTTTTGAAAAAGCGATCAAATCAACCAATGGTTTGTTTTATATCATCCAAGGATAAATAGTGTAAACTTAGCATGTGAAACCGCTATCTTTAGCGGAATGTTTTCTTGACCATTAGGATTCTAACTAATTGACTGTATCTCCTAAATAGAATGATTAAAGCAGAATTTTACTTAAACGGAAGCCGCTCTTTTGGGTTTTAAATGTATACACCCGCATCCAAACAGAGTCCTTTCAGCTGCGCTTTATTTTATTTCAAAAGAAAAACACCTATTGAGAACAGTTTACAAAGTGAATTTGAGCACCCGCTTAAGAGTTGTGATCAAAAATGGCTATGATTAGGACCGTTTTATCATAGCATTCCGTATGCGGTATGTGTGTAGCGTGTGGTAGTGATTACGGTCCCTTCTCGACTTGTATTAAATCCATGGTTACGCGATCGTTGGCGGACTGTTTGCGTTTTGCTTTTTATGATAATTTTTACTCTGCATCTTTTGGCGCTGAGACTGGTGGCTCCTTTATAATTTTAGCATCCAGCACTGTTTTGGACAGTTATGTGCACCCTAAATGGTGTAGACTTATTTAATGCCTTTAATACGATTGCATGTTTTACAAGATCGTTAAAATTGCGTTTGGCTAGTAAAACATATATTAGTCTACATGGTGTTTTCTCAGGCTCGCCAAGCAAACAGGTTTTTTACAACGATTAGAAATCCTAAGAGGACTACGTCTAATTACCACAATTTAAGATCGAATGACCATATTGCATAAACCACTTTACCATTGCGTATGTACGTTTGGCCTTTTTTACATTGTTTAGCATTAAGCACATAAAGTCTCATTCCCGTGTCTGCCTACAGCTGCTTGCGTCACTAATTTTTTAAACATCGCTCCCTCCTTACAACATATGAATTAATACAGTTGGCTTCTCGAAATTTTGGACGATGGCATTTGATAAAAGTGGCAGTGTTACTTGCACCAACGCGCACGAGTTTTTATACTTTGTTACTTTCTCGCCTGTTTTCAGGAGGATACGTAGAGATGACAGCAGCCGGTCAGTCATATTCACTCAGAGCCAAAAATCGTCAATGGCGCATTGAGATTCCCGAGTTCAACTACCGTGAGGGTGGGCCGAAGTCGCAGTACTTTCAGTTCGGCTACTATTTACCCTTAGAAAGGCGGTGGCAGAGCTATCAGCGCCATCGCTCCCTTCCACCGTGCACTCTCCGTGACGCCGTCGACATTCAACGTGAAAACGATTATATCCAGCTCAAACACAACCAAGACAAGTGCAAGAGTGTGTTAATGCCATACAAGTATCATCACGCAAAAGTCTTATTTCGTTCAAATAAGTTTTTAAACAAATCGGCACTAATATTGCCCCAATCTTTCATAGTTTTTGCATTACTTTCTTTCAACTTTAATATCATTCAGTTACTTATTTATGCGGTAGATTATTGTGACTTATCCACATGAAGGTCAGCATCGGATTATGAATAGCAAATTTATCTTCCTGATATTTTGTTTTTTATATTATGTCTGAAGCAACCGACCACGAGGACTATTATCTCTCTATGCTCCAAAAGTCTGTCGAAACTGCATTATTTCATCGGCATGACAAAATATGCACGACAATTTTAAATTTATTTTGATTATTTAGTTCTTTGAAAATACCAAAAAACGCACTCCAGATTTTATTAACTGAATGGGTGGGCATCTCAAAACGGCAATTCATCATCATCTCAAATCAATGCTAACATGAGCCTGTTATTTTAGGTTGGATTTTAGGTATTCCTAAATAGCAGTTCACGCGTAAAGATATTCATAATTCAACCGCACGTCATTGAGTCACATACTTTGCAAGCACATCGTTGCGCCTTAGTGAATGAATGAATGTTGGACTCTGTATGCTAAAACATACAATTTTTTATTTCAAGAGCCCTAATGTTTCGATATTTTAATGCATTGTTCCGATTTATGCCCTTGATTGCATTCCTCCCTTCCCAATTTGATCATCTAGAAATCGACTTTTTGATGCCATAATTGTTGAAATCACCGGTAGTTTTTCTATTCAAAAGCATGCAGCTAAATTTTCTGCTTATGTATTATCGTTGGGTTCGGATAGTTCCATAACTCAATTTAAACCACGACTGTTCCATTAGCACTAATAACCCGCGTAATTTTCGACTGCTTTCTACACTACTTCATATCGGAGTCCCCTTTTTCCACGTCAATTGAGAAACTTTCTCGGGAACCCCATCAGGTCAGGTGCCTTCTGTCAGATGGAACAGTCACAAACGCATCCCACAGGACCCCTGTGTTGTCCACCACTTTGCTAGATGCTACAATCCTAGCCGAGTCTATCCGTGCAGCTACTTTGAGGCAAGTCTGGTCAAAAGTGTCCGTGAGAGATTTTTCTACCATTTTTAATGGCATTAGTGATCACAGCATTGAAGTCCACATCCAGACCCGCAGGACCTGTTGTTAGTGGTAGCATTACGCAATTTTTTGCTGTAGGCGCTCGATTCCTTCAATCGTCGTGAGTGCCGACCACCGGATCCCAACTGCTGCAACTCAAGCCTCTCTTTCTGTAATAGAGTACTGCCCTAACCACACATGAAGCTTATCCTTTGCTCCTTCATTCGCAAGAAACAGTCCCCCACTATGAAGCACGAATAAAGCTCTTCTTCCTCCGCATAGAAACACGAATCGTTCCACGTGGAAAAAAGGATAGAGGGAGTGGAGAAAATTAACATATACGTGTAGTCAATTTGCATTACACTAATTACAAGTTTGAGAGTGGAAGAGGGCGACGGAGACCAAGTTACTCAAAAAAAGAAGGAAACACGTCTGCCTCTCAGTAGTCTGTGCATACGGTGGCATGTAATGTGTACGTACGTAGGTGGGGGGATGCTTTTTGTCACGTGCAGAGGTAGATATCGGAGGGACGTGGTCTGGTGATATGTGCGTAGACGAAGGGGAGGAGAAGAGGTTCGAGTTGCAATACTAGGAAGAAGAGCACACATGAAAGACTGGATTGGTATCAGTGGCGTTTTGATACATCGTTCCTGTGGCGGGGCTTCTTCACCTGAAACAAGAATCGACAACTGAAGATATCACTTAGCGGCAAAGCCTCTCCTTAAGAGATCCACCTTGCAGAGGCACTGTGGAATGGCATACAGCACAATCAGATATTGGGAAGGATTCATCTAAGATTACACCACCATCGGCAAGTCGAGGAAACACCCCATATAATACTAATTGTCCAAGCCTGTGATTAAGCATTCGCTATGCTTTCTTTTTCAATAAAAGTGCAGATAACTTTGCCCCTGTAGAGGAGGACAATTTTCAAAGTATAAGGGGGCTGGCGCGTTTGAAAGCAATTAAGGGTCCTGTGGCCTTACACCTGGTGACTGACACTGCCCGTTCAGGAGTCAGCTGCAGGAGGAGTGGCGATGGGAGAGGAGAGAGAAGGGAAAGAAAAGCCAACGTCTATCTCCCTCGGAGAACCGTTTGCCAGTGGTGAGAACACGTACTGACCGCTGTACAAATGATGGCAATGGAGGGGATAAAACAATAGTACGTGAAGATGAAGTGAAATTTTTGAAATAGTGGAAACCTGAAAACAGGAAAAGTGGGATGTGCATAAAAGCTTGACTGAAGCAAGTTCTTAGACACATTGGATGTGTTTACATCGTGGATTGTAGTCGACACTGAATGAAGTAGGAATCTGTCGTTTTCTCCCCTCATCAAACCCAAGTAGAGGTTATCTTCGCTACCTTTGGTGTAATTTAATGCCTCTAAATTTACAAATTAGTACAGTACAATCAAAAGAACACCCATATAGTCATATGGGCATTCATCATAGCTCCATGTAGTATTTTGCGGGAGTTAGACCGATACAAACCTAAAATGAATTTGCCACCCAAACCATTCACTAACTGCGATTCAATATATCACTTCCTCTCACTTATACGCGAAGAAAACTAGTCAACCTTCGGCTTTTGTAATTATTACTTTGAAAGCCAATCGAAAAACATTTTACAGATTGTGAGGTTGGCGAACTGGAGGCCTGCAATAACAAGCATCTACTTAAACCAAATAGGTACAACCGTCGTCTCCAAATGCCTTATCTGTAGACGCAATTAGGAACTCACTTGCCATACGGCGTTACACCTACACCGGAGCCGCCACCATCGTTATTTGCCAGCGTCTGTGTGTAAGCGTCCGCCTGCTCCAGCTGCTCAGACATATTATTGGCCACAGTTGACGCTACCAGCGAATGGATATGACTGCGAAGCCCGAGGAAGCCCCTCCGACGTGGAAGGTGCAGTCGCCCCGGTGGACTCGCAACCGACGCCTCGCAATGCGGATTTTTTGCTCTTCGAGAGCGCGACGCTTCCACGGAACTGTGCCTATACCAAAACACAAGAAGCCATATGATCACTCGGAAATGTAACCGATAAGAAGCCGCTACTCAACTCAGGATGGTAATTGACGGACCATAGTACAAAATTGGGATTCAAAGGACAGCACCAGAAGTCAGCCTACTGATTATCGAAAAACGACTTAATTGTTGCGTTACAAAGCACGAATGAGGTTCACCTAACGCAGCTAGCTTGCCAGCAACTGGTCTGATTGTGTATGGTGCAAACCGAAGGACAATATTTCCCATCGCTACTTAAAATTTCAAAAGAAACCTAATTAAATTTTTACCTAAATTTCCGATTTAGAAAAGGCCTTTGAGGAATGTTTTGCCTGATCTTTTTAGAAGATAATCGTCCAAACAGCAATCACATGGACAACGACTGGCCAAAATTAAGTACAATAAAGTGAATGAAACGAGGCTATAAGTACAAGCTGAACCAGATAATCAAATTGTATCCGTGCAAAATGCGCGCACTGCCAGAGCCTATTAATTCGACTTGATTATGCGCATGTATTCCAGCAAAAATATGGGTACAAAAACATGCGCGATAGGAAGACTACATCCACTTTCCGAGCGAAAACAGGAAAAGTGCATTCCTGAAACACACCCGCTGAGATTCTGCGAAATCTTCAACTCCTTCTCCACTTCCCCTTCCCCCTTGTTCCGGTCCACCTGCGGCACGATGGCTTGAATGCGTTGAGGCGGTGGAGAGAGATCGCGAGAGGTTGGGTGAAGGAAGCGGGTGGAGGTGGAGGAGGCATTTCGGCTCGAGAGCCAGTCGTTCGCACCGGTGGTGGAACTTTGGTAGGCGAAAGAACGGGACCCAAGCTTACCCAGTCGGGCTCCAAGTGCCTCCGCGGTCATGCTCCACCCCCCTAACCCCTCCTCGTGACCATGGTCGTAGGAGTAGTTGCGACTGGGGCATTGGAACCCAGGTACCGACCTCAGCGCCGGAGAGGGTGGACGGCGGTGGAGGTGGAAGTCGCGCAGAGGATAGCTGCGCAAGTGGAAGGGGATTTGGGTAAAGAAGGCACCCTTATGGATCGACGGAGAGGTTGAGGCCCCCACCGTACCCCTGGAGTGCTTCGCAGTATCGTCTGAAATCGGCAAGGTTATGGGCTCATTTTTTGGCAATTGGTAATGCTAATAACAAACAAGGGAAATGTGGTTAAACCTTTTACATTGCTTGGTGACGAACTTGAGTGTGACAAAGTAATGTTTGTTTTAAGTCTGAATGTTTGACTCTCAACATTTGACCTCTACAAGAGTAAAAGCAGTTTCTTCATGCCACCTGTGAAATCAGCCTTCGTATCCTTCAGTGTCCTGATAGTGCTGAAACTTTCTTACTCGTAAGGCGCGTGAGGCTATAAATGGCGCTTGAAAAGGGCCACAGAATTACTAAATATAAGTAAAAATTTTCCGAATAAACGACTGATCTGAGTGTGAATAACGAACGAACGCACTCCAAAAGGACAAGTCTCAATTTTTCCCGCTGCCTGCTTTAGAGACAAGGCATCCACACATACACACACTTGTAGCAATAGGACCATCGAAAATTTTGCTTCCCTATTTCAACCTCTGCGTAAGCCCCGGTAACGAGGCGAGACCAAAGTTGAACGAACTAAAGGACACCCCCTATATAGGTAGTCACGACTTTGTTATGAAAACAGTGGTTTATTTCATTGTCTAAAAGGATGATACCCCCTTACTACATGACTCTTAGGCAAATGTCTTCAGCAAAGGAGACTAAAATTTATCGTACGCTCCCAGGCGTTATGAATTGCTCCCACCCGACCCTATCTCACAACAGATGTAGGAAGAAGAGTCACCAAGACGAGCAACGACGCATTAAAAAAATACGATAGTTATGCAGTGAAAAGTGCCTGTTTTTACTATGTATTTAAATACTTTGACACCCAAGTCTCCGCTCTCGTGTCTCGCTATCACATGTCTGTATGTGAACAGACTTGAAGAATAACGTGATACTCTTCTGTGTAGAAATCGGCGACTGAAAAACATCGAAACGACATGGTTCCGTGAATGCAATTTACATCATGATTAATTTCAATTCACTTTGATAGCATTTTGATGACCAAACCAGGGGAATGACAAATAAACGGCAGGAGAAATAATGTGTACGTTTATTTTAAGTAAATATTTGACTACACGAGCCTTTCTAGCCTCCCTCGTCTTAAAACCCACGTTGGTGGAGCTAGTATAAAGTGCCTCTACACTATGCTTTATAACGGCCACGAGGATAACTTGGGCGTTACAGTATGTAAGATAGGAGCAAAAGAGAAAAGTTCGTTGTCGCCTCATCTGGATTACATCAAAACTAAAGCGCACTAGTGCTCGAACAGCAACCAGGCTTGTCGAAACCGACCGAAAAAAGGGATGCCAAACTCACCATCGGATTCCTCATGAATGGATCCCCCACTAGGAGGTTCACGTTTCATCTCCATGACCGCCACGTTGAATTCACCGGTTGCAGTGATTGGGCTGCCACTAGGGCAGGACTCACATGGAGGGAACGGTGGCGGCGGAGGCGGCGGGAGCTGTGGTGGAAGTGGAAGGAGAGACTCGCGTTCCCCCGCGACTGAGGTGAGTTGCGGGGATGCTGTGCGAAAATTTGCCACCGCAATCGGAGTCAACTCTGATAGGAGGAAGCCTGTTCCTCCCTTCGGTGTGACCACCTTTGAGCCCACCGACTCAGCACCACTACCGCTAGCTCTCGCCATCTCGTTGCCTCTCTCACTCGCTCCCGGCGATCCCACTACCAGTTGTATGTCTGGGCGGAGAGGGAATTATAAAATCAACGCCAGCGTCAGTGAATAAACACCGTAGAGGCGTTTGGTGTGTCTTGTGATTCGATCTCGTGGTAGTGGCATGGAGCCCTACTCGTTCCAGCAATGCAGCTTCTCTGCACAAGGTTCTCTTCTAGGTACTAGATAAGACCTGAGTTTAATGTACCATGCGTATTTTGTTGCCATCAGGATCGTGAAAAGGCATGAAAAACTACGTGAAATTACATTTCGGTGATTAAAATATGGGGTGACGGTGGCACAGTTAGTGAGGTTGGTGTAAAATCTGTTATTGTAGCTTTAAATTAAGGCTGAAACCGGCAGCGGAGCTAAAGATTGGCGTGGAGACCTCTGCAGTGCATGCCAGCAACAGCAGAAGTTCTAAGCCCTTATAATTCCACACGAAAGCATGGCCATTCTTCACACAAATAGTAATTTCAAAAGTAAAATCCTTAAGACAGAGTTGTGGTCCTTGATCTATGCTTGACGCGAGTGCATACACAGACGGGAAAACTTACGCATGCAATCGTGTATATACAACTAAAATGTTTGGGAAAAGTCAGTGCCAGGAATCATAATGCTCTTTCATGAAGTCGTTCGAGCATGACATTGCATGCCTGGTGACCACTACGCAATGGTCCTTTTTCTCAGTTTTCAAGCCAAAAAACAGTCATTGAGACTCCTACTGCACTATATTTGAACCATTCTTTCAGAGGACCTGCGAAATTCTGATTGTCACTTGAAAATATTTGCATAGTAAATTTCAAATATGCTCTTGAGACGGCACATATAGAGAAACCATTTTATTCCGACCTAGTCAGGATCAAGAAAGCAAGGCTAAACTACAACACTATGACAATACGTGTGAACCGAAATTACACTCGCAAAAAGTTGCTTTTCCTTCTCCTTTTTTCATTCCATTGTTAATGAATGCCTTCAACAATTCAAACGTTCAATAAATTTTTGCCAGTATCAGTGAGGCATTAAATCGCATCAACGTACAATCCGAGGCTAGAGAGAGGCTGGGTGACAGCAAGTCAAATAAATCAGAATTACTGCGAGGACTTGAAATTGTAGACGCGCTTGCGGAGACCCATTCCCCTACCCACCTCATCGAATTGTGTCGAGGTGACACCGTACGAATCGCGGCGTGAGTCACAGCGCTTCGCTTGGCACTGGTCATGCGCTGTGTAGTGTAGATGAGGAAAGGGAGGATGGTGAGTAGCAGTGGGATGACATGAAAAACTACAACTGAGCAGGCGGTAGCGAAAAAAAAGACCGACTCATCATTAATGAAATGCAAAACTGCCGCCGCTTTGGCCACACAGAACCTCTAGCCAGGTAGTCCAAGTCACAAAATCACGCACACGTCGGGGGTAATTACGGTGCCTCGATGAGCTCGCAAATTTATGCAACTTGATGCCAGTATTTATCGAGTTTGTCGTTGGACAACCTGGAGACTTCAGCCTGTGCGGTTTTGGTCGCCACCTTGGTGTTGTGGGAGTTAGTTCACATTATTTCCGATTAAGACCCACCAGCTGTTCGGTGGCTTCACAATGGGGTTACGTCCGGCTTCAAACGTTCCATAGTGGCCTTGGATATGACGGGAGTCACACAGCACTAAGAACTGTGGTACAGCCTGCCCTAATGAAGGAGACTCGAAGGTTGGTGTGGGGTTGCATGGAATCTTTGAGACAGTTGAAAATGATTTAATTTGGAATATAAACTGGGTAAAATCTGTCTGTTTAGCAGGGCGAAGGAGTAAAGGTGAAAAAAACCTGGCGAGAAAGTGACAGTCGGTGTCAATCGGCGAGAGAGAGGACAGGTGCATGATGGTTTTAATGGTATTTACGAGCAAAAGAAAACAAGTAGACGCATATGTAAATATATGAAGAAAGGATTGGGTCATGGATCGACGCATGTTGCTAACATAGTCACAGGAGGTAGGGGAAGCTAGCATCCCCCGCTGGAATGGTTGAGATGCCTACGAAACCAAAAAACGCACACAAACATTCGCTTGTACTCGTGCTAACGGGACTCGTACACACTATTGCACCGTCATTGGGAGTGAGGTAGAGGGAGAAGAGAAATGCTGCTTACCAAGACATTCGAGAAGCCTCTTTTTGAGTTAATGTAGAGATTAGAAGTTGAGTCACTAATTCTGTAGTTTGCCTACAAAATAATCCCTCATACCCCATTGCAGCTTAGCAACGGCATTTGTACTCTGCGTTACTAATTAGGCAGGCCATGAATGAATGAGCCTGTTAATGAGCGGCGCATCCTACCGATAGATCGTCATGGTGCACAGATTTTGATTTGTCAAATAGAAAATAAATCAGGAATATAATATTTTATCCGGGTTCAAAAAGAGGGAAGGGAAAATAGAGTAAATATGGAATATTGGCATTGCCCACACACGCTTTCAGAGATATGGGAGGCCGGTGTCACGTGGTTCACTAAAATTACTATCAAAATCTCGTAAAATTCATACACATCAACGCAAATTCACGAATAGGCTTTTCGGTGCCACAGACCTTTTAAGCAGTCAACGCCGGCTATGAAACCACCACCACCACCAGACATGGACGTACAGAAGGCGCAACCTATTGTGTGTCAACAAGAGAAGTTGTCACTCCCTTGGTCAAGCTACCCCAAAAATCAGAAGCGTTGGTCCTCAGATGTTTGGGCAAATAAAAATACGCAATACCATAGTGGTTCAGGAAGTAGTGCCACTGGCAAAATGCAAACGGAGAGTACCAAAGCCTCTCATCATTTCGGACGGCCTCGCTATATAAATGAGTAAAGACACTGCAGAGATGAACAGGAAGCCTCCGTCATGATTTTTACAGTTTTGTGAAACCATAGCAACGTTTTAAGGAGTCAGACTTTCCCAGGAAATGCGGATACTTAGTGCCACAATAGTCGGTCTACTGCAAATTCCTAGCCATGGGATCTGGTTCTATTTCTGATTATGGATACAACGGAGACCCGCAATGAGGCATAATCACGTTAAATGCTGCCTTTTGAAACGCAAGTCTAACAGTTGTAACATGTCGTGTTTTGCCAAATGGCATGAGGGGTTTTTACAAGACATATAAAAATGGATACATGGAATGTGCCGGCGGAGAGGGAGGAAATGGGATGGCAAGAGAGTTTGTTGAAGTCTCTCCAGGGTGATGTGGAGCCCGCTGAACGATTCGTTTTCCAGCGGGAAAACAGTTGTTGTGTCTCAAGGAATTCCTCGGTTTCCTGCGCGCTTGGAGACATTAATCTTGATTGCGCGAGTGCCCCTTCCTCCTGCTGGCTATAGCCATTTCATAAAGCGCTCTATATCGTCTTCTTCTGGGCGCAAAAACACGTTTTCACACCCTTACACAGGTAGAAAACAGCAGCATGGTCCACACAGCTGCGGGAAAATCTGTTTTCCCCACCCACTACACATGGCGCACAAGGTACACATTCCATCTACATCATCCCCCTTAAAACCGGACACTAGACAAGAGAAGCATGGAACCTATTTGCTTGCAGGGAGGAGAGAGCGATCACCTTTGTCGTTAACTTGAGCTAGGAGCCGCAGTTTCTCCTTGCGCTGTCGGAAGAAACAGATGGCGACGAGAGAGGTCATGACGATGAGCATCGCGCCCGCTAACACACCAAGAATGAGGAACATCAGGAAGTTGGAGGAAGTGGCATTCATATCCAGGAGACTCGGCTGGTTGTTAAACGTAGATGAACTTCCTCCACTACTACCATCGACACCACCATCGGACTCTTTGGTAGCTGGAGCACGCTGAAATGGAAAATAAGAGGAATTTTCAGCAGACCGTGTTACAGATCTTCACCCCAGGCTGCCAAAGGGAGGTAAGCCGATGGAAGTGAAGAGTCCTGTCTGTGTGGTGGATTCAAACTCTAGGCAATATGGTACGGTGTCGGTGGCAGCACATCTGTTTGAGTGGCATACGATACAGTGATTATGTTGTAAAAAAGTGTCGTGATGCTATTGTCAGAAACTCTGTTTTCAACATGAAAAAGAGCAGCATTTGAAGTGGGAATCCATGCAACTGATTTGCATTTATTTGCACGCAGTGAAACGATTAGCCCGAAACGAAGACCTCCCAATTAGCCTGCCTTGCGGACGCCAGAGCAGAGGCAGTTGGCGCGCGACACATGGCCCTGGCACGAACGCCTAAATTTGGATACCAGTGAAAGTTATCAGTGTCAATGCATTGACATTAGTCAGCTTATGACAGCTGGTTCTTATTTTTGAGTGACAGTCCACCATATAGGAGGGAGAGGGAGGATCAGGGCATGTCTAGACGTGAGGTGTTGTAGAGGTGAGAGGGGGGAGGACCATGTGCTCTAGATAAGCACCAGTTATCTGACAAAAGACCCGCCCCCTTATGTTATCACTAGACAGAGAAGATAGGTGACGTCCAAACGATGGAGGCCGCTGCTAGCATGTCAGAAATGTCAGATTGAGGTGTAATGAAGCATCAAATGTACCTACACGGGGGTATGAGGGATAACTCACCATGGCCATAGGGACGAAGACCTCCTGACTGAAGGTGGTGATCCTTCTACCGTTGAGGCCGCCTGTAAATAGAGCTTTCGAGGGATCTACTCCTTCCGGTGTGTTCTCCCCGTAGACCACGAACTGGTAGCCAGCACTTCGATCAAGTCGTGTCACCTTATACTCCTATGATAGAGAATTAGGTTTCTTTCTCTTGACTTTGACCATTATCGTAGGAAATAAATGATCACTTTCCTCAAGAGGCCTTGTTTATCTTAAAAATAAGCCACTACCATGGCTACTCAGCTAAATAGGCTTTTAAACACGAAGAAAAACACTCAAATTATGAAAAATAGTTGGTTCAAGATCTAAAAAGCAAGCGAAAACAATGCATCACTACACGCACACCTTGATCTTTTCATTGCATAAAAAGCACAAGTTAAGAAAAATTTTATTCCCTGTCGTCCCTTGACAGTGATTGCACGCACGCAAATGTGACACAACAGCATCATCACCACAACCGCCAAAATTATTTCGCCAATTCCTCAAACTATTTTAGCATCAATCTTCCACGACTTCGACATCTTGGTGATTCCATAACTCAAAGAGTATGCCTGTGCTTCGCGCGGTCATCTCCAAGGCATTGTCAATGACCTTAGACAAAACTGAAGTTTTTCGACAGGTTTTCGTGTTTAAAAAGTGGTTAAACGAATTCCTGATTATCCTTGATGAAGATTTCAACAACCGACAACTCGTCCATGCCTAAACGTAATTTACCAGCAAAGTTACATTTTTAGGAAGTTCAAGTGCCAAAAGGGTTGGCATCTCTGAATTCAACATAGTGTTTGAATATTTTGCTGATATGAGTTGAAAATTGACCTTATTCATCGCAGATAACCCTAGTTTAACTTAATCCATACAAAAGGCTTTGGTTTTTCGCACACGTAAACCGAGGAAAAGTTCTCTGCTTGAATTCAAAACAGTGTATAAAAGTTGAAATTACTACGTCATCTTTTCAGGTTCCGTTAAATCAAAATTGGAGCTAGTCGAGGGCCAGCAAAGCAAGTACAATGACAACATCGTACTAGTTCAATCTTCAAATGTTCAAAACAGCATAGTAAATCAGGAGTTGTCCTCAAGCAAGCGCGTAGTCGGTTTGCATGAAATGGAAATGAATGTCTCGCCGGGTGTGTGATTTGAAAGTAAATCACACAAAACGCATGTTAATTTCAAACCCACGCAGCACACGGGCGCACAGGCATCTCAACGGCTTTAGTTGAAAAAAAGAACAGCAAAAACAACAGGAGCTAAAAAGTAAACGTGAGACTTCAAACACAGCGAAAATTATTTATCCTTACAGTACCACACAGTCACCCATCCAGATGCGCATACACATACGGACAAAAAAGCACCTAAAGTGTGTAATTTAGGGGGAAATAAAGTAATAACACGACGCTGAATCAGGGCTACAAGCAGAAGTACTGTTGCTGATTAAAGGAATGTTGTCTTAGCAGGGTGTGGAGAAAGGTCACTTTTGGTTCCTCTCCCCTCCCTTGTCCCGTGTTCTGCAGACAAACAGGTGAACGTGAAGCCTTGGGCGCAAATACTTTACACGTACGAACGGAGTGTGTTTCTTTCTCTCCAAGGCATTGCACAGCGTGTACGTGTACGCACACAGCGTCTGGCAGAGCCCCTACAGACTTGAAAAAGCGACGGGTCTACTACACACCCAGAAGTACGCATACATGGAGGCATACACAAAAAAATCGGGAAGCAGAATTAGCAGATGTACATTTCGACCGTCGTGACTGGCCAGTCGGTCAGTCATTCATGCATTCATTCAGTCACCCAGCCAACCAGCCAGTTAACCATCGAGCCAACTAGCCAAAGCGGAAAAGCACATGCGGTTCTCTCCGTGTAAGCGTGTGTGTGCACGAAGGCGCAATGCACGCACTAGTGCGTCAAGTATGGACTCGAAGTCGACACGATAACTGCCTCCTCCACAGTTTCCTTCACCTTCACAACATCAGCAGCGGCAGGAGGAAGAGGGAAAGGACACGCCAGCATCGTCACATGCGCATGCGCACACATGTACGGTACGCGATCTAATGATTGGTGAACGCACGCACACATACACACCACGAAGGAATAACGTACCGTGAAAAGGATGCCAATGCACCATCACCACAAGGGTTGCCACCACCACTCCTTCATCACCAACACCAGACGCTTCATCTGCTTACATATCAAGGAGAAGACGCTCAGTAGACACACTGGCGCTCACAATTTCAAACAGCCCATGGCTCCCCTAACTAGAACATTTTAGAGGATTCCGTGTTTTCGACGTCCACAATCCGATAATATCTACAGGGAAATGCCTTTTAATGGGGCTTCAATGGAGCATACACAGGAGCCAGACCTAGAGTTCTTTTAAAGTTCCACCTTGATAACTCAAGCAAGTAGGCAGAAAAAAGTGACGCACAGTTCTAATGCCTCCCTGGAGCACTATGTTAGAAGACCGCAAACCATCTCAGCGAGTGGATTTTGATGGTTAGGCCATAACCAACCAGCAGTTAAAAGAATCGACGAAACAGTTAATCATGCCTGAATGCGAGTAGTAAAACACACGCCTTTACTTGCAACTCCTGCGTGGTGATGGTAGGCTTTTCCGCCTTCCGTTGCAGATGGGCCCCCGAAGCTAAAAACATTAACTCACTAAACACAACGTAAATCAGCCCTGTTGGTTGGTGATAATGAGACGGAGTGATGAAAGCCATTGTGGGGTGCAAACTACACAGAAAAAGGCTTCATTAGGAGGAGGAGGAGGAAGAGGGAATGAAAGAAAGAAAGAGGGGGAGAAAACAGGCTAAATCGCGACATGATAGATGACTTCCTTTACCACCGGCTGGCCGTTAATAATACGGATGTTTCAGCACGTGTAATTAAAAGAGGGGCAAGGCCTAACAACTACACCACAGGAAGAAGAGTAGGCCATGACATTCAATTCATTGAATAATCAGACCATAAACTTGTGAGGCATTATCCAACCACTAAAATCGTCTTTCCTCGTAATTCTCACATTTTATTCTCCTTAAATGGTGATTCATGAGGATTGTCGGACTATTTTTGTTCGGATGAGTATTAACTTAATCTGTAACTGAATTAAAACATCTGAATGACTTGTCAAAGCACTGGTAGCTTCGTAGTCCTATTCATCTGCTTGCTTGTAAGCTGCTGGTAATACATCTGGCATAATTCCCAACTTTTATAAAACAGGTGCTTTCCCAAAGCAATGATTCTTGAGAAATCCGTTTCGACTTAAAATGAACAACCTTTCGAATGTAGGCTTTCAATAATAAACCGAAATATCCGTCAAGTAGACCCTAATGGCAGTTGCCTGCGTGAGTTGCTGCACGCATGACTCACGAGTAGCAGACGAGTCAGACCGGTAGCCACAAAGGTCAACTTCGAGATAACCTTCCTGATGGGCCCAAACCAATTCATTACTACTTGGAGGTAAATTGAAAATCAGACCAAGGAAAGCACAAACAATGGAAAGGTGGATACATCAAGAGGATCTAGAGAGGAGATGTGGAGAAGCGACCTTTTCGAAAGAGGTAGTAAAGTGGCTACATGTGTGCATGCGCGCAGGATATTGGCTGAGGGAGAGGGGTGTGGTTCAACAACCCACAGAAGCATAACAATATGGGGGAAGAAGGAGGGGATTCATGATTGCACAAATTCCTTCCTTCCAACCCCTTTCAACCATTCCAGAAAATGTCAGAAAAGTATCAACGAAAATAGCCGGATAATTAACGCACTGTAATTAGACCGCAGCACACATGGAGGCTAACCGAAATGGCTAGATGAAATTATGTGATAAGGCTTCAAAACCCATAGCTCAAACGAGTAGAGCAATTAAAAGAAAGTCGTAAAAGCACACGGTGAAGAGGCTTTGGGATAATCAAAAGAGAAATTTGATGTCATCCGTCGGCACAGTCATGGGGAGAGGGAACAGGGGAGAGGGAGGGATTAATGACATTGCATGACTCATGGAAGAGAGTAGATGTGATGGCTGCCCACCGTCATCGGCACCACCACAACACCCCGATGCTATCAGAAGTCAGAATCCTTTTCAATGAGCCCCACCGCATACAAGACAGTCTTCGGTCTTGTAACGCTCAAGACAAATTACACTGAAATCCGGATTAGTAGATTTAATTAAAAAATTTACCGGGCGTACAGAATTAGTCTTCAAAGCAGCAGACGACTCGAAGACAACTCAACTGAGTTCTAACTTAAACGGCTAGCTGCGGATCACAGTGCTAGTTTCGCCCACGTTGCCCAGATGAGATGTGATTGGGAAAAAATCATGACAACACAGGGCGATTGAAGGCTATTCAGTTCTAAATATGATCTGTTTTTTTAAATTAAAGAATTTTTCTACCAAGTTTTCACACGTCTTTCTTCCAGACTTTACGACTTCGTCCATCTATTCGCTAGAAAATGTTTTATGGGTTCCCATTTCAAACGATGGTAATAGATCGCTAGAGACAAGAGTTCAGTTTGATTACACACTCTCACGACCATCCTCAATCATATTCGAAATGGACTCTCAAAAATCTGCCACTTCAAAAGGATACATTTGGATTCACTGAAGGGAAAGCAGAAATGCCGAATAAAGGTAAGGTGTTTCCAAACATTCCAGGTGCACGAACAGGGATAGGACAGGAGTTTGCATGGACACGCTTCGAGGCGTTTGGTATCACTCGCTTGCATGACTCAAGGTTGCCGTTACACAACCCCAGCACAGCACCACCTACACATCCAGAGGGCAGCATTATCGGTGCTTAAGGAAGCCATCCTTGCAGACATTAAGTGTGAAATCATTAAAGAAATGTTGCAGAAGACTATACGAATCGCAGCAGCTTTCTGCAGATACAATATAGGGAGAGTTCAAATTGGATGGTCGGTTGAAGGAGAGTGAGTGACTGAAATTGCACAAACAATAAGTGAAAAGCAAGAAACAAAAGACATGAGAAAATGTGCATAATGATTTCAATTGTTGTACGAATCTAGGGATTGATGGATCGGGTTTTGAAAATGAATCAAAATTAAAAAGAGATCCGACTATTTTCTCGGTCATTGAAACAACTATGGTTCAACAATACTTTCTGACATACTAATAAGCAGTGAACGAAACAGTCCGCCCGAGGAGAGCGATGCAAAGACCAATTCAGCGATTTTTCAAGTCTCTGCCTCACGGGAAATAGAGGGGAGAGGGGGAGGGAGGAAGAAGGAGGTAAGCGGGAAGAGAGGGGTGCCATTTGCCCAGAACCTGACCGTTAGGGCATTTACAGAGCCACATATAAAGCACGGTACAGCACAGACACCACTGACCTTTAGGCACTTATATATCTACCAATACGACGGTGACTCACTGACCACACTAATGGTTATCTTCCCATTTCGCCCAAATATCACCGTAACGCACATGAACACAAAATACCAGGCTGGTGAATGTGGTGATAGGGGAGAGCAAGAATTACGATTTTGGGGAGAAGAGAACAGCTCTTTTTTGGGCCACCTATGAGTAAAGATAGAAGATTAGAGGGCATATTTTAAGGAGAGGGGATTGGATAAAAGATAACGAAGATGGTAAGATGAGGCATAGCGCCCTACCACGGTTTGGAATATTGTGAGGCGAAACAAGATTTCAAAATAAGTCCCCGGATTCGCAGTGAAAAAGTTCAATAAGAAGCCTTACCTCGAGGCTGCCCAATGCAGTGATATGTTGGAAACCGTGGAAAGCTGTCTCTCCACCTGGAAGCCGCTTCTCCTTGCGGAAGAGAATTATGAAGCGCGTTATCTTGAAATCACTTTGGCGCCATGGTCTCGACCATTTGATGTGAACTGCTCCGTCCGGCTACAAAGAATTGAATGTCCAGCACCCCCTACGCAAAAGTCTGAAGCACTCAAAACATGTTGACATATAAGCGTAAAAGTTTGAAGCTTCAATTAATTTTTCTGGAATTCACTACCATCCAAAGTGAGCAAGTATTTTTGAATTTTTTAAGCTAACATATTCTTTTGTATGGACGCTATCACAGAGCTGGCTGGACAAGCAGGGCAGCAGATTGTAAATTCCCGAATTGCTTTTTATTGCAAATAATGAAACTACAAATGTTTCAGCACCAAATTAAATAAATATTTCTACCTCCATTGTAATTGAAAAATAAGTGACCAGCTGGAATAGCCTTTATTTTCAGATGCGTTCAAGCATTACTACAAAAATTGACATTTTCTGGTCAGAACAGCTGTACAATCAGCGTGACAGAGACATGGGAATTGCAAGGTCTTGGATTCCACAATTTCGCTTTGCTACGGTAGTAGCTTAGGATATGGGTTGTTGGCATTTCAAAGAAAGCAATCACCCGAAAACTACATATAGCCACAATTAAGTGTGAAAGAAACTTGAGCGACAGTAGCAGATAATGAATCAGGAAATTCGACCACCAAACTCCCACCCGGGTGTTCCAGTGTTATTAATCCTTTGAGTAAATTTAAAACCTAGAAACACGTGCAATTGGCCCCACACCATTTCATCGTTTTGAACTCAACGAAGTTACGGGTAACATATGCGTTGACGTAGCCAGTTATCATAAACTGATGAGGTGCATGTGTCACATATTAGCGCTGCCGAGTTCAGATGACAAAAGCGAAGTGCCGTACATGCGCAGCGGTGGCAGAAAGCGAGCAAAAACAGGTGAGGCAGGTAATTAATGCAGTCAAGGGGGATTTGAAAGAGAGCTCACCAGTCTTCGTGCCACCCGCACAAGAGGAGGCTCAGGCGAAATGTAATCGAAGGAGGTGGTGGCGGACCACCGACTTTTCTCCTCCGATGTCTCAGCATCAACGAAGACCGCGACCACCTGGAATTGGTAGACCTTGCCAGCCTCCAGTCCGCCCGGTTGCTTGTTTGTCACGTACATGTAGGGCTCCCGCACCTTTGTCGACAAAACAAGTGTTTCAGCAGACGGAGGTTGGCTTGGATATTATCCAAGTTTATCACCTCACTGCAAATTCGTGACCTAATTGCATGAAATTTTGAGCAAACAGAAGACGACCATATGTCGGAATTTTTTAGTGGCAAGTAAGCGTATGAAAATGGATTTACTGTCCAAAAAGCAAGGTACGATATAGTTTAAATTTGAAATGAATCTGTAAATGCTAAATAATGGTAAAATATTCATTGACAAGAACGTGCTTGACAATGAAAAATGGACATAAATTCCATGGACCTCTCCCACGCTCCTGGTCGCCACATCAAATATACTCACCTTTCACACGGTTTCGAATTAACCCAAAGCCCGATTGGACTAGCAGCCATGCCATATTCATCGCTTTTAAAAACTGTTCGGTTCCAGTGCGCTCCCCTATCTGCTCCTGCAATGCCGAGGGTAAATGGACTGAATTGTGACCACACACGCTAAAGCCAAGCAAAGCGCGGAAACACAGGCGGTAAAGTTGCTACTATTTCGCACCAAAAAACCAGTATGGTACAGTCAGTCACGTATTAGCCAGGTCAAGGCGAACAAGGTTAAAAACTGGTCCATGGCGAAGGTGTGGTGCGATCACACGTGACAAGGCAGCGGCGGTGGCGGTGGCGGTGGCGGAAGTGTATTCGCATATTCGTCCTCCTGCTCTCTCGCCTTCAGAAAGTGTGTGCGCGTAAGTACAAAACCTACCCACAACTAGCATGCCGGCTGACGTGCCAGCTACCTAACGCCTGCCCGTCTGGGTAGCACGGTGACTAGCTGCGGTGGGTGCGTCTGTGTAGCTATGGCAACACTACGGCCTGGACGCGTGCGTGAGCGATCAGCTGCACAGGATGCCGGCAGAAGAAGTGCCTCAAGCAAACAAGAGATGCCGCCTTTGTCGCCATCGTCTACAGTCACTGTGCTGAGGATATCGAACATCTTTCCAACCACACTTTGCCATGTACCCAAGAACAGGTCTTTAGAGCACTCAGAGGTAAGGATCTCCACCAGAGTGTAGAAGTTCGAGCACGTCTAAGTTTCTTTGTTTTTTTTTTTGACATTCAAATGTCACCATAGGTATAATTATTCCCACCTTGGAAGTCATCAAACGCGAGCGACGGTGGTAGCTAGTGCATTAAGCCCTTACCCTGCCGGAGAGGCGAGTTGGCACAACAACAAAGGTTCGGTCCCAACGGCGCTCATGAGGCTCCCGGCAGCGAAACTGGATGCGGTAGTGACTGAGTTGACGCTGCTGACTGTTCCTTGAAGGCCAGGATAAGTTCACCGCCAGATTGTCGCCGATTATCCTTACCTCCGGTCTCCACGAGGCTGCGAAACGTAATGTGGTACATAAAGAAGCGTCCTATTTTTGACATAAGAAACACGAAGTGTCATGGAAATAGATTACTTGGCGTTTTATTGTTTTTATCACGAGGACAGACACATCGATACAAATAACAGCGAGCTGATCTGACCCTTCCGGAGATGAACATGACAAAAACAAGACAGGGTTACGTCCGTGCAGCTAATTAATGAACAAAGCCCTTTACAAATACTGTCACCCAGTGATTTTTAAAAGAAGGAAAGCAAACAGTAAACATTGGTAATGTAAACTAAAACCCTCTTTCACCCCTTCCAAAAATAAAAAATTACTGGAACGTAACAACCGCAGTTCGTATTAGGCATAAAAACAGGGTTTAGGGCGTGAATGATTGGCAGGGCTGTCTCACTCGCCACCCGTAAGCAAGACGCCTGGCATAGCAAGAAGGAAGGAGAGGAAGGCAATTTCTGCATCCATCAATGCAATCCGCTCTTCTCTAGCTTTACCTTAAAAATAGTCGAAAAACCTGGTTACTGTCGGACTCATGAAGGGCGCATAAACATTCCGCACCAAACTACACTGACAATTAGGGTGCAGATGACGCAGGAGTCATCAATCCACCGAATACTTAGTACAAAACAATGTACGCACGCACAAACACACACACGATAAATCACCAAAAGGACATGCTTATGTTTACGAAATCCCCCAAAACTACAGTCCATGAATATGCACACAGAATCATGTAAGCTCGTAATTTACAGTCAAAGGGAGAAGGACACAAAACTTACCCTTGTTGCGAAAGTGCCGCTTCGAGGGTCTCGGAGCGGAAGGCGCAAAATTAACGTGTGTAGAGTTGATATTGCCTAAGGAGAAGCGCCAATTGATCGAGGAGGCGCCCCCTGGAGTCGGTAAATCGCCCAGCCCGAAGGATGATGGCGGAGATCGTTTTGACTTTTGGGCATCTGAAGAGGAGAAGGGGGTGGAGAACTTTTAGTTGATGCCTCCGCCTTTCATTAATAACTGGAGTGGAGTTTTTATGAAATAAGTGGAGCGTGACACGACTATCGCGAAGACGACTGGCCAGGTAGATGGCCGAATTCCGTTTTACTTGTTGCGGCGCCAACTAATTCCCCCTGGCTGTGAACGAATCGTACAAGCCATTCAGTTCAGCCGAAAGGAATTAATATTTCCTACTCTTTTTTTCTTGAGGCACTTAAAAAGCACGCGTATAAAGTCGCTAGAGTTACTATGAATGGTAAAAAAGCCCCTTTTTCATGAAGATGATTCATTCTGGCCGTTTTGCAACTTTCATGGCAAAAATGTGTGAAGCGGAATTCCACCACAGGGAAGGCGCGTATAATACAACTTTGACTACTTAGAATAAGAGACAATAGGGGGTGGGAAGGCCCAAGATAGAGGATCTACAAAGTGTTCAAGATAACATATTCGAATAAATCAAACCTGGAAACCACTCCGTCCCCCACTTAGAGGCTTGCCCGAAAAAAGACTTGACTGCAAACACACAATAGCTTTATAGAGCAGCATAGCCATCAGAGCGCCCAACGTAAAATATAATTTTACAGTCCAACAAAGCTGCAAGGGGGCAAAATCTTTAAAGTAGACACTGCAACATTTATGATATTAAAACTCTCGGACGCTGTTCTTCGGAAAAAATTAACGAACATCAAAGGTAGGACGTCAGTCGACACCTTTCAGGCGCACATGTACGCACAAGGCAAACTGACTAGACAAATTTAAGGAGGAAAAAGGTAAACACTGATGGCATGATTTAGACTTCAAAAATGACCCTTAGCTCAGTGCCCAAGTTTGAAAACAGAGCCCCTTGCGTTTTAAAACACCAGAGCCTTAATCGTAAGCCACAATGGACGGCGAAAAAGGCAGGAGGAATCAACTTATTGTTTCGTCCGGAAATTGTGTGAACTACACCTCACTTATGAAAAAAGGGTAAAAATGAAGCTTTGACATTGCTGCAGTTCACAACAGCGGTAGCTTGTTGATACCTTCTCTGGTTGGGTTACATTAAATTTTCGTGGTGTGAACTTGTCAGCATGTGTTGAGCCGTGTGTAGACACGTGTGTGTTCCTTTCAAGAGGTAGAAAGATGTTTACGCAGCAGTACCACTCTTCCTCCCATGCTACCCAATCACTGCATGTTCGTATTCCATCAGAGAAATTTTAGAATAAATTGCAGGTAGATTGACAGAAACGGTGTGTACAGTCATGCATTTGCAGCATTCAAAGTTTGCACGCACTACTGCCCATAGCTTGTGGATAGCAGGCAATAAATTGTTTAGGTTCGCAACCCGGCACCTTTCGCGAAGAAGTACAAGCTATCGACCGCAGCAATACTAAGACTATAAGAGGATAGAATCTATCACTGGCAAGGTTTAAGTTCAACGGGAACGGGAACGGACACCGGAATTGCAGCGACATGAATGACGGGGTAAACGAAGGCATTTACAGTGTCAAGCTCTTTCAGCTGCACACTCGGACAGGCAGGCGAATAAATAATCAGCTGGTAGGTCAATGCAGCCTTAGAGACAGGGCGTCTAGACACGATTCGCCGCCAAAGGGTTGAAGTAGCTGGAATTCCCCACCAATACCTGCACCACCTCCCTCTCCTACCACTCCACAGAACGTAAAGGAGCGATTCATGTCCACTTTAGCAGAAGGGCTGTCCAAGTGGCAACAAGTTCCCACGCACTCTAACGTAATCGCTAATACAAAATGGCTATTAGGAAAAAACGGAACCAGGACCAGATGAGTATTAAGTGGGGAAGGCTTGTTGCTTGGTGAAATAAATCGTTACACACACGTTCTGATTCTAAACAAATTTGCTTTCACTAAATGTTTCGCTACATTCCCCAACAGAGGCAAGCACGTGGAACCTGGGAACTAATCTCCCAGTGATAAAGCATGCGGAGACAGGGGGTCTGGCACCACCACATGCGCGCTCACAGCTGTAAATCGCTACAGAAAGGAAAAGAAGAAAAGAAGGAAGAAAAGGTTACAGGGGATCTTTGAAGAAGTCGCAGACACAGGAAAAGCGCTGCGGAGCTTGTCCATGTGCTTGCCTAGCTTATCACTTGTTCGTTAGTTTGCAGAACACTTTCACATCCAGAACGACTTCTATTGTGGCCTTACTACATTGATTTTAAGTTTGGAGACGGTAAGCTAAACTGAAATATCACAGGTGCACACAGATTTACCCCATTATGAGCACATGCAGTCACTAATGAAATGAAATTGAAAATGTTATGGTATTTAGAAAAGGGAGCATGGACAGATGGACACCCTAAGGGAAATGTCTAAAGAAATCGCACTTACCTGAATCGTTCGTTACAATTTGCGACAGAACAGGATGAAAGAGCAATGTGAAGATAAAAGAAATGATGCACAGGCAACTGGCAAGCCGCATACTTCCGATGAGCAACAGCCTTACAGGCGTCCCGACATTATAACTAAAACAAGAAAAAAGAATACCGAATCAATGATAAAAAACGAGGGTGCACAATAGGAATCCCTAGTGGAGAACTAAGCTACTGCTTAGATATTTTTCCACGGGAAACTAGACCTCAGGAGTGTGGACTAGATTCATTGCGTCATGTTCTTTCATATCTTGATTTGGAGTGATTCGGATTCAAGCCAACTGAAATTCGTTGTATGTACAAGGTGCACCATTGTACTAGACGGAAAATGCACGAGAACCACCACACCCATGCTGCCGAATTGGTTGTACAGAGAGAGAGAAAGATATGTCTACAGAAAATAAAGCGATACACTACGACTAAACAAAAAAAACTGCAGAAGGGCTCCAAAGGATAGCAATGCAAAGCCCCTCAATCTACTTCGAATGATTGCACTATAACTTTAAATATTCTGCCTTTCGGTAGAAATCAAACTAAACCCTAAAAAACGATGATGCTTTGAAGTGAAACAGAACGAACGTAGTTTTGAACAACTTATTGGCAAAAAGAAAGTGGCAAGACATACTAATGAGGCATCGTTGACACGCCATAGTGGCGTTCATTTTTTTCAAAAATACCGAAAAACCATTCCATGTGTTCATTTCAGAGAAGAGATAGGGTTCTCAGGGTATAATCCACCTTAAATTGGCAAAAAAACCTACGTCAAGGTAAAGTTACAGAGGAATTTTTTGTGTTGCCCGAGACGGACCACTGTTGGTAGATGAATAGGAAAGAAGAGGGCCTAGTAGATAATCAGACACCAGCAAAAGTGGAGGAAAAAACTGTGAAGCGTTTTCCGCATAAGCCGTTTCATAAGTGAGTGAATTGGTATCCATTCTAGCCATGGACAGAGGAAATTACATTAAAAGCTGGGACCGATTCAAGAGATGAGGATAGTATCGATGAGCCCTGTATATTCAAACAACAGCGACAAAGAAAAAGATCTTGCAGAGACGACGAGATTTAAAACATCTCAAAGACTACTGAAACACAAATTCGTAAGAACATTTCACAATTACTATTTGGCTGCACGGACGTCGCAAACGCGGCAAATTATAATGCATAAAGGAATGGACTGAGGCTATTAGCAGTGCATGTCGGTGTCTAGCATGTACATCGCCAAAATTACAACGCTAATAGGACAAAAATTGGACAAAATGTCTTAGCTGTATCAGCAAACGAAGTGCAATGCGTTCAAGGAAGTGATATTCAGAGCAAAGACCTCTGATGAACTGGGATGAAAGGGAAGGGTAGATTAATAAATACAATTAAAGCGTGACCCAGGATTTGGGAGTGACAAGTACTAGGAATCGCGTGAAATTGTTGAAAATAAGAAAATAAAGTAGCCCGGATAAAATAATACATTTAGAGGCGACATATTTGAATCTGGCGAGGTAACCTAAAAGTCCAAGGAGAAAAGAATTATGGGACAAGGCTGAATTTGCATTCATTCATTAAGAACCATAGCAACGCAGGAACACTCAGCTGGTTTTAGCTCAAATATCCAGAAATGAAACTTGCACATCGACTCGTTCTAAGTTAAATAACACCAAATCATTTTAGCCAACAATCACTTGGAAAGTCAGAGGTTAGTGAGAATACACAAAAGACTAAGGAATCCAACATTCCAAAACGCCAGTCAAAATGGTGATAGAAGTGCGCAGTAATCTCTAAACACTAACAAGCTCAAATTTTGTGCTTTCAACAGCAGTTAGATCCTTCAAGACATAAAATGAATAGTACGTCCAGTACACTGACCACCTAAAACACACATCTTGCAAACATGCAAAATGAAAAGGGGAATAAGCAGGGATCAAGGTAAGTTCAAAAAAGTAGAATCAAGGCATAACGCATTCACCAGTCCAGGGAATAACCACTACCGGTACCTTGCCAAGTAAGTGAATGACCACTACGAATACCACCCGAATACGAAAAATCAGCAGATACAAAACGCTCCACCAAAGTATGTGTAAAGTCCTTCAAACGAAATGCCGAGTATGAAGCGCTAGAGCTGTACAAACTTACATATTTTTAAAGCAATACTAAGATGATAGAAGCCGCAGAAGGAACGTCCCCATCCTATTGGTCAAGAGCTTAAACGATGCGCTGGAAACCCAACGTTTTAATTGGAAGTCGTGCGAATATTTAATTAATATAAGATTTTCAAGGTTATTGGGAAAAGTAATATATGCTCATAAAAATATAGCATAAAACCAAAAACTGCATTTCTCGCTTTAGCGTTTTAAAGGTAGCAGCATGAGGTGAATCAGTCTTTTTAGGGTAAGAGGTACAAGCCTTTTAAAGAATAAATGCTTGATTTTTGAGCTCAATTTTATCTTCAAGTACACTAAATTAATTGGATTGTAAGTCGGTTAAAAGATCAGTTATATTTTGCAGTAAAAGCGCACGCGTGTAACACTGCTTAAAGGATTTGTTTGTCGTAATACACCCAAAGATCCCACTTCGTTTTTTCTAAGTTACTGGAACCGCTTAAATACCAACCCTTTTTATACTAATGCTGATTACTTGAGAGAACGTCTTAATTAGCCAAAAACCTTCTGTAGCGCATAGACACTTCTCTGAAGGCAAAAGAATTCGTTATATTCGGACTGAAAACATGTCATCGACGCACTGAGGAGCTGGGTGAAAGGCTACTGGCGCAATCCCGGGGGCCTTATGTAGCGTACCGAGGCTTCCATCAAGGTAAATGAAGACATAGTACTGGGGCAGAATATACGTATTTCGGAAACAGAGGGATTGGGGGCTGCTGGCATGGCCCGGAGGCCAGCTAACCGGCTAGTAGAACACGACCACTTAAGTGACCGAAACTGGCAGTCCGAACAAACAAAGTTTTCGTGAAACCACATCAAAAAGTCCAGCTAGTAAACAATTTATTACTCTTCACTCATGCTCCCAAAACTCAAATTTAAACAGTGTTTTTGTTTTGACCCGTTGCTACTGACGCTTGGTTGATTTCGAGTTCAAGTTTTGTTTTTAAATCAACTCTGAACTTTCTGTAACTTGGTTAATACTCGTAGTGTTGGAATGTTTTGGTATTCTCCCTACGCAGTCTTATTTAGACATTTCATCGCTCTCCCCCAGCCCTGGCTTCCAAAACTTGATTGAAGAAGTCTGAGATGTAGGTGACAGTGCGCTACGTAAGGGGTGCATGATGTACAGCATGTCAGTTACGGAGTAGGGGGAACCACGGTTGGCACACTCTTGAAGGGGAGATTGTGCCGCTACACTCTTGGTGTTATTCGTACTGGCCGCCTTGTAGCCCAAAATAGGTGTATCAAACGGTTCTGCAGTAAAATGTGCTCTAAAACAAGTCGGAATAGTTGTTTAAATTGATTTTTTAAACTAGAACAATAGTTGATAATTAAATAATTCTTTTTGATAAAGTTTAATTCAAACCTCAACTTTGGCTATTCCGATCTTCACCTACATTTGCTTTATTTTCTGTGTCAGCGAACACGACGACGAATCAGTGTTTTCCCTGTGTCATTCCTAAACCAGAGAAAACGAATTACCTGCGCTAATGAAGCGTGACACCGCTGTCAAAAGGAGAGGTGTAAAGGGGAATGCCTGGCAAGCAAATCCAGTCAGGTGTGACCCTCAAATAAGTCTGAATGGGGTCACACCTGTAACACCCTGTCGACCTTAAAGGGAAGTTTTGCCTCTTCAAACTGTCCGTAAGATTAATTATGAAGGTAGTCATCGGTTTTTTCCACTTAAATCCCATGATTACTTTTTAACCAGAAAATGAGTTCATTTTTTTTCATTTTTAACTTAAGCGCTGCCGAGGATATCGAAAATGTACTGTTGTATTTACAGATGGTGGATTATGGCTATGCTATCGAATTCACCGATGCTATTAAAGAATACTAAATAAACTCAAAATTCCGGAACTTGACATTTAGCCACGAACATTTACTCTGTAAGAGTTCATACCACATTGGTTTGGCGATGTGAAGGCAAAGCTTCAGAGACCCGAGAATTCCCTAAATTCGAAGGAAGTTATAACACTTGAGAGAGAGTTACTGGCACGGCCTAGAGGCTAGTTTACTTGGAAGGAGTACATCGGCAGAGCCATTAAGTGACCCGTTGTCAAAACCGAGAGTTGGGGAATCAATTATCGTATTACAAGGCAAAGGATGCTTCTTAATACCAAAGATCTTGACTTGTTCTGCAATTTCATAATAAGTTCAACTTTTCTGATGAGTGTGCACTGGCACAATTATTGTGATTTGATGAATGCATATTTTTTTAACATTTTGATGTTTATCTGTTAAGAACCCACTGTTAAAATGGGAATTTGGCGACAAAAGCTTTACTCATACCAGCAATTACACTTCAGGCTGCCACTGACCGAAAGCTGAGACCTGCCTTAAAATTAACGGCTCAAAAAAGCGAATAATGACTGAAAGCATTTGGTAAATGCCAGGGATCATTTACGCATGAGACGTGTTTTTGTGTGCCCGTAATGGGCGCCACATTACTGAGATGTTCAGCTGCAGCATAAATAACCAACGAATTTCCCAGTAGTTTTCTTGCAGCTTTTGTTCCCCAATGATTCTTCACCCTCTCCACCTCTTTATGGTAATCCTAACAAATCCCTCGTTCAAAAATTTAAACTAGATTATTTGTGGCTATTCTTCGCTTCAAAATGGTAAGAATCAGAAATTTTTGATTCTTTTCTCGTGTTTTAGTTAGAGGCTAGTGTTAATAACTCTCCCACATTCTGTGTGTTAGGCGTCTGACAACAAGCTTGAGGGAACATTTCCCAAGTGGATTCTAAGGCTCTGAATGTAGGTGGAAGGAATGTGATATACATATTTGCTTAAGCTAATTTGGAGCGTGTTGGATACGGCGAAATAAAAGTAAATTTGATGGGGTGAGCTTTTAATGTATATGTACACAACCATTCAAACACGGAATTGAATAAACAAAAAGAAATGGGAATAAAGAGAAGGAGGCGAAGAAGGTCGCACTACCAGGAGCACTCGAGCGCATTAGCAGAGGCAAATTGATCCAAGGGTGCGCTTTGCGACTTAGTGGGAGAAAGGTGTGCCAGTGTGGGTTGAAGATGGTGGTGGTGGAGCTGCTGCTGCTGCTGCTGCCGAAGATGATGCGGATGGTGGTGGCTGTGACGGTAAGTGTTCTGGGCTGAGGCGAGACTATGCTCACTAGGGGCGACAATGAACGCCGTGTCTCTATTGAAACGACTCTCCAGCTGAAAGAAGGGCTCGGACAGAGGACTCAGTGTTGCCTTTTCCAGAGTGTATCCTGATCCGTCAGAGAAGTACATTGACGACTCGTCTACAAATTTACCAAGTAGTTGGTTTGCGACTGGGAACTGGAGACACAGTGAAAAAAATGAGTAGCCATATTATGAAGGATATCTTTTTCTTTTAATTTCAGAGTTTTAATCACAGGAGCATATAACGCTAGGAAGCGCAAAAGACAAAAGCAAGTTTTAATTGTGTCCATCAAATGAACTTCACTTTGAAAGAGACTTACACTGTTTGTAACCTTGTTGCGGTTTCGTCATTAATTGTTTAGATCTTCTTACATCAGTTTATTTAGTAACTACACCTCCTGCGCTTGAATTTGTTTCCAATACTGAATGTTTATCAGGCTTTGGTAGAGCTGAAGAGCCGCCCTCAGGTTTACCCCAGTCATTTAACTCAACCTAATCTTCATGGCGTTGATGGTGGGATGGGTCTCCTGAACCAACGATATTCACTCTGCACTCCCAGGTAGAGGAAATAACTGTGATGGCAGCAGAACATCGAGCATTTTATTTGAAAAAAATTACCATCAAAAGTTCTGATGCTTGCAAAGCTAGTGCTCAATGAGCGTACTTTGAAGAGCTCAGGCGGATGACAGAGCGGGTAATACTTCTTTACTGCAACAATCAAAAACCCAGAAAGTAATCAAAGACAAGGAATTTGATTTGTGGTTGACGTAACTAGTTACTTTGTAAAGTCCACTGGATCATTTCAACATAGGATTTACTTAGAAATGGCCCGCAGTAAGAGGGATGCGCAGGCTGGCATGCACTACTTGTGACATTTTACAAAAAGTCACTTTGACGGTTAAGAATAAATTTTGTGGACACACTTTATACACTTCGCTGAATGCCTGAATTCATTTTCGACCTTCAGTAGGTGGGTTTTTGCAGGAAATTTCATCTTGCCCACACCCAGTCGGCCAGAATGTTGATCCACAAGAACGACGTTCCTTCGACTCTGTGCGACCATACGACTATCGAAGCATAATTGCCGATTCGGTGGCACAGTTAGCCAGTCACGGTGAAAGTAAAAACTGAAAATCTGCGTCAACCACGATACACCATTCCTGATGTAGGGTGGACGTGGTGGGCATAAAGTACTGAGGGGTGTCAAGCACGTGTTCATTCATCTCATCTAGTTTGACGAGAAGCGACTCTGCTGAATGGCAAGTCAGGTGGGTCAGAGCCCAATCCACCGACCAGAAATCAAGACCAGGAGTCAACCTAGGGGTGTGTGATAGTAGAGTTGTGAGACAATAACGAAATGCTCCAACGTTGGGCTTTAGTTGCAGACGCCTCGGCCAGTGATACCGCAGAATGGTGCTGAAATTTCAATGCTCCATCATAGGTAGCAATGGCAAAGGCACTTCAGCAGATTGATAAGGCTTCTCTCTGGGTCTAAAAATGACGACATTCAAGCTTTGTGAGCCGATGGGAAGGGAGGCAAGCTTCAGTGCTAGTACACTCTTCAGGAATCGCTCCCAGAGGAGTAGAGCAACAAGGCAAGAAGTGCCTTTGTGTAAGATCAAAAGAAGACTAGAAGAAATCTTGACTGGGTAAAAGCGCAAACTAAGAGCTAGAATGCTGAGCACATATAGAAACGGATTGAGAGTGCTCTTAAAGCACACCGAGATTGGGCGAATTTTGTATGGGTTAGTTGATGAAGGGAGGGCTCATAAATGATTACTATTTTTCAGGATCCAGTATAAAATCATTAAGACTAAAATGTTATCCATGGCCAAGGCACGCTTTTAAAATTAATCAAACGGTTAAAATCATACCTGGATTCGTCTGCAGCATTGACTATAACGGCAATATGATTAGGATGTCATGCTGCAAAGGTCTGCAGAAATGGTATTTTTAGTGTCTTGGAATGCTAGGAGTCCGTGATTATGTCCGAATGGTGAATAAAGTGAAGTTGGATAGACTAGATCGTAATGGGATTACGGGACGTTCCATCGCATGGCATCCATAGGGAAGCCTCATTTAATAAATTGATCTTGGATTAGATGTTGGATCCAAGAGGGCCGAAAAAGTATATAGTCAAATTTTTCAGTGCAGGGTATAGCAATCAAGGGTTGAGAGTTAATCCCAACATTTAGTACCACTTCAGTTGAGCATTCCAATTTCCTTTGCATCATTCTATTCATTAATGCGGGAACAAGAGTGCCTTGGCATACATTTTTGTTTCAGGGAATTCTTCAAAAATTTATGAAGGTTCGAATAAGTCTTATAACACACACAAGCTCTAATTTCCTTGAATTACTGTAAGAAGGTGACCATTAAAAGGAGGCGCCCAAATCCGACATACCGAATCACTCCCCACTCTAACGGTGACAGCTTTTGCGCACTTGTAAGCCTCAGCGTTACGACGCGAAGGAACGCTTAGAAACCCACAAGAAATTGGGAGGTTACACATAATCTTTTGTAGTAATTTAATTATTCGTCCAGCTCTTGCCTTTGGTAACGGAGACCTGGACTCTGGGCCATGCTAGTAGCCAGCAGTCCTTCTCTACGTAGACGCTGCATATTCCCCCCTTGTGTTATGCCCTCTTTCACCTTCAAGGAAGTCCCGGGGGGCTACATTGGTGGCAGTAGAAACAAATCTCCAGCTTGTAGGACGAATATCCTGATGTTTACTGCTGGGTGATACATCTTGACGTGGCGGAAGTGACGTCTAATCCCGACAACTACCCCAGTCCCACGTTTTACGGAAATGTGATTTACAGCTGAAGCGACACTGGCCATGAACTACTTGAAAAGCTTTGTTACGGGACTGTCTACATTACCTGTATGGAGATGTCAATGAAGTGAACGTGCAATACCTCCCACTTTACCACTGCCTGGTTGAACCCAGATGAGTAGCACTGAAGTGAGAATAAATTAGCAAGGGTGAATGGACGCAAAACCTTACCTCCAAGCAAGTATGTTAAACCTTGACCTTTATCATACGATTGCTTTTGGGTCTGTGTTCCTACGACCAGCGAAGTACATGAATGATGACCAGCACATCCCACCTACCCCCAATTCAGTTCCCAAGCATGGCAGAACTTTACATCCAGAGGAATTACAATGACTTAGCAATTCATTGACTGGCTTGATTGGCGCGTGAGTGCTTTTCCTTTCAGTAGCGACTATGTCGTGGCGCGAGTGGTCGACCAAGAGGAACATCATGTATTATCTCGTCTTCGGGGAAGTCTTAAGGCGTGATAGTACTCCGTTTGTTCGACAAATAAAAACGACTTCATTTAGTTTTCACACTTCATTTCGTCAACTCTTTTTGATCACTTAACCTTTAATGCAAAAATCTTTCCAATTTTCTTAATTGAAAAATGTATGTTATGGTCGATGAAAGGTCATTAGGTTGATGCAAAGTAGCAGGTAGGACATCAGAACAATAAGACTCCCCGACTCAAAAATTTCGGGATTTGCAAAACCTTACCTAAAGTCACCACACCCATTGATCCTACGGCAAACTGGGAAAAAAACATGAATTAAAGCTTTACCTATCCTCATTTAGACGCAATGGCCGGTATATCTCCATGGGGTTCCTTTTGCGTCCCTAGTTTAGCTTCAAAATGGTCTGAACGAATCACGTATTCGAGACTGCCTGTTGCCGAAAGGAAATGCCAGCATTTCATATATTGCAGCTCAAGAAGCTAAGACGTCCAACATGATGCGTTCATTTTCATTGACTGAAGTGAAACTTGGTAGAACAATGGCAGGGCGTCCAGGAGAGATGGTGATTGTGATGAAATAGTAGTCGGTAGGAGATTGTTCACTGCGATACCAGTAGAATCCGTGGACGTGAAGTCTCATACGCAATTAAACTTAATGATCAGAAAATAACAAACAGTAATATTTCGTTGCCATATTCAACTTCGTCCACGAACCGTAATATGGCGTCAATCCACCGATAATTAATACTACCTGCAAAAAGGGAGGTGGTTGTACTCTACGACCTACACCACTCGACCAGGGACGCATTGATCACTTCTGCCTGAACGACCCACTTTACCTGTTGACAGGCTTGATAGCTGCGGTAGCCTTTCACTTGGGATATTGAATTAACGTTTGAAATACTTAACCTTGCCGATGTGACGTGCTTCGGTCCATATCTCTCCATATGTGTGTGCGTGGTCCTGCATATGGAATTTCATCTCCTACAGCCAAATGAAGCGTTATTCCTCATTTATTCCCCAGAGGATGGTCACAAAGTCGATCACGCCCACCCCTTCCCTTCACCGCTACCCGTTCCCGGTGGTGGTCATTTTTGCCTCTCTCCGCCACTCATTTCGCTCGCTCCCCTTCTTTCTCGTGTCTCTTTGCGAGGGAGGGAGAGGAATGAGAAAAAGAATGATGGTAAATATTCGACTTCAGCCCCATTATAAAAGCACTGCCCTCCAAATCAAAACATGCGCTTCTTGACTGGGATTAGCAAACTCTCCTTCTGCACCATGTAAGCCAGCTGAAATTAGGGAAGCTTTACGCATTACTATACCAGAAAAAGTTAAATATCGAACCCAAGCATCTTTGGACTAATCTGGCCTACCCCTCTTTCAAAAAGTAAATTCGTGTCTTTACGACTGTGTATGGTGAAACAGAAAAGTACTGCATTAAATTAAAAACTAGTTTCTGAAACTTTGGAAGATAATAATCGTCAGTATGATAGTCAGAAACTCTAAACACTGAGGTCCTCAAAAGCAATGCTATGTGCTTGGGACGAGATTGATGGAGTACGATCTAAGGGTTCGACTAAACACTCCATTGTCAATCTCATAAGGAGTTTTCTCACTAGTTGACTCAAGTCCATCACACCATCATCGATCTGGTCTCTCATTTGGCAACAACCCAATGGAATGTGTTGCGGCTGAATCAGAAGAGCGACCACGGTGGAGCACCAAAGGCAAAGTTCTTTCACTTCTCCTCATTTTCTGCTGTTGACAACTCTTATACCGTTCAATTCAAGTGCTGGTCCATTGGCTACCATGCAGTATTTAAGATGTTGTTAAGTTTTTTTGGAGAGGTATACATTCAACGAAGGGATGACAGGCGCCTTATTCCCCTAGAAACTAGTCACTTACTAATATGATCATTGACGGTCTTTCCGAGTTCCCGTTCGCATGGCAGTTGTGGTAGGAGAGGATGCTCGGGCGAAAGAGGCACCTTCTTGGCCATGCTCTCGTGTCGTGAAGAATAAGTGAGACCGCCTCCGCTGAAAGGATTTTGGTATCCTGATTGTGGTGGTGATGGTGACAACGAAGGTCCGTGGGAGAATACTGAAGCACCCATTGGCAATGAACTCGGAGCATCAGCCGCCATTGCGTTGTAAAATTCCTAAATTTGAACAACAATTAATGACTTTTATAACAGTGATAGGGCCTATGCCAGTGCCACGTAATTTATCATTATTGGTGATGAATTCTTAACATTTGAAATGTCACTCGCAATAATTTCGCTTCTTTGAAATGAGCGATTTACTACGTCAGCTTATAAATCCTCTCATCCATGCATCACCTTTTGCGCTTGAAAAAGGGATCAACTTTTTCTAAGGTAATTTACGTTAAAATGAGTGGATTTTTAGTGGGTAAAATATTCTCAACATTTGTATTCCGGATTAAAAAAATTAGCAGGCGGTGACACAAACTCACTCGTTGCGCTTCGACGCAGAAAAGTCCAGTCTGATATCCAGCTGGTGGAAGTAGCGGCGGTGGCGGTGGAAGGGGAGGTACAAGCAGTAGCTCCGCCATCATCTCGGAGGGCAAGTCGTCAGACCCGAAGGCGGTTGCCTCGAGAGAAGGGACACCGCCGCCACCGCTCCCCATTCGCATTCGCCGAGAGGAGTGTTGGTGGTGGTTGTGATTGTGATGTTGCTGTTGCTGAAAAAAGGACCTACGCACCCCCAGTGCCGACAGCTGCTTCATCCGACGCTCCTTACTTCGACGATTTTGGAACCATACCTACAGCACACGACCACCCAGTACCTGATTCCTCATTTACGTTGGAGGCGCTCATATGCACTGTAGAAATACGGTTTGTTGTGAAATTTATCTCCGATATTTCCCATGTATTATCCTTCATGAACACTAGCATGCATTAAACCAGATATCCTTAGTGCGCGATCCTTAAAAGGGAGTATTTTTGCAAAATGAACCCAATTTTTTTAAATAAGGAATTCCGTCTATTTTAGCAACGCATGGATGGGCATCGTTTTTAAACCCTGCGAGGTGAGACGGAATACAATTGATAGAACTGAAATTCCAAAAGCCCAACAGACTTGGAAGTAAGGAGGTAGTGAAAGAAACGGAGGAAGTGAGCTTTTCACCCACAACAGTTGTAAATGAAAAGCGTATAATCCGCTCTCACTGCGCCCCTGTTTAATGGAAGGGGGCAAAAGGGGAGGGGAGAGGGAGGCGAGGAGGAGGTGAGTCGGAGAGGGCACGTCACGAAACTGAAGACGCAAGCAGGAAACAGATGCTCAAGCACGTACGCACACGGATAGGCAAGCAAGGGATTAGGATAGCTAGTTTGAAGACCGTCGATACCGTTTAAGTCGGGGATTAGCGCATCTGCTGGTGGCTTTAATGCCTCCCCATTCCTTCCCATATCGCCCTTTCACAGTTTACGCATAGAATGTTCATGTCCTTCATTTGGAAGGTTACTTTATACCTATATATTTCCTCGGAATTTCTCTCTAACACTTCTCATTTCCCGAGGCGAGAGAGAAACATACTGGCTATCTATCTTTGCGCCCCCTTTCCGATTTGTGATGGGCATGAGGAGACACTCCCATGGGGTTTATCTTCAAAGCGTTTGGAAACAATAAATGTAATCAGGAAAGAATAACTTTCCCTTCAAAATATTTTGTTCATTTAATCGCAATTTGGACATATACCATGTACATGTTAATTACGTTTTGAAACAGGTTTAGGGGAAATGCTGATTTGCCATGAATTCTTAATGGCCCAAAGACGCACGAGATTTCTACACAGTCCTACAATTATTTTAATTGTCTCAAGCAGATAGGATCTCTTGCACTAGGAATTTGTCCAGACGAGGAGGAGGAGGAGGAAAGCATTAGATTCTCCCTGTGTTTAGGCTAGGGAAAGGTCCGTGTTCACCCAGTGTCAAATGGTGGTGGTGACAACAGGGAAGCAATTTCACACCTCGAATCCCTCACTGCTCATTTGCATATTCGACAAGTGGGAGAGAAGGGAAGTGGGAAAGGGGCAGTGATTTCCTGCACTGGAACAAGCACACCACCTCGCCGCTAGCTGCGTCAGTCGAGGTGTCGGTGCTGCGAAATGCCAACGGAAGTTGAAGAAGAGGGGATTTATTTTTATTGGCTTCCGCCTATCCACTGGAATGCATTTGCACAAACATCGAACCCTCGACTATTTGCAGGTTTAATCCTGCGGAAAATTTGACCACCTTACTTAAATGTTGAAATTGCCGCCTACTAACCAAATTATTTACTAGTCAGAGTAACTCTAAACCACAGCCTCACAAATGTGCTAAGTCAAGCACCGACGTTAAGCTTTCAAGTACTTCAGCATTTGGCGACGATATATTAGTACAAAGACCTTCTCCAGCCGGCCTCAAGCGTTTATCTCAGGGTAGGGGCCAAGATTAGGGCGTATGCAGTGGACGTTAAAGGCATGAGACGCATATGACCAGGTGTGTGATGTCGTACAGGACGGAAAGGAGCCGCGACGCCTGAGGTACGTATAAGGACGCACATAGACACGCTCGGCCCCCGCACGCAAATCATGTCAGAACCACAAGACCCTTTTCCGACTCTGAGCGGGCTGCGGCGGCAACGTTAACTCGACTAGAGATGGACTGCATCTGACAGACCCTAGACCCACTAAAGCTCATGTTGTGATTCTGGGGATGTCACTGCTTGAGTAGTGTGACCATCCACACCAAGGCAAAACCACAAATTTGTAGCATGTGTGGGAGTGGGAGGCTCACCTGAATGACCCGCATAGAGAGGCCAGTCTCTTGAGCCAATTGTTCGCGAATATGTCTGGTGGGTTTCGGCGTGGTGGCGAAGGCCTGTTTTAAGGTGTCCAACTGCTTTGCCTTAATAGTAGTGCGAGGGCCACGTCGCTTCGTGACGGCAGTGTTTCCACTGCTTTCCAACGAGGCCTGAGTGGACACTGCGGTGGTGGCAGAGGCCGAAATTTCATTGGAGGCGGGACTACCACTAGCTTCATCCGCTCCCGATGTGGCCTTTGATCCGTCCTCCACCTCTCCCTCCACTTCGGCCAGCTCTACCCCGCAGTCCTCCGATTGGTCATCGCCTTCCAGGTTGCTCGCGTACATCGGCGAGTCGACATCCCGCTCCTGCTCTGGTTCGCTAAGTACGAAGTGACCCAAACCGGCGTCTGTGGAAGCGTACGATTCTTTGTGCTCGAAATATATAGCTTCTTTGACTGCCTCTGGTTGTGGGAGGGCCGAAGTAGGATAGTGAATTAGCGGCAATAACTCAACTGGATTCCTCCACACTTCCCGGAAGTAGGCTTTTGTATTTCGTACTGAGAGAAGCTATCAAGTCTATTTAAATTATCGTAACAGCAATCTTCGTTCATACCCATTAAAAAGACAAAAAAGTGTACTCAAGAAAATATCGCAGTATTTCTTGATTTGTCTGGGGAGTATATGGGAATTTGAATAAGTATAGTTACCTTTCTCAATCGGAGTTTATTTTTGCAGTCATCGAAATCACATTTAGAGGATTAAGTATCCCCATAGGTCCACAGTCGGTTTGCAAACGAAAAATTTATCCCACTTCAATGCAATCGTTGATGATAAATTTTCTGGACTGTTTACTCCTCGGCACTTAATTTGGGGAATCTTAGACTCCTTTTATGGGACACAAGAGGCCAAAGGGTGTTACTACCTACCTGCACCTTATAGTGTTGACGCAAAATCCGGATAATAAAACGCTAACCACCATGGCAACACATTCAAAAACACAAAAAAAACACAAATCGCTCAACCATCAATAAAGCTTTCTGATTGGAGGCCAAATATAACAGAAACTTAAAGGTTTTTAGGGTTCGGAAATAAGCTAGGCGTGATGAATTCCACTACCAACATCAGCCATCTGTTTACACACCACTGAAGCCAGGTGACAACCAGGCTTCCAAATTCTCGTTCTCTACTTACAGCATTCATTTTTTCGCCTACCTATTTCGTGTTTAGCTCCGTCACCACAACCACCACCACCACTGCCCTCTAAGATGCTGTCGGAGCGAGAGGGACTCCTCGGAGTGCCTGGGTGGCAGGGTCTCTGGCCGGTGGCGGAAGTGTCGTGCTCCATGCAGACGAATCGCACGCCATCGCCGAGGGATCGACACTCGTCGCCCGTAGCGAGACAGCGTGCGCAGAGGACACAGCGGAAGCAGTCAGCATGATAGGCAACTGATCCCAGCAGTCGGACCATGTCTGTCGACAGGATCGTCTCTGTGCAGGTAGGGCAGCGCGGACTGAAGAGACTACAACCATAACCATTCAAGGCTTTTAAAGTCTGATTTCTTCAATCGTCCAATGGAGTGGCTCCCGATTGTTTCCACGTCTGTGGAAAGTGAAGTGCGTAAACAGGCATGTGTGCGAGAGAAGGCGAAGTAAATAGCAGTGAAAAGAAACATTGAGGCGCCGTCACGCAGGTTCTTGATGCGGACGCGACCTTCTATCCTGTTTACTTCACACCAGAGGGTGGGCGCCCTCATAGAGGCGGTGGTCAACAGCACAAGTGCATATTCGACCTCTCTATGTGTGTACATTTTTTTCTAGCCCCCCAAGGTCGTAGCTACCGTTGTCTTTGTAGTTCGACCGACTTGTCCGCCTGATATCTGGCTTTTTTAAAGTACAGATAGTTGGTTCATGAAAGAAGCATTTTTTCAAAGGCAATTTCTTACACCTTCCCAAAAAAATACATTTATAAGGAGCATCCGGCATTTGAAAAATAGCTATCGATTTCATAACATTTTCGTTTTGTTCGATGGAAATAGCGCCTGAACTTGAGAATTAGCAACAGGATGCTAAACCAGCCCAGGACTGCCCGATAATTTTTAACATGAGACAGAATCGTCTTGCCTATGCTACATCAGTCGGATGTAAAAGCATTTGGCACTTTATTTTTTGGGCACTGCTTTAATGTCGAAAACATAGCATTTGGTCGTGAGCCAAGGCAAGAAAATTTGACATGTTTCTCAAATGAGGATGAGGAGGGCTGTTCATGTGACATTGCTAAATACTGAAAGGTATATCAATTAATAAATCTTTTGACTGGTGAACGCAGAAAACGACTATAAAAGAAGCTGCATAAAGTGACAATAAACACAAAAATTAGAGTGTTTTTCCCAAAACCCATTTGTAAGTATTGAAGGTAAAAGTTGGGTTAAAAAATGTCGAAGAGGCAATTATCATTAAGTGGAAAGGCTCAAACCTTGAAAGCGTCTCCAGTGGGCGCTAAATAAATAAATAACTCCTTCTAAGAAGTTATATAGTACTTACCGTGTAAAGTCGTTTCTGCAAAAGTACTGCCCGTTTCGGACGAAGCACCGGCTCACCAATTGAACGCGGCAGACCACACAGCGAAGACAGTCCTGATGCCAAATCTGATCGTCGATGCATGGATAGTACTTGTCCATAATTGGTCGCTCGCAGCCAACGCAGCAGTTGGCGACACAACCGCCAGTGTTGGGTTGGGCCATGGTCTTAACCTTCCCAAAGCGAGTTGAGTCGATCAACTAACGTTTCCTCCTATGCGTGTTCTTGTAGTGAAACAAAAAATAGCAAAAATAAATCGCGGCGGCGGGGAAGTGTGTAGGGTAGGAATGTGCCGAGCGCGCTGCGGGCTAACCAATCACACGCCCAACACTGCTCGTGTTCCGATTGGTCTGCTTTGCCGGCGCAACACATTTATTGGGGATCGGGGGTGAACAGAGAGAGTCAGCGTTATGACATCAAGTAACCGATGCGCTCCTGCAGTTCGAGCTTTAAGGCTCTTGCTTGAGAGGAAAAGTGCGCAATTTGAGTTATGCGTAACACTTCAAAGTACTTATTGCCTTAGGAAAAAACATGGAAAATATCTTATTAACATCGCCGGGAGTGAAACATGAAGCAGTCTTCGCGGAGTCAAGAAACAAGGCGGCCCCTTTTTACGAGTTGATATTAAATGCCATCAACTTTTTAAGAGTGTTTAATGGAAACTGTTACAAGCAATCAAAGACAAAATTCTTTTAATTAAAATAGGCAATTTCGCAAAGGAGTCCGCATAAAACCAAAAATTGAACTCAGTTAGTTGCTTAAGCCCTTATTAACAAACAACCGTTGACACAAACAAGGTTTTTGTTAAAAATTATCCCATTCTTTACGAAAAGGTTCAGTCGCTAGAAAACAATCCTTAAGTACGGAATTCGGCGGCGGGAATCATAATCATTTGTACCTTAGGTAGGTAGATTGTGGGAATCGTTTGAAGCAAGGGCCACAAGATAGTCTTTTCAAAGTTCTTCCCCATTTACATTGTGTAAATCATTGTCAAAAACAGGCAGAGTCACTTTTCACGCCACCTATGAAATACCTAAACACTGGTGAAACGAAATAATTTATTGTTTCATTGGATATGCAAACAAATGCACACGAAGAGCTAATGGTTATTTAAACAATCACGGATCGTCGACCCTACCAACGTCTCCGCCGTTAAACGCCGCAGCAAATACGGTGGCACTGTAAATAGATTCGGTTGTTCAAAGGGTCTTTAATGAACGACGCTTTTATAATTTCCTACTTCCTCGAGAGTAGGGGAGAGGAATGTTAAACGAGTTTTGAGAGGAGGGAATAGAGAGCAAGTTGTTATTAAGTATACTCTTATCTGCGCAATCCTTTGGCCCAACCGTCCACATGTGCAATAAATGTGGACCCTTGAATTTGCTAACATAGTTAATCATCGTAATTTACAATAAAAAACCTCCAAGCTTTAACAGATAACGGTCGTCAGTAGAAAATAGGAGTAAACCAACAATGCTTCCACCTTCTGACGGGGTGGGCTGGGATAAGGACCGTGCTAATTTCTTGCAACTCGGCGGTCTTTTGCAACGCTACGAGATTGGCAAGAGGAAGTCTCCCTCCGAAATCAAAACCTATTCGCGCATGGGAACCCCGCATCGCGTCTTCTCACCTAAGTCAGAAACAGATGTTCAGCTCTCTGCAATTTACCGCTCCGCTGAACCCCACTTAATGAAGGTCAGAGGGAGGGAGATGGGGAAAAGGGAGTGAGGGGGGAGGAATGGAAGAAAGCAATTCACTACATCCTCCATATAACCGTTTTTCGGCTTTATGTTATTTAAGTGTGACTTCAGCTGACCCAAATAAATGCCGAAAAACTACCTTCAAATAGACAAAAAAAAACATAAAGAGAAATTTTTGTAGAGAGGTTAGGTGGACAGAAATACACATTACAGAAGTTGTAAACCTCGCAATGAGACCATCAATTGACTACACCCACTTTCTACAGACTGAAGTTGATGATACTCATTTGGGCTCGAGTCCCATTTCGAGACTCATCGCGTACTCCAGGTGAGAGGGGTTGCGTAACCCCCTGAACTCACAAACAGACAGGGAGCTCAGAGGGTACATCAAACGGCCCACTTCGCCCAAATCAAAAAAGCAAACACACACATACACACATGGGTCCTTCCCCTTCAGTTTACGCATTTATTTTGCAGGAGGCAGCTTCACTCCACCCCATTTCCATCATCAGCAGCATCAAGGACGCGTTGATTTAGGCGACATTCAAGGAGGGAGGATGTACCAAAGAGGGCTAATTAAAACCGCAAAACTGGGCCACCATATCAGGCCAACGAGCGAGTGAGGAGATTGGCGAGGTGACGTGAATTTATTCAACCTCTTAACAGGCACAAAAGCCCAATACGCTTCAAGCCTTAAACGTCAACAATAAGCTGGAGCTTCTATTTCTGTGAGAAAATATGGCAGCCAATTTTCAACTACTGGAAAAACTTATGGTCATTATCCAAATAATAGTCCTGGTGACAAAATACATTGGACTATTGGGAGTCTATCAGGTTAAAACCGATCGCAAAAAGAAATGGTGCGTTGAGGATCAACCTACTCCTTGCTGTGAAACCGAACCCGTTTGACCATAGCAATAAAGGAGGTAAACATAGTGTTTCAAGGGCCATGAGATCAAGAAGGTAGAGTGGAATGACATAATTCTTTGTTTTTATTATGCAATCAGAGAACAACGCGTACGTCAAATCGGAAAAAGATTGAATCGGGCATCAGATAGAAAGCACCCAAGGTGTCAGGCTTCAGGGAGCAGAGCCATCGGAGTCCCCGTCGCTTAGTGTGAGAACCTAGAACAAAAAAAGAGACGAAGTTTGCAAAACTTAAAGAGGCATCATCACCGTTCTAAAACCTGTTCATGTAAGCGAATTAGGACCTCAACGAGAGAGTGACATGGATAGGGAGAAACAGCACCCCATGAAAGTGCAAAGCACATATTAACTGTCAAACCAGATTTAAGGGAAATTGGCTAAATGCATAACAAAAATAGCTAAAATACTTAATATCATACATTTTTCGCTGATATACAGTCAGCAGTTCGGAACAACAATCTCTCCAATTTGAAAAGCCCAATGCCATCAAATTCGGCCTTAAAATTTGCTTCAAGACTTAACAATCAGTTTCGTGCATTAGTGAATAGTTTGAATAAATAAAATCACGGGTAGGAATTAAACTCTGACAAAAGGTGACAGCTTACCTCATCAAAATAAGTCGCAGTCTGCATTTCCTTCAGTCCCGAGACCTTCTCCAGATAGGCAGCGTCGTCGAAAACTCGGAGCAAAAAGTCAAAACCCTCTTCTGCATAGGCATCAAGCACCTGTAAAGAAGAGCCATGTTTAATCCCACATCCCTGTCATAACAAGCTCACGAATAAGACCATTTTGATATCAAGTAAAACCCACCGGTTGCGAACATGCAGAACACCGTGAAAAGGCGGTTGTGCAAGGCACAATCTCGGAGAACTGGGACAAGAAACCGCGAATATGGTGGGGAAGGAAGCTGAAGCTTTTAGATACCGTATTTTCAATGCCCCTACGTGTTTCGGCAGGTGCGTAGGCTCTGAAGAAGAAAAGCGATAAACGGCCAATGATAATCCCCAGTTAAGCAAAGGCGGTCTAGGTGCCTTTAAGGCAGTGGACAAATAAAATTTATCCTCACTTTAGGAGTCAGCAGAAAACCAAAGCTCCCTCAGCGTACTGTGCAACATATCACTAAGCATAAAGGAAAAATATGGAAGTAGATCACAGCTGTTTCACTGGCAGCGTCATACATGATAAATGTTTTGATCACGAAGTGACGGATGCCCTTCGAGTCTCTTATGAATCGGTCTCCAGCCGGATGATGCTAATCATCCAACCCATCTCCACATCGCTAATAATACTACCTTCCGGCTCAAGCGTGTTGAAATGCCTTGAGGAGGGACCAAAGCTGAAACTCAAGACATCCCTACGTCTACAATAGTTCCTTCAAGATGCGCATGCTTTAGAATCTCCTCAGATAACTGTGGCATTACAGGCCAAAGAATGATGTATGTCAAATACTGTGCTTTTTGAAACTGTCGCTTCCACCAGAAACACTCATTTCCAAGTTTCGAAGACTCAGTTTAAATCAATAACTGTTCATGACCCAAAATGGTTTATAAAAACCTTTTGTATTTGCCACGATAACGTCAAGCGTTGAAGGCTCTTTTGCTGTTTACGGGTAGCCTTTTGGGTAAACTAAAATATTCGGATCTATAGTTAAGAGCCGAAGTTAGTGCACATGGCATCAAAAAAATGCCCCGAAATTACAACCCTATCGGTCTAATAGGAGGTTGCTTCAACAAAGTATAAGTGTTGTCCAGAGCACCTACCCTTCAGGATGCTGCAGCAAACCGACGCACAATTCGACTGCCAAACTAGAAGCCATCATTGAGGCACCAGGACGAGAAACAGTGCATTGTTGATCCAGGGTACGATCTCGAGTCGACTAAAAGGTAGACAAACAGCAACATATTTGCTCATTGTCGCTAGGACACAGCTACCAAATTACTCAAGCTCACTCACATTTGCGGGACCAACCACGTCGTTGCAAAAGTAGCAGCCCAAACGACTTCCATCGATTCCCTTGGTTACATTATCACCTAAAGGGGCCTGATATGAGGATGGTGAGACTCCGAGATCGCGAGGCACGCCATGACGCAAAACCAGGAAACTGTCAAACCCCAGAGCAGCCGTTATCGCCAACTGAATGCATGAAAGTAACGATTCTACTGATCCAATATAAGTAGACATTTTTTCGACTAAAACACCCTGCCTTGTTGTAGTAGGTCGAAAGCAATGTGGGAAGCCAACGCGCTTCACGAGTATCCAATAGGAGAAAGATGACATCATGACTTCGAACGAGTTCATCCAACTTCTGACAGGCTTCACGCACTACAGAGACTTGCCTAGATGCATCTGAGCCGGCGGAAGCATTTGACACAGGATGGCCAGGCATTGGAACAGTGAGATTGTGTGATCTCACATCCTGGAGAAGAGGCAAAGTTATGTCTCTTAGAGAGTTAATAAAAGGAATCAGTCAATAATTATAGAAGATCAATCAGCATACAAAATGCTCCGTAATCAGTTCCATCAAGCTGAATATCATAACACCATAAAAAGCAAAGGAAAAAACGAATTCATATTCAAGCAGCATAAAGCGTATTTGAATTTGCCAACTATAGAACAGAAAAACTAAAAAAAGACATTGTTTTATCAAGCTGATGTGTTATCAAGCATTTGTACTGCCCGGAAATGGCAAAAACACCTGCGGGAAGCACGTTCAAAGAACTTAAAAACTCGATCTAGTTATGGTTCCAAAATAAAAATAGGTATTTACAATTTTTTGCCTTTAAATCGGACTTCCTGAGTAAAATTCAAAACAATCTAAGGAACGAGCTCATAAATCTGTTTGGAAATAATAAAGCGGAATTTATTAGCAGGTCAGGCAAACACAAATGCCTGTCATAGAGAAGACCCCAGATTTGATTTCTTAACAGTGGAAAATGGACCAACCGACAAAGACAGGCCGAATGATAGTTGAACTTTTGTTGCAAATTAAACTCACCACAGTGGGAAGTATACGCTTAACGGCTTCAGCAGCAGCGAGAGCCTTTTCAGCGCCAGACTTGGCGTCCTCGAAAGTGAAGAGAGTCTGTCGCACGGGATTCGAGTAGGAGACGGTAGAGTTGTCCACAAAAGTTATGCTTCGAAAACCCCAAGCCTACAACGTATGACAATTAAACACATCGAACTGAACCGATGACGTATTGTTTTGGCGTTATTTGCACTTGCAAGTCCATTACATTGGAGCCTGCATACTAGCTGCGTGTGCCTCCGACCACGCCTCTTACCAGTCCTCGATTCCTGTCAATACAAAAGCTTGTTGGGATTACGAGCTATTTCAAATAAGCAGTCTTCTGTGCAAATGACAATCCCTAGCCGAAAGTACAATCGGTATAAGTTCTTCGATGGAATAGCGAAACGGAACTGATGCAATAACCACACAATACATCACAGAGCGCAGCCATTGAATATTTCCTGTTCAACCCTTAAAATGAAGGGGAGACGATTGAATAAAAGACTTCTTTAAAGATTTAGGAGCTGCAAATAAGACAACCCTTACTGCCCAAATTTATAGCAAATTTTTGTGCCTAATAAATATGGTATCCCAAATCCCATAACATTACACAAACAAATTACACTTTGGAACACAAGCTAAAATGATTCAAAGCCCGACATTCCGAATGAACGCCTTAAGGTCAACTTAACTTTCAGTCAAGTTGAAAAAGATGAGTACGGGGAGAAAAAAAGGCTCACCAGCAGTTCCCTCGCCACGTTGCAGCCCAGAGTACCACACCCCAGAATGAGGCAACGGGTCTTTCGGAGCGCATTAAGGTTGATGTTGAGTAGCTCGCGCCAGAGCATGAGCTTCAGATTTAGGTCCACTGCCGATTCAGCCAATCTGCAAGATCAAAATTATAAGGTCAACGAATACAAGCAACACTACACGGGTAACGGTAATTAAGACACCCACTTAACCGGATCCATAGTGGAACTGAGATTGACCAGTCGCGGCTGGAGCTTGCCCTTCGACTTCTCCCAACCCACAAATTTGACACCTAAAGGATAACCTTGTGTCAGGCAACCAAGTGAGAAGCTACACAGTACCTTTAGAGAGAGCTTCTGGCTCGATGCCAATTCGTAGGACGAGGCTGTGGGATATGATCCGCTCCTGGTTGGCGTAACGATCCCGCAAACATAGTATTTTCACAACCTGACTTTCTTTTCTGTGGAGCAAGGGGCAAAGATGACGCAACCGTGGGGCCTTATGTTTAATTAGATAGCTGAGGTTTCGTCACTCCCTAGGAAAATGACAAGGACAAGCTTACACGATAGTTGAAAGAGCGAAGAGGAGATTCCTGAGGCCCCATCCTGGGAAGTGCTCACAGCTGGAAGGGTCGCAAAATCCAATGTAATGGGTCTGAAAATAGGATAAACACGAAATGATGAAACGACATTTGTGATAAAAAGCCTTACCTCTTCTCCAATGTTAAGAGTACCGAGACTAGCAATCTCAACGTCCTCAGGGGTGGTGTGAAGGCAGAAGAAGGCATCGTTACTTCGCTTACGCCACTCGTCATATTGCACAATAAGATTGGCCATCTAAACCGGAAAGTTGTTGTGAGCAATGGTGGTACTTAGGTCCAATACTCAGCTGAGTGCGTAATCATGACTCGCAATACTTTAACTTAGAACTAATAACAACTTTGACTGCCTTGGTTCCAGAGAAGAAGCTGTGTTGATAGTATCATGAAAAAAAATAAAGATATGCAAAACGGATAGCGTTTGCTGCATAGTTAAGAATGTCTCAAGGAAGAATCGATGACCGGAACACCAACCTCAATGTTTACAAAAATAGATTAAAGGGAATTGAGATCGAGGAAACGCCATAGTGGCACAGAAGGATGACTTCTTGGGTCATTCAAAAGGAAAAATCGGAGTACCTGAACCTTATTGAACTCGCTCATGATTGGAGTTTCGGAAACAAGCTTTGGCTCCTTTTTCTGAAGCGCAGCAGGGAAAGAAAACCAGTAGTAAAATCTGTGGTGCTTCAGATCCTGAAAGAATGAAATGAAATGAAGTCAGGACCCATTTCGTACTCAGCTCAGATACATACACAATATGTCAGAAGGGAAAAAGTGAGTAGTCGGTTGGAGTTTTGCAGAAAATCATGCTGTGCATTGACAGCTTCTTCGCAAATGTACTTCCAACCAAATTCGTCAATGTGCGCCTGTTTGTCCATCTCACGAAACTTGTCAATCGTGTTGAGTGTAAACAAATAACCGTTTGCATGAAACAGATTCCCCCTTCCAGTTGATTCAACGCTAAAACCAATGTAACAAAACGTCGAATTAGAGCACAATATAAGTGATTTAACAAATCAAAACAATACTTATTTATGCTAAAAGTAATTATCTTTGATCTCCGTTAAAACCACTGTTATTTGCTTAGCAAATAACTTCCGTCAAAGCTGAGCATTATAAATTATATTTTTGGGCGAATTATAAAGATGACATAGTGGAGTAATGAAGATCAATCAGATTGAATGAGCAACTGAACTGAAGACTATCCTGAGAGTTCTTACTTAAGATTCATAAATAATGGAGGAAATTTACCCATCCAAACTGGCATGATCAACGCTGAATCGCGGAACAGTGCCAAGGGGGGTGCCATTAGTGAACTCTCCGGACATCGGGAAAGGCCCCTCCAGAAGTCGATAATCCTCAAGTTTCTTCTTTGAAAGTATATGCCAAAATGCAGTGTCCACAACGCTGTCAAAAGGCACGAAACAGAGGTCTGGCGACAATGCCGCCATTTGGCTAAAATTGCAAAAATATCCCATTAATTGATTCGTAAAGAGTGTGGATTCCCAAAAGCATAGTCTAAAGCATGGAAAAATAAGAAAGATGTTTCCTAAGCTCATTAAACGCGAACTCTAGCAAAAACACGCAGACTAGAAAAGTCAAACTCATTTATTAAACTCCCGAACTAGAAGCGTTAAAGATAAAAAGCGGTAAAATCCAACTTGGAATAAGTAAGCAAAACGATTCCATGGCATCTGTACAATACTGTGAAGTGCTACAGAATAACAAGTAGGGGCATGCGGTTATTGATTATCTGAAAAATCTCCAAATAATCCCACATCCTCGGCTGAAATGTTAATTATCATATGTTTTGCCCTTAGGGTGCTAAAAGATAACATCGATGGTGTGATACTTAATTCAGGGGCCCATAACTAAAGTACAGAAAGACAAATCCTAACGCAAGACACAAGATTGGAACCCACCGTTCTTACTCACTGTCATTCCCGCGTGTTGGGTGGCTCATTAAAATTAATGTACAAATCAGCTATTTTTAGTCTGCACCAATGTGAGTAAACTGTTCAAACCTATAAAAAGACAGAACATTGAAATATTTATTATTGAAATCATTTTCTGAACACATGGGCAAGGGGCCCAACGTAGTTACATTTGTCAACCTTCTTTAGACGTGTTGCGCCTTAGACCTCCCCCAAAATTACATGAATTCGAAACGCTAGGATCAAACGTACATTGACAACGTCGTAATACTTTGTTTGTTCGAACTGCTGGTTTCGGTAACTTGGGTGGCCATATTCTACTAGGCGATTGGCCGGCCTCCGGGCCGTGCCAACAGCCCCCAAGCCTTCTGGTTGCAGAATATATATTCTGCCCTAGCACTATGCATTCTTTTACCCTAAAGGAAGTTTCGGGACGCTACAAATGTAAAGAAGCGCTGTGAAATCATTAGCACATCTAAACTGAGTGAACTGAAGCCATGCCAGCGTTATTAGACGTGAAATCAAACAAAACACTAAACTACTATAATTCACATAATGGAGGGACATCAGAACTTAAAAAGGTGCAAACAATAAAGAAGTAGAGAGATGGGGCTTAAAGATATCGGTCTAGGAATGAACACATTTGCCGAGCTGTTTGCTATTTTACTCGCACCGAAAAAAGCACCCAAGGAGTAAAGTCGTGAGTATTTGAACAGTTTTTCATAAACTAACAAACAAAAACATATTTAGCATACTGCACTGCGAGTTGGATGAGACCATCCCTTGTTGAGCATCGATTAGAAAGGGGTACAAACATTGTGGACTAAGCGTGTTCAGAGTATTTCTTCTCTTAGAAGCCGGTGGCATTCCATCCAAGTCGAAGAATCACACTCTCTGACGACTTCTCACTTGGATGGGACGTCCAAACAGATATGTGTAGCATAGCCCCACCCTCTTTTTGCATTCGTCTCTCGAGGACCCACTTATGGAGGATAACTTCGTAGTCCAATTTTGTTAATCCGCCTTGGTCCGTTGATGCGTTAACTTCATATTTTTATCAAATTGAAGGTTTGCCTTTGGTAGGGCTTATCCTCTTGTGATGAAAGGCGATTGATTTTGTACGGGGTTGTGCATTGAGGACAAATTAGTACAGTGACGAGATACCTTCCGGTACTCGGAATGCAGGCGGCGGAACAGGTCTACCTAATTGGATCATATCACTTTTACAGCAGACTTTGAATTCACCGCGAGTGTTGTAAGATCCCTCCGGCCTGAGGTATGGTAGTCACAGTATGTACTAGGTAACATTTAGGTTTGCCGATTCCGTGTAGTATAAAAAATTTGGAAGGTACTCTCATTTTACGACTACAAGACATCTTGAAAGGTAAAACTCTGGCCAATGTACGTGAGGACCCACAGTCCAAGGTTTTAATCCTAGACTTCCGCTTGTGTGTGTTTAGTGAAAGTTCTCAACAGTCCAACTAGAGTGTGATCAGTTCTCTTTCCTGTCTGTCACTTTGCCTGATTCAGTAAAGATTTGAACTTCAAAATTAGCACCTTCATTACAATGCAAAGTTTTGGCCACTCCACGCTGACAAAACCAAAGATTTAATAAAATAGAAGTGAAGTGAAGTAGTCTACCATGGCCAGAATACATTGGATTTTTCTCTTGGTGTACGGTAGGGAACTCATAATGCCAAAATCTACTCTTTTCCCTAGGAACCCTGCGTGCATTATTTGGAGCGATGCGGTCGCTGTGAGGTAAGATCCTTTTAAGACGCTGCAAGCAATGCAGGTTTGACAGAAATCTAGCACGTTTGGAGCAAGCAAAGACCACCAGCATCATTTGCTGGAGGCTTCTAGCACCTTCTTTTTGCCCACGTCGAGCATTTGCTCGTACGACTCTGGGAGAACTATTTGTACCAATGATCTCAAAGCCACTATGGGCTTTGGAGACCCAACACCTACCATTCCTGCCACAACCATCTGGCTGCTTTACACGATGAGGTCAATTATTCCGCTATGGGTTTATGAGAGGATGCGAGAAAACTCCCCTCCACCAGAGCCGTGTCGGCATCGGTACCCTTCGTGGTTCTCCAATGATGTTTAATAGGCTCGCTTAAGAATGTGGTTCCCACTGCAGCACAATTTGTTTCTGCTACGACTGATCTGCAGGACTGGGCATCTGCATTACCAAGCATATGCTCTTTTATGTGTTGCGCTGTTAAATCGCATTACTGATTACTCTTATCAGGGGGGAAATGAACGGTCAACCTCCCTCACAGGTTTTTAGCAAATGAACACCTGGTAATTCGTTCTCACAAATGACCATTTTGCGATCAGGTAATGTCTGAAGTGTCTATTCATTGCAAAAACAGCTTTATGCTGTACTGCTTTGCCTCATTCTTTGCTGAGCCTATTAGTCGTTTGGGCGACGGTTGCATCACAAGCCGGTGCGTAGTTCGATTCAAAGTTGGGAGATGCTAGGTTCGGTGGGGAGCAGAGCGTTTGCCCTAGTTCTTTAAACGCTTTGTCATGATCGTTCTACATTTGAAATTCTTTTTTTCGCCTGATTTCCGATTAATTTATACAGTGGACTCAACTGCGGAGCTCCTTCTGGTCGGGTGGTGTTGGCCAGGTCCTTACTTGTCTTTTACGGGCTACGGTAACCGCTACCCAATCTGACGAGACTATCTCAGAAGGGTAATCGAGACTAATCAGCAACTTAAGAATTTCTTTCCCCTCATTATCAATAATGTAGGTAAACCGCGCAAGCGGGTTATCCAAAGAGGCGTTGGAAATGCAATTGGCGCCCCCATTTGATAGTTAAAGGTCTGTATTAGCTTCAGTGCCTTGATGGGTGAAAATTGGCATCTCCCACAAAAATTTGGAAAGCTTCGTGTTTATGTAGAACGTCAGTGTAATACTTTGTTTGTTCGAACTGCCGGTTTCGGTCACTTGGGTGGCCATCTTGTACTAGCCGGTTGGACGGCCTTTAGGCCTCGCCA